>OX443561.1:152576701-153176701 GCA_949372485.1 Cheilosia soror
TTTTTCTTGCTGCAATTGATAAGAGTTTTACATATTATTACACTGGTTCTGGATAGTCGTATATCGCGCATCACATACCAACGCAAACGGTACCAGCATTACGATCAATTGAAATTCAATGCGATATTTATCAATTCGATCATTTTTTCAGAAAATAAGTTTGCGTGTAAAAAGTAAGGTTATCCATTTGGGTTTCGGGCATTTATTGCGAAACATCCATTCCGTAAGTTTTCTATTTTTTAACTTTCTATTAAATAGGATTAGTGTTTGTCGCACGGTCAGCTCTACGTTGCCTGTTCGCGTGTTGGCAAACCGTCTCCTTTGTTTGTTTTTGCGCCGGAAAACAAATCGGAAAACATTGTTTATCATATCGCTCTCTACTGATTTCAATTCCATTCAAATACATCACATTGAAATTTGAACTAGCTATCTGTGTTTTATTATCACTCTGGAGTTTATCTGAAGGCGTTAAATTGGGGCGAGACGAAGTTTATTATGTAGTTTATCATTCTCTGAATATTATAAAATGTGTGGTCGCAAAACCATGTCCAAATAATAAAAATATCTGCCTAAAATAAAATTCAGTCAATAAAATTTTCAGCCTGATTATAACATTAATGACAACCCCTATGAAATGTATAACCAACCCATAAAGTTGCGTTATCAGAACTAAATCGCTCTCTACGATCATGAGCACGCAACCCTATATAAAATCGACCTACAAGCTTAAATCATAATATGTTACGCACGTCTTTTTATGCCACCCAACCCATCATCACAATAGTTGGGGCTGATTTCCATTATGAACACTGAGCAAACAAATTTTTTGTCTTTTTCTGGCTTAAAATGGACTAAAAAAAAATAAATAGAATTTTTTTTTTCTGGAGGAAATTACATTTTTCCTTATTTATTTTTCTAAATTTTAATATTTTTTTTTTAATCAAACCATGTTTAAGTGATTTATTCCAGTATTCCAAAACTGTCAGATAAGCGTCTGTAAGAAAGTCGGGTGTACTTCTTTTAAGTATGGGGTGGGTGGCTCGCTTCGCTCCGCTAAGGGTATGTCAACAGTAGGCTGACCAGACGTCCTCTTTTAAGAGGACATGTTCTCTTTTAAGAAGACATGTTCTCTTTTTATCTAGAAAAAAAATGTCCCGTATCTTTTTGGAAAAATATGCAATTTGTACTCTTTTTGGGATTTCTCAATTTATGGAATTTTTTGACACCACAAAACTACAACAAAACTTTTTTAACACTAATTTAGACATTTTCTTCATCTTTCTGGTATATGAACTGAACACGACCTAAAATTTGTAGTTAATTCGCTATTATCTTGGTAAAAAAAAATGTATTAGAGGTTTTCATGGTATTTTTTTTTATAATTAACACGCGCTAAAGAGGTTATGAGTGTTATGACTACTCTTAAGTGTAATGTGATTTACACAGCGCGGGCATTAAGGAAATTGGGATAGAGAAGATAGGAGATTCCGATGCACATTGGTTTTAAATGTCTGTAAATTGTACTGTACTTTAGAGATGGGCCGAATCTCTCGATGAGTTTGCTTGTTTTACATTGATGGAAACAAAATTCCCAACAGGAACTTTTAGAAAATATATTGTTATTTTGGTTATTGTTTTTTGTTCTTTAATTTTTCATTTGATATTTTTGAACGTGTCCTCTTTTTGGTCGGCATGGATCTGGTCACCCTAGTCAACAACTGTCTGGCAGGCGCCTGGAGCTAAAGTTTAATTATATTTTTTGTTGGGGTATATAGCAGCTGGTATAATATTTTCAGTCAATAAAAATACATGCACTTTTTTGTGAAAATTTAAAACTTTAAAAGTAAAAAAAAAAATAGAAAACAAAGTTTTCGAAGAAAAATTTGTTTACAGTACATCTTAGAATAAGTCAATTTAAATTAAAAAAAAAATTGCTGAATTAAAATCTTTAAAAGTAAAAAAAAAAAATAGAAAAAAATTTTCGCAAATAAAAAAATTAATTTGCTTATTGTTCATAATGGAAACCTGAGCCCAATAATTTTGCGAAATTGAAATACACGAATGCATGCTTACGTCACCATAGAAAAAAAAGATCAACATCAACGATTCTATAAAACAGTACAAAGATTCCATAATACAGTACAAACATTGCTTCAGAGCTTTTATACAAATCCACTCGACACAATCATTGTGTTTGCTTCTACTTATAGCGATTGCACTCAACATACATGGTATCAGATTAGGTAAAAATTCTCGCTAAGTTCAGTTGGTATTTTTATTTACTATTGTTAGGTTGACAGTTGGTGTTGCTGGTACAGTTTCATGTTGCGATTGTGAATTTCTCTTAAAATATTTCCCTTTCCATCAGTCTCTTATATAATGGGCACGGCGATAAATAAACTCACTCCAATACCACATGATGAGATGACTAAGCTTCGTGACCTATATCTCAAAGATTGGCCTCACAACTGTGTCGGTTTTTATACGCTGGACAATTTCATCAGATGGCTCGAGAGAGACCCCGCAATTAAACACCTTTCTATACTCTCACTAAACAATGACTGGACCGATGGAACATTTTTGGTGATAGTAAGTTCATTGACTTGGAATAAAATAATTCTCCTCTCAGACTGCATTTCTTTAGGACAGATACCAGTTATTTGTGAACACTCTCAATTCGTCCAACGATCGGCTGACAATTGCACTTTCATTGTTGGACTGGTCTCGAGGCTATAAAGTTAGTTCGTTTCTGGAACGACATCGTCCTGCTGTGCTATCTATTGTGGAATCCAATGGACTGAAAAAGGAATACGATAGTCTTACTTCGGTCTATCACATGCCAAGTGATGAAGCCATTCGAATGGAAATTAAGTATTTTATGCCCTCGAGATGTAGCTTGCAGGCAGATTTTCTATACTAATGGCTTTCAATTGACAGCTGCCCGGATGGTATGGTTGTAAGAGAAATGGATGAAGGGCATGCTACTGTGGCAGACAGTGTCTGGCCAAATCAGCATGAAGGTTCATTGTTCCTTTTGAATCGTTTGATTAGATGGAATCCAAATGTGGGTGTATTCACGAAGGACAGTGATGAGTTGGTGGCTTGGTGTTTTAGGTAGGATTTCATGTAGGTACCTACTGCATATTTATTTTTATTTATTATCTTATTAAAAACAGATTGCAAGGCGGTTTGCTTGGAGCACTGCAGGTGAAAGATACACATCAACGTAAGGGGCTTGGTGGTGTAGTGTTGAGAGCGATAAGTAAGAAACTGGGCGAAATGGGTCATGATGTGACAGCATGTGTAGGAGAGCATAACATTCCATCGCGAAAAATGTTCGAAAGGTGTGGTTTTAAAGTCATAGATACGGCGTACTGGCTGAGGACATACCCTACTATGGATTTTTCTTGGTCTGATGATTGAGTTCTCGTTTTGGTGTAATAAAACTGTGATTTAACTGAATTTCGTTTTTGTTTGAATTGAAGTAGGTACACATGGCATATGGGGTATGCGTATGGGTGATCAATTATTTGTTATATTATTTAAAAATACAGCCAAATGGAGAGCGCACCTATTTCTTATATAAGCAGTTTTGGAAAAATGTACCAATTGCACTTTAAAGTCTTAGCAATAATGTGAAACACCGTGTAAGCATTTTGTGGAAAATATCTGTTTCCCCATGAATCAGGCAGCCTCTGCCACCGTTCCCCTATAATCAATTTCACTGTGGATTAGTCACAATGGTCAATGGTAATTTTCCATATTTATCTTTGCTGTGTGTCGGTCGGTGTTAGAGACATCACAGGAAGCTGTTAGGCTGATGAATTCGAAACTACACTACACTTACCCAGATAATGGTACCTTAGGTATTCCGATCGCTATTCTATCGAAAGAACAAATCTTTTGTCTAGCAATAAAACAGATTTGGATACAGCTAGATCTCAAACGTTCTAAATGTTTCATCACGGGCCACTATCTTATAAGCAGCCGCATGCAACAAAACTTGGCGCATTCTCAAACGATTTTTTTTAGATATGAGAGGTTTTGACGATGGGGAGGAGGACACAATTGTCCACTTTCTCTGTACTTGCTCGGCTCTTTCCATCTTTGAGCTTCCTATTATACGTCTTAAACGATAAAAAAAAACACACACACATTCGAACGTGTTCAACCAGTAGGTTGAAACTACTTCCCAGATGCATGTGGTATAACAATGGACTTTATAATGGTATAAGTACGTCGATGATCACCCACTGACATACATTGAGTAGTCCATGTTCTACCCGAAACCACACAACTACCTATAATAGTTTAGGAAAGTGCGCTTAGCATTTGCTGTCCTTCCACGTTGGCTTTTTGGTCTATTGTTATCCCTTGCTATTTACGGGGAAAAGACAACTTACTTGTATTTTAATGCAAATAAGACACAGCTCACAACATTTTCTAGACAAAATGCATCAACAGTTCCTCAGGTCCTAATGGATGATCATCCAATCCATCCCAAGGACTCAATGACACTTGTAGGAGTCAAAGTCAATTCAGGAATCACATGGCAGGACCACATATCCTATATTGCAAGATCGGCGTCCGCTAAGTTGAGCTACCTATTTTGAGCAAAGAGGTACTTTAGCCCCAAGCAACTTCTCCTTCTCTACAAAGCACAGAATATTGTTCCTATATATGAAGCTCGGCCCCAAAACATTCACTTAACATACTTGACAGCATAAAGAGACGAGTAGTTCGACTTATTGGAGAACCTACACTCACATCAAATCTGCAACCGTTGGTGCACAGAAGACAAATCGCTGACCCATGCTTGTTCTATAGGTAGATGTTCCGAGGAACTATTATACGTTCCTCGAAATGCAACTTTTGGGAGCCCCACAAGACAGGCTGCTAATGCTCATGACCATACAGTACACTTGACAACCGCGAGGACATCAACTTTCCAAAACTCCTTCTGTTACAGTACAAGCAAACTTTGGAACATGCTTCCTATGGATATATTTCCAGAAGACTACAATTTGCAGCAATTTAAGTGCAGAACAAACATAAAGGGTCCGCCATCTAACGTTTTTTTTTTCAACTAGTGCTTATTTCGCGAATGGTAACACTTAGCTCATGTCTGATTTGACAGATAATTAGTTGTATCCTTCCGCTGAACGAATATGGTTGTGTAGTGTATACGCTTGAACAACGCTGGGAAATATTGCGACATTACTTTGAAAATCATGGTAATGTTGCAAAATGTGTGCGAAAATTGCGTACGGATTTTAGAAGAAGAGAAACACCGTTAGCTCCGTATGTTCGTTATCTTGTAAAAAAAGCCAAAAAGCGTGAAAAGCCAAAAGCAGTGCGTACACCCGAGAAAATTGCTGCATCAATTCAGCGTCGTTCTCAACAATTGAACATTTCGGTGACATCATTGAGACGAATTTTGCATAAAGACCTTGGTATGACGCCATACAAAGTCCAATTGGTTCAGGAGTTGAAGCCAACTGACCATCCAATGCCGATTTCGCCAAAAAAATCATCTTTTCAGATGAAGCTCATTTTGATCTTGGCAGGTATGTAAACAAGCAAAATTGCCGCATTTGGGGCACAGAAAACCCGCACGCATACATTGAAAAGCCGATATACCCAAAACGAGTCACTGTTTGGTGCGGATTTTGGTCCAGAAGCATAATTGGGCCATTTTTCTTCGAAAATGAGCAAGGAGTGGCCTTTATAGTCAATGGCGATCGTTATCGGGCCATGTTGAACGAATTTTTGTTCACAAAAATTGAAGAGGAGGATATTGGCAACATTTGGTTTCAACAGGACGGCGCTACGTGCCACACAGCCGAAGCTACACTCGATGTTTTGCGCCCTGTTTTTGAAGATCGCATTGTCAGCCGCAGAGCTGATGTCGTTTAGCCACCGCGGAGCTGCGATTTGACACCGTTGGACTATTATTTGTGGGGTGCCGTAAAAGATAAGTGTTACGCCGGCATGCCAGAGACAATTGACGCTTTAAAGGACAATATTCGTGAAGCCATTGGTGAAATACAGCTGCACACAATCGATAATGTGCTTAAAAATTGGACCGATCGTGTAGGCTACTGCATGGCCAGCCGAGGCAGCCATTTGAATGAAATTATTTTCCATTATTAACCGGAAGGATTGTACTTTCAAATAAAAAAAGAAATTTGAGTAGTAATTTTTTTTTATAGCATTTTCAAAAAAAAAAAGTTATTTGGCGGACCCTTTACATCTGCGCGCATCTCTTGGCGCTGGCACTGATGAAGCGTCCTTTTCAGGGAGAAATATTTAAAAAAAAATCATAAAACATTTTACTTCTTTCTTTCTAACTTCTTTTATTGTTGTGGAACCGAGCACCATTTTGCAAACCTAATTGTGTCCGTCAAAGGTATCTGTCTCCTCTAGATATCTAAAAAGCAGATATATTTTCCAGAACTCGGATTGAATTTTTTGGGAGTTACGCTTTTTCATTTTCAGAGAATAGCTTTGTTTTTTTCATCTAACGCTGTTTGACAGCTCCTGACTATATTTAACTCAATATAGTTACACTGCCTAGTGTCTTAATGCCTTGATCGCCCTACTGTCCGTCTACGAAGATTGTAATTTTAGTTTCAATATTCTTCGTTATATATAGTTTATCGATGGCGTAAGTATATTATTGTCTATCTTTAATTCCTTAACATAAAAGAAATGTTATATTCCTATTAAGCGCTTATACAAATTGACTAAAATTGTCAAAATTGGCAATTTGCAAATTTGAAAAGAAAGTTCTTAGGAAAGACGCAGTGAATATATTTTTTATACAACCCATATATTTGACCCTAGGACTAGGAGAAAGGAGAGGGAGAAGTAGAAGATACAAAAAACTAGTTTCTTTAAAATCATTTTTGCTGTTGTATTCCATTTCGGCAATAGAACTTTCCTCAATCCCCCCAAAACACACCACATTATAACAAACGTTTTTTTCGTAACTCCTTTCATTTATTTCAATTTCATAAAAATATTAATAAATGAAAAAATATATATTTGCATTAATTTAAATTAGAAACAACAATTCTAAAACTAATCGTCAATAGCTTAAGTTTATTCTTAATTACTAAAACTTTGTTCGCAAACGAAAAATAATAATAATAAAAATTTAATTTTATTTATGTACACATAATGTAAATGCAACAACCTCCTTCGTCTCTTTCCTATGCTATCTCTAGTGCAGGTGGTGTACTTTTTGGTACCTAAATAAAAAAAAAATTCACAAATATTTACACAAAATACTAGCTACATCAGAGAAGTCTCATTAGCATGCTAATCTACCCAAATCGTGCAAGTAAACTAAATCCGACCATGCCGCCGCCCTTTACTGTTAAAATAAATTGATTCCCATAATGAGAGAACACCCATATTAAATTGACTAGAAGAAAACAACAGCGATACACATTATACTCGTAATACAGCAAACACCAAACCGAATAACTTAATTAAACTTAAAATTGTACAGCACATGCATGGCAGGTTGGGGACAAATCCAATGGGAGTTGCCAGTGCATCCCAGCCGCCCCTCAGCAAATAAATATTTATTTTATCAATTTATTATATACCATTAGGAGAATTGACATGCACCAGAATGGACCAGTGGCCGAGAGATGATGATGTAATGCAAATGAATCTGGGCATCCAAAAATTGCTGCCCTCCCTAAATTGCGTTTCGATGTAAATGTGGTTTGTCCAACTGACACAACCCAACGCGATGGGGGATGGGGGACGGGTGATTGAACTTAATTGCATAAATGAAATTGTTTCTCAGTGAGTGGAATTACAATGTTTGTTTTGACCATAATTTGGTTTTTGTTATCACCGCTCGAATCTGGAATGCAATTTGGAAAGAGGTATTGATCCAAATTCATGCAGGCCGGGACGGAGGGTATAGACGATTTCCCATAATAGTATCGATTCACTTTAACTTGTTAATGAGTTATTAGTAGCTTAATTATCATTCCGATTTATTATTGTTTAGCAGACGGTCTTTAGAATCCCTTACTTTGAAGCACTTGATCCGGAAGTGGTCACACATTTCACGAACCTGAAAGACAGGAATTTCCTGATTAGTCACTGGGGAAAGAGGCGAAAGAGCATCATTTCGACCACGCTCAACTTACCACTCCCTGGCCGTAGTGCAGATGAGCAATCGTACTGAATATCGTCAGGCCATGTACAATCCATCGTTCCACATCGGATGATAGCTCTAGCCCGAAATAATGATAGAACGGAAAACAGGACACCATGACAACTGTGACCAGGGGCCACATGAGAATGTTGAAGCCATCACATCTGGTGTCGGACATTTGAGCGACAATCAAACGGCACTGCAAAGAGAAAATTCACATCAAAATTTATCCAGAGTGAATGAGTATGGGAGTATAGACTTCCTTACAGCGATGTTGGAAAAGAGCGTCCCAAAGAGGACAAACATTATCCTGGGTTCCAAATTGATGATGCCATTCGCTGAGTAAAACACCCAAATCATGGTTATGATGAATAGCCAGAGAAAGGGAAATAATGGACGCGCCGCTTCCATAAAGGGTCGCATTTTTCCAGTCTTGTTCTTGTAGGACCTGTGCAAAGGTGATAATAAAAGTGTACGGACGGATATTAATGGTACATCGACGAGTTGTTTATGCGGACGTGTCCTGATACTTACAGCCAAATGTTTTTAATTATAATTGGATGACTTGATATCATGCCAGAACCGATGAGGGTGATTTCGAAAACATTAGCCATTGTGAAGCCAAAAATGTGTTGGGCTCGCCAAAAGCCTGGTCCAACGATGTAGGTAAACAGTAGGACCAATGTTACGCCCTGAAATTTTAATTGGAAGTAATTAATTAGTGCTTTTGTAAATAAAATATATTTGAGATTAGAAAAATGTAACTATCAGGCTTAAAGTGTCCATACACTACTACAGGTTTAAGTCTAGATTATTGCAACCATTGTTGGTGGCACGTTGAGTATTTTATGCTTATGTTGATGAACGTTAAATTTCTTGCTCAGACTTACATTATGCATTGCCGCTATGAATTGATTACCTGCACCTTTGTTTTACATGCAAACATGTGTTTACATTTACACCCATTCTGAGAGAGAAATACTGACGTGAACAATTAACCGTTCTTGTGATTTGTTTTTTTGTTTTATTAATAAAAAAAGTACGACATTTTTAGCTCACCAGAATAGTTTTAATGGCAATAGTTTTAGTCTTCTTTTAGTAATATTTCTATCGATTTCAAAGCCGACTACAAGAGGATCTATACAGAGCCATGTCGAGTTTTGGAATCCCTGCCAAGCTCGTTCGTCTGTGTATGATGACGGTAGAGAATATTTGCATCAAGTTCGTTACCAATTTTACCAAAACTTTTGATGTCAAAAGGGGATTTAGACAAGCCAACACGCTATCATGCGACTTCTTTAACATCATACTCTAAGGCAGGGATTCCCAAACTTTTCCATACTGCGACTCCCTACACAGGTTATAATATTTTTGCGACGCCCTTGGCCCTTGTAAAAGTACGCAACGGAACAAAGCACAGATAATGTGAATATAAGCTGAGCTTACTGAAGATTCACTAAAGGGATTTTCAATGAGGATTGAAGATTGTGTGCAAGGTATTAACGAATCCCATCTATGCCATTATTGTATGGAATATAACACCATGCCCAAACGTCCGCCGCAGCTTCTCACGTTGTCACGGATCCGAGTGGTCCAATCTGTCGCACGATCTTCGTGGCCAATTCACGTCACCACGTAGCCGCCTCTTAGGTTAGGTTAGGTTAGAGTGGCAGGCCGCATTGAGTGCAGCCTCACTTAGGCCAGAGTAGGCCCATTGTGTTACCACAGGATCTAATGATCTCACAACTACCCGTTGAACCAAGAGGAGCTGAGAATGAAGCGTTGGAGGCAGCTTATGCTTGTATTAGCAAGTTCACCAAGGTTGTCGAAGAAGTATTCTCCGAGATATACTTTTCTACGAGCTGAAAGAGCTGGACACGTACATAGAAGGTGAAGAATTGTCTCTTCCTCCTCCTCGACCATACAGCTTCTACAGAAATCATTGGAGGGGAGGCCAATCCTAAGAGCATGTCTCCCAATAATGCAATGTCCGGTGATGACACCTACTAATGTGCTTATGTTGGATCTTTTTTGTTTTACAAGATCGTTGGAGCGCTTAAAATCCAGCATGGGCCAGATCTGTTTCGTGATGGAGCACGTGGCGCAATTTTACCACCTTCGATTAGTGGCGCTTATCGCATTTTGTTTAATAAAAAGTTTACATGTAGCGAGAGGCATATAGAGATTCTCCTTTTCCGGTAGAATCGACAAGGTTGTGCCATGCCTAGCGAGTTCGTCGGCCCTGCAATTCCCCGGTATGTCCCTGTGGCCCGGCACCCATATAAGCTGAATGTTGAATTGTTCCGCCATCTCGTTAAGAGACAAGCGACAATTGAGGGCGGTTTTGGACTTGAAGATGACCGAATCCAGGGATTTAATAGCCGCCTCTTGCTAGAACCACATGTTAGCAGCATCGTTCTGTAGTACTCGCCGTTGATGGTATTGGCCTTACCAACGTCATGGAAAAGTACGGAGCAATGACGCCACCCCCAGTCTAAAATGCGCACCAAACAGCTTCTTATGGATGCATTGCCACCTCGTGTTGGTTGGGCGTCATCCCATATATGGCAATTTGGCCATTCTTCCAAAAATGCGGCCAGTCGCTAAAGAGGATTTTTCTATGGTCTTTACATTATCATTAACTTTGAGCTCCTGGGTCAGTTGGATCTTGAACGGGTATAGGCCCAAGTCTCGACGCAAAATTCGCCAAGTTGAAGTCTGCAAAATAGCTACTTATAGAGCCTTCTTGTGCACAGCAAAACACAATGGCCAACATCAACGAACCCGACCCGAAATTTTTTTTCAAACCGAGCACAAGCCGATGGAACGTCGTGTGCAGGCGACCTGTGCGTATCGTCTTGCGACGCCGGCTGCTAGGATAACCCCACGATGCCCCAGGGCGTCGCGACGCACAGTTAGGGAACTCCTGCTCTAAGGCATTCTTCGAAACTTAAAAGCCAATACACAAGACGGGATCATTAAAAAGTCTGATCAGCGTACAGCGATATCGGCCTGTTCAAAAATGTCGTTTATGGCTACGTCATGTAGGGTGTACTTACACAAATGTATCGGACGGTAGAGACATCGAGCCTAACCGGCAGTAAGAACGCAGTAGCGCCTAAGTAAAATGAGATCTCAACCGTCTTGGAGTATACAACTGGAGTCAGTTAGCTAAGGGTCGGGCTACCTAGAGAGGTTTGCCACTTACTGACAAAAAAACATATGACGCGCTTTAAACCTAATAGACATTTCACATGTCAAAACCGGTACTAGACCTATTAGCCGATAGTACAGTTGATGAAGTTAACTCATTAATGGATCATGCTGGCGATGTGAAGTCTCGTTGGTTAGGATATGAGAGCTAATACCTGAACCAGCTAAACTCGGTACTAAGGCAGCTTAATACTAAAAAACTTAAATACTTAAAATGACACTGCGTGAACTCGACTAGCGCCCCTACAGTCAGATACGTACTGCGATCTTAACTCAGTACGTCTGACTCACTGCATTGTGCAGACCTACACTAATACTACTACACCTTTGAGCAGGAGGGATTTCCCTGCTCAATGAAGCTATACCTGGTAATACAGGTTAACATACTCATGTGAATAAGTCGGCCGTAAGTAAAGCAGTCGTTTGCCTATTTTTAAAGAGACACTTCTAGAAATAAGTAAAGATCTTGAAAAAAAAAATTGATATATGTATGTATCTTCTCGCTAGACGTCAAAAAGTGTTGGCGCGCTGAAGCCAGTTTAACCGGGCTAAATTTGACATTTGCTTGCGGAAGTTACTGAACCTACATCGGTATGCTTTTTAGTATGGCTACATGCTGTGTTTCCAACATACTACTTTCATTTCGAAATAAATAATGTACCAACCCTTACTTTAATTAATGAACCATTAGCACTTGGCTGACTGCAAATTCCATTACCAAATCTACCCATTGTGCCTGTAAACTATTACAGCTCACTTCCCGCGTGTATTGTGTGTTTGCCATAATTTAATGATTACATTCTACCTCGATGGACCATATTTATTGGATTAACCACTCGAATAAAAACAAATTATTATGACAGTACAACTGTCTGCCCCAATCTGAAATTCTATTAAATTGCACAATTAAATTACTACGCTTTTAATTATCCACCTAAAACACAAAAATATACGCCATTTAATTAAATATTAAATTTTTCCCATCCACAAATTGAATGAAATTATGCAAACATCTCGACAATAATAATAGTACGTATACGCCACCATAGAGCGACATTGTCATTTAATTGCGTAATAATGTCATTTGGGCCATTAATTTAATTAATAGACCAAAACTAAATCACTTATAAAAGTTAATCTGCAACAACACTATATGATATGCATCATAATGACCAAAAATCCCATTTAATGACAATTAAATCAGCGATGTCAGCCAAAAGATGACGAACCAAAATTAATTACCAATCAAACAGGTAGAGGTGCCCAATCAATCTTGTTGCCAATGAATTGATCATCAGGGCGCATTAAAGTATATCATGCGCTTCAATTGAAGTTGCATTTAACGTTCCATTTCCCGTGATTATAATATGCCCGCCGCCGGCCGGCCCGGATATACTCACCCACATGGTAAAGTCATAGCCCCAGGGGAGGAACATTACACCGGTGTTGTACTTCTCGACATGAGTCAGATAGAAATTCAGGAACACGTTCCAGATGACGAAGAACATCCGTATCGGCGGCAAATCGATTATCCCGAACAATGTGAACATGTAGATGGGTATCAGCACTGAGGAGTATGAATCGAGTCCGTGGTCAAAAAGCTCCCCGAGCGGTCCGCTGGTTCCCGTTCGACGGGCCTGCTTACCATCGATGCCATCTGGATAGACAAGTAGAACACAGAGAGTTGGTTAGTCAGGCAGTGGATCATGATCCGGAGAAGCAATTAAATGTTTTTTTTTTTTTCCTGAATTTGTTTGCATTATTTATGGATATCCATATGTGAGCACGTGGTCATAGCGGTGGCGGCGGTGGTCGCGGCTCATCCTGATAACCTTTGTGGCATTCACGTGGTAGAACAACTCACCTAGGGTGTAGGCCAGAAATATATTAATAGCCGCAACTAGCCACACCCAACGTGGCACCGGGTTCTCGACCTGGTTAGCCGCTGTAAAGTCCCAGTCGTAAAATGCAATTAAAATGAAATTGACCACTGTCAGAAGGAAGCCGCTGAATGTTATGAGATTCGGTGCCAGCCATTTGGGAAAGTACTGCAATAATAATAATTAATGCTTTTTGTCCTTCGAGTCTTTTGTTTTTGCCTTTGGCCAGCAGACTTACCTGAACACATTTGTTCCAGAACGGATGCATTATGTAGACACTGAGGAAGCTGGTATCAATGCTGTTGTACTGAAAAGCAAGACCAATAAAAAAATTTACTTTTAATATAAAAAAAAAAATTAAATACAAATAAAAATGCTGAAAACTGGACAGATGGAAATTAAAGTAACAGAAATGCATTCGCAATTGGTTTTAAGAGCACTCATGGATAATGGCGCAGAAAAGGCTGTTCGAGAGCCATTCACAAAAAATTGTACCTTCGGATTGACAGAGATGATGTTGGCATTAAATGCCACAATAATTTGCAATGCGAAATATGAATTTCGAAATGCAGTTAACAAGTCTATTGAATTTGAATGGCAGAGTCAACTCTTTGTTAATTGCTGTGAATCATACACATCCGCTGGATCGCCCAATTATTGAAACCATTAATAATAATGCTATTGGCAGAGGGATGCAAATTTTATTGCTTTTTCAACACAATTTTAATTCAAATCAAATATTATATAGTCATGAGTCCTATGAAAATATCAGCACATGGCGTGTTTGTACAAGAAATAGAGTTAGCGTCAAAAGGAATATGCGAAAAATGTGAACGGACTTATTTATGCTTCTTTAAAGTAATAACTTTATTTTTTCTATTTTCAAATAAAATGTAATGACGGTTTGCGGAGTGAAGCAGCTCGGTGTGGCGGCTGGTGGTGAGAAAAGAACTGCGTGGTTTAAAACGCCCGGAGTTCAAGAAGCTATCAGAGAGAAGAAGAAGGCTTTCAAGGTGTGGATTCACTTGGGGGACTCTTCTTCTCGAAACCGGTACATTGAGGCGCGAAGAACTTGCAAATTGGCTGTTAAAGCAGCCAAAGAACATTCTTGGAAGGAGTTCGGCGAAAAATTGGACCGCGATCACAGATCTGCAAGCAAGGTGTTCTGGCAGACTATCCGCCGTCTTAGAGGAAGGAAGTGGAACATTATCGAAGGAGTCAAATCCAAAGATGGTACACTTCTTTCTAATGAGGAGGACATCTTGCGCAGATGGAGCGAGCACTTTTCCGAATTGCTCAATCCAATCCAGGGCATTGAGGATGACACATCCATCGCCTTAAGCAGGGCGGAAAATAGTCCCACGGTAGAGGAAGTCACTTTTGCGATCAAATCGTTAAAAGCTGGCAAATCTGCAGGAGTGGATGAAATCCGGCCAGAAATGCTAAAGGCCTTAGGTGAAGAGGGAGTCAAATGGCTCGCTCGTGTCATTAAAGTGGCCTGGGAATGCGGCGAAACTCCCAGCGATTGGCAGATTGGGGTGATTGTGCCCCTTTTCAAGAAAGGGGATAAAAGGGATTGCTCCAATTACAGGGGTATATCACTTTTAAGTCTCCCCGGAAAAGTCTTTGCCAAGGTTCTGGAAACGCGTTGCAGAGCTGTGGTCGAGGCACGATTAGGAGATGAGCAGTGCGGCTTTCGTCCCGGCAGAAGCACAACCGACCAGTTATTCACTCTCAGAATGGTACTTGAGAAGGCTTGGGAGTATGCTACACCTGTTTACGCTTGCTTCGTAGATTTGGAGAAAGCATATGACCGAGTCCCTCGAGGGAAACTCTGGAGTGTATTACAGGAGTATGGAATTGATGGTTCTCTCTTGAGAGCCATTCAATCTCTTTACACAAACTGTAAAAGCTGTGTTCGGGTAAACGGCGTTAAATCAATACCTTTCACCGTGGGCGTTGGACTTCGTCAGGGGTGCGTTTTGTCTCCTCTCCTTTTCATTGCTTATATGGACTGGATGTTACAGCGCAGTCTTGGCGAGGAACGTTTCGAATTGGGAGATCTGAGGATAGGTCATTTGCTCTTCGCTGATGACTTGGTCATCCTTGGGTCCTCTCAGACTGAACTTCAGCGCGCACTCGATCGGTTTATAACCGTTTGTGTTGAAGCTGAGATGAAGGTAAACGTGAACAAATCTGAAGTGATGGTCGTCTCCAGAACGCCTGTTCAATGCACTCTGCGTGTTAGTGGAGTCCCTTTGAAACAGGTGGAGAAGTTTAAGTATCTCGGGGTCTTATTCACGAGTGATGGAAGGAGCAATGCCGAGTTTTCCTGTAGGATTGGTCAGGCTGGGTCAATTTTGAGACAGCTTGGTCATTCTGTTATTAGGAGGACTGAACTTGGTGTCAAAGCTAAGTTGTCAGTCTTTAATTCGGTGTTTGTTCCAACTCTCACCTATGGTCATGAGGTTTGGGTAATGACCGAAAGAATAAGATCGCGGATACAAGCTGCCGAAATGAGATTTCTCCGTAGTATTGCTGGTGTGACCCGTAGAGATCGCATCAGAAATACCAGAATACGTGAGGAACTCAATGTCGAGCAGCTACTTCTCCGGACGGAGCGATCCATGCTTCGGTGGTTTGGTCATGTTAAACGCATGTCCCCGACCAGGATTCCACGACGTGCTATGGAATCCGTACCATCGGGTAGGCGTCCTCTAGGTAGACCAAGGATGAGATGGTTAGATCAAGTCCATAATCTCTCCTATACCCGTATGGGGATTGCCCTTGATGATTTAGAGTCGATGGCGGAGGATCGAGAGCTATGGAGGGTCCACTTGAGCAACCTACTCCCGCGACCCACTTAATGGACAAGCGGACCATTGAAAATGAATGAATGAATGAATGTAATGACGGTCGCTATACTTTCATCTAGAAGAACTCATTTGCCCAGTGATTTGCTAGGAAGCAGATACTACCCAAATTATACATCAGTATGGACACTGGACAGGCAGACGCGTGTTATTTATGGGTTAGCGCGAATCTTCCCAGTACTTTCTTTTTGAACTATTTCTGTATCGAAAAATTCGTATAAAATAAGTTTGAAAGGTTATAAAATATTTTTGTTTATTCTTTTTAGTTTGCGGTTTAAGGGTCTGAATGGTATGATCATCCTAGCAGCGGTATTCTGAAGTCTGCAGAAATAATAATTTTCCATATTCTTAGCACGTAATGTGATTTTTCTACAAGGTTTCCCTCGTTATCTCTCCAGGTTTCTGTACGAGTTTTATTGCCGTGGCCCGTGGCACTTTTTATTTTCCTTTTGGAAACACTTTCATACATTTCTCTGGGAACATATTCAGGATTTTGGCTCGTGTGAAATAAAAAGGCCTGCAAAATAAATTAGAGTGCGTGCAAGTTAAACGACTGTTCGATGTTACTTGACTGCAAGAGTGCTGCTATGTTTTAAACATTTAACATTTAACATTTAACATTTAACATTTAACATTTAACATTTAACATTTAACATTTAACATTTAACATTTAACATTTAACATTTAACATTTAACATTTAACATTTAACATTTAACATTTAACATTTAACATTTAACATTTAACATTTAACATTTAACATTTAACATTTAACATTTAACATTTAACATTTAACATTTAACATTTAACATTTAACATTTAACATTTAACATTTAACATTTAACATTTAACATTTAACATTTAACATTTAACATTTAACATTTAACATTTAACATTTAACATTTAACATTTAACATTTAACATTTAACATTTAACATTTAACATTTAACATTTAACATTTAACATTTAACATTTAACATTTAACATTTAACATTTAACATTTAACATTTAACATTTAACATTTAACATTTAACATTTAACATTTAACATTTAACATTTAACATTTAACATTTAACATTTAACATTTAACATTTAACATTTAACATTTAACATTTAACATTTAACATTTAACATTTAACATTTAACATTTAACATTTAACATTTAACATTTAACATTTAACATTTAACATTTAACATTTAACATTTAACATTTAACATTTAACATTTAACATTTAACATTTAACATTTAACATTTAACATTTAACATTTAACATTTAACATTTAACATTTTAACATTTCCCGATTTCTACGTTAACACCCTTATCATTTGCTTTCTTTTTCTTCCTGAAGATCCGGATGTTCCTTTCGTCTTTAGTCCTCTTGCTAGGCGACTTTGTTTATCAAAACCAGAAATCGGGATGCCCTACCACCGAAGATTCTAGCAGTCTCTTTCGATTGCAGATTTTCGAAGTCTTACTTTTCCACAGAATTTTCTTTGTTGAGGTGTATTGGATATCCGTATTCTTACCTTGACTGCAAGAGGGTAGTGACCTGAGTGGTGACGTGACATAAGGCCATGCGACAAAAGGCCATATTCGAAAGTATGGCCTTCAGGAATGTCAGGTTTTAAAAACCGGAATCGCCAAACGTGAAATATAAAACGCCAAAAAATCGCCAAATTTCAAAATTGTTCACTCCAAATTGAAAAACCATAAAAATCAAATAAATTCGCGCAACTCGTAATTTTTCCGTAAGAAAATCTTAATGCAAAATCCCCAAGCTCCCCCAACTCTGGCTGTCCTAAGGCATTTGTCATTTTTTACACCTTGTTCCAAAACTTTTCTTTTCTTCGGGTGGGTACATTTTCTAGATAAAAGTCGCAAGCTTTTGGGTGGAATCAAGTTTACAAGTAGACCTTCAAAACGGGGTCGCAGTCACATTTGCCAGATTGGGCGCTTTGTCCTATTTTCGGCTATCTTTTTGCTTAAAAAACGATAGAAATTTCTTCCATGAGCGCCCAACACAATTTTGGGCTATATATCGTTTTACAAATTTTGTTTTAATTTTGTTTGTTTTACTCTTTCATAAAACTAAAAAAATAAATATTTCGGACAAACCCTCACTTTTAAAACATAGCAGCACTCTTGCAGTCAAGTAACATCGAACAGTCGTTCAACTTGCACGCACTCTAATTTATTTTGCAGGCCTTTTTATTTCACACGAGCCAAAATCCTGAAAATGTTTGGGCTTATGTGTTATCTAACGTAAGAAATGGATCGAATGAAGCAATTTTGAAGGAGTTAAGTTTATTTGCATGCAACCCAATTGCTAACACTTCCAGTGAGCAATGCTGTAGATAGAAGAAAGAGCGTTTTCATTTATGAATTTAATTAAGATCAAACTGCGAAAACGATTGTCAACGGAATTTCACGTCACTATATGCTTTGAGGCGCATACGCATACACGTATACCTGTTTTATAATAAAATACAAGAACCGAATTATTTTCAACGATTTTCCATCATTTCTGGGCAACGATATTGGGCTACATTTATTTAAGTTTTGGGCGCTTAAAGCAAACAAAAAAAGCAAACATCTGACAACCCTGATGGCGTCACTTTGCAAAATCGTCATAAGACCATATTTTTTGCGACATAGGGCCATATTTCCATCATGCCCTGAGGGCCTTATTTGGCTCAGTTCAAATTAAATTTTTAACGATTCGAATCTTAAATTAACAGTGGAATAAATATGCAAACCCCTTGCTTGGGTTCACTGCTAGGTTACGGGATAGGTGCGCGGTTGAGTACAGGCAAAGTTTCTTTAAAGCTAAGCGAAACATTTATAAAAATAAACTTTGCATACACCCAACCTGAAAATGACTTCAAAGTGACATAAGACCGAAATATGGCCTTTTGTCGCATGGCCTTATGTCACGGCACCGACCTGAGTCTACGTTGGTCGCTCGGAAGGTCTAGACTTCGAAAATACTGATTGAGAATCTTTCGTCGATTGTAGTGTGGTTAATTTGACTAACAGTTTGTTGATCCGTACCCAGTCATGTCCTCTGATAAATATTGAGATCTGGAAACCTGGTGCTTGCTATACCTAGTTATATTTCGCTCAGCGGAAGAGTCAATTAGCCTAAGTCCATTGCCAGAGGATGTACAAGAGGAAATGCTTTTTTTTTTTTTGAAACACTCCTCCCCCACTCGACCGCTGCTACCAACGACCTTTTAATGCGATTTAGCGGCCCTACGAACTAAGTCTCAACTGGAACTAACTCCCACTAACCAAACTAACTAAGTCCCACCAAATATGCAGTGGGATTTAATTCATAAGTTTGGAAGATAGTTCGTAGTTCATTATGAACAAATTCCCAATGAATTAAGTCCCAATTTAAGAAATGTGAGAGTTAGTTAATTTGAATTATTTTGAAGAAAAAATAATTCTCACATACACCAATCCAAATCCAACAGTGACCCCAAGCAGGGGGGTATTCGTATATTCCACTGTGCCTAATGGGAGATCAAATTCCGTAGGCACCTGTATGGAGGACATGCTGCCCCCTGCAACCTCCTGCTTGGGGTCATTCCTGGATTTGGAGGTTGGGATTAAGTTCATTTGGGTTTTAATTGATTCCTATATTGGTACTTTGTTTATTCTTAGTTGGGTCTTAGTTCCTAAAAATAATGGGAATTAGTTCACATGAACTAAATCCCAAATTTTCTGGGACTTAGTTCGTTTTGGCTAGTGGGAGTTTGTTCCAGTTGGGACTTAGTTCTTAGGGCCGATTTAGCTACCCAATCTCCAGTCGAGGTATTAGACACATCAAATGTCTATCACCAATGTGGAGATGAGAATAAGAGCTTAGGCCCGAAACACACATACCTACGATTTCAATCGCGCGACTATTTAGTCGCAAAAAATTAAACACACACATTTCAATATGAATGCGCGCATATAATTCTGAGTTTTATGTGCGCGCATTCACATTAAAATGTGTGTGTTTCATTTTTTGCGACTAAGCAGTCGCGCGATTGAAATCGCACGTGTGTTTCGGGCCTAGCTCTCATTAAATCGCATCACTACCTTTAGACTTTGCTAGACCTTATATGAATATTTATTCCCCTGACACTTTAACTGTGTTGTTGGATAATGCAATTAATAAGCCTACGGGCTCGTACCTCTGCTTATTACATAATATTCCAATGACCCTCAGCTATTTACTCAGTGAAAATATGTCGTTTTTCTGATTTCTCCTTTTTTTCAATTAATTCAATATTGTCACTGGCAAATCGTACTAAAATAATTGTTAATAGCGCTGATATTCGAAATGAACAAATCATTATTTTTGCTTACTTATGCTTACACAAATTCATCCTAAAGTTTTTTCTACTGCGCCAGCTCTCGCGATCGTCTGACAAACATCCGAGGGTATGACTGTCATAAAAAGGCTTCGGACTCGGCATAAAATTGTAGGTCCGTTCCATTCGTCCCAAATATAGAGACTCACACAAAACGAATGGTTGCGAGAAGCTAGGCCTTGGGTGTCACTCGCCTGTTGCGCCACCTATTTATTTATTTATTTATTTTTTTATTTAGCAAATAGATTCCACAGCTATGAAATATTATAAGAGGAATTAAAAGAAGTCCCTTGCAGTGGAACATTATAGTATAACCACATAACTGAAAACAATGTCGTACCATAATAATTCCATATTTCATAGCCTTCTTACAGCCTCTGGTTCGATCTATCACATAGATTACGAGCTGTAATCTATAAGCCCAAAAGCTTAAATGTAATTACTTATCAATTATTGAGTAACCTCTTCAAGCCAAACTAAACACCTCAATGTAACACTCCATTGATGAATGATATATGGTGAGTGGTGACCCACTTTAGGAGTTCTACAAACACCACATTACAACCTTACCAATACTCGCATTGCCACTTGCATTTGCCCAACAAGTGTGCTATTACTACACACACCCAATACCGACCACTTCAACTGAAATCACCCAACAACACACGTCAAGCCTAATCTTACGCTGTACAAAGATCATTTAGCTACAGTAGCTCTCCTTTCGTGTTGTATACGATACATCTATTCACTCACGCCTTTGCTTTGCAAGTGTTTAGAAGCAATCTATGGAAACAATAGTATCAATTAGTTGACATATTCTAAGCCTCCCACTATATGTACAAGTACAGCACGCATGTGCTAGGGGGAGTAAATAGTCACGCCACCCTTACGCCATGAGCAAAGTGTGCATTACTGATACTGAGTGCTACAGCTACGTCAAGTGTGAGTACTAAGGGTGATTCGATTTCGATTAATTCCACTGGGAGAGCGATAAAGTTAATTCTGTTTCTGTGTATGTTCTTCAGATAACGCAATGGTAGAGCAAAGTCATTGACCAGGCTCAATGGGCAAAATGAGATAGTAAATTAAACGCGGCAAATTGATAAATCTGATAGTGGCCATCGGCTCGACATCCAATTGGGCGCCAATTTGATGTTATTTTTTGACGAAGAAGAATTGTCCACTTGTGGAGTATGTTTATAGCTTTTTATTGTTAATGATGACAAAATAGCTTTTATAGCTCTTCGGGGAAAATAAAACGTGTCATCATATCTTTAGAAGCAAAACCGACGTGGAATTATTCATAAAAAGTTTTCGCTATAGTTTTGTTGGCAAAAGTTTACCACATAGTGTAGCGGAAGGAAACTATTGGTAAACACATACATTGACAAACGACCTTTGTTGTAGTCGGGTATCTGGTCGTTAAATATTTATGGTTGATATACGTGTCACATTCTAGTGGATTTACGTTGCCATATAGTATAGGTACCAATGGATAGGCAGCATCAACAAAGCGCCTATGTACTATTTTTGGAAACAAATAATTAATACTTTGTTTAAGTGAAACTTGTAAATGTGCAAGTTTTTATCTGAAATAAATTATTAAATAAGAAATTAGTTATGCGGAAGAACGCGGCGAGCTTTGTTTCTGGATCAAATTGGCAAGCGGCTCCTGATCAATATTTGTGGGAAACTTTGCCTACTTTTTATTAATGTATTATTTAGGAGAACGACAACTTTGCTAGAAACACTTCGGTTGTCATTATAGCTATTTCAATCTGCACTACTAATTCAACATCAGCTTCCATTCATTTGCCCAAACGATTACCAATTGCGGTTGCTAAGCCAACTAAGCCACAAATTATTAAATACAACAGAGTAAGTGACAACCATAATACATTCTACTATACTTATTGCTTAACAAAGTCGTTTGTCGATCTATCAAGTCTTCAGTTTTTTCTCTCTTCTTTTACTTTAGCCATATTTGAAACCTTAAGAATTCTTTCACTGCTGCATCTCTCACAAACATAAGACAAAATTCCGAGAGTATAACCTCATGTCCCGAGGAAGCGAACAAGTTTAGCCGTTCAGATCCATACATAGCATAAAATGTTTTGTCTCTTCCATTTGTCCTAAAAGCAAAAGCATTTTCAAATAAATGGTTGTGATAAGCTAGGCCTAGGGATCCCAGAAAAATAGTTTGGGCCAATTTTTAATCTATTTATCTTGAATTACATTTTAGGTTTTTTACCACTGCGCCACCTCTTGCGAACGTCTGACAAACATCCGAGAGTATTCCACTTGTCGATTTAAAATTGACAATTGAGGTATTAGTATGCCAATTAAAAAATTGACAAGTGGAAATAGCGAAAAATCGCTTGTCAATGAATTGCCAATGGCTTTCAAAAAATTTGATTGACAAGTGGAAATAGCTGAATTGTCAAACAAAATGTCAGTTTGTCTATAATAAAAAAAAAAATAAATAAATAAATAGGTGGCGCAACAGGCGGGTAGACTCCCAAGGCCTAGCTTTTCGCAACCATTCGTTTTGTGTGAGTTTCTATTTTTAGGACGAATGGAAGGGACCTACAATTTTATGCCGAGTCCGAACGGCTGAATTGAGAAGCTTTTTCATGACAGTCATACTCTCGGATGTTTGTCAGACGTTCGCGAGAGGTGGCGCAGTAGAAAAAACTTTAAGATGTAATTTGTGTTTTTCCGGGGATCGAACCTGGGATCCCTCGCACAGTAGTCCAGCACACTAACCACTGCGCTACTGCGCCCACTTGTCTATAATTAGCAGTGAAAATTAATTGGCATCAAATTCATAAATTTGTCAATCAACTGACAAACGATTTTTTGCCAATAATTGACAAAAGTGCAAATGAACTGAAGGTTTTGTCGATCAATGACATAAACGCGAGAGCTGTGAAACTTTGTCAATCAACCGACATGTGGAAACCCACCTTAACTGTCCTAAGAAAGCTTCTCAATTCAGTCGTTCGGACTCGGTTTAAATTGCCGGTCCCTTTCATTCGTATTAAAAATAAAAAAAAAATAAATAAAAACTAACATAAGCGAATGGTTGTGAGAAGCTAGGCAAATAGGGTTCCTAGATGGATCTGTTGCGTCAACTATTTATTTTCCAACTACATAGTCAACGCTCACATTCACATTACACATATCCATTAAGGTAGTTAAGGACATTCAGTCAGAAATAGTTGAACTTTTTTAATGGGTGTCTTGGTCTTCTTCACCTGACACTATCATAAGTATATAGGACTGGCTGTCTAGAAAAATGTATAAAGGTGAAAGACTATTAAAGTGCGGTGTTTTTTTCCTTATTATTTAAAGATCATTTACAAACCGAACTTTGGATAACACTTAAGAAACACAAACCAGTAAGAACTAGACCACCGACTTCCCGTGCACCTATACCCGATTCTCCACGGAAAAAATTACCTGTCTGTGAATACGTGTAAATGTCAAAATTAATGGCGGCAATGATTTCCCATGCTATACCATGGGCCTAGGATTTTTCAAGTATGCGTGCGTTAATGGCGCTCCTTTGATTTTGTACAGCACCAATACATGAAAAATCCTGGGCCCGCCGCCGGCAGCTTGTACGCAAATTCCGTTATGTGGGAGGAGTCGACGGTCTATTCTTACTAATTTGTGTTAAGAAATGGCGCCCGTTGCTACTCTACTATACGAGTACATTTTCGCACCTAATTTTAAAATCGCTTGAGAGACTGGAATTTATTTTATTATAAACATCAATTACGTACAAAGATCTTAAGATATAAATCATCTTTGTACATTGTTGAACAATAAGCATTAAATTAAAAGTGTTAAGCAATTCAAACAATTTAATAACTTCCATTGAAGCTAGATCATTTTATTTTACTAACGGCCAGTCGCACCTACATTCTAGATAGATAGATCACACCAAAAACATGAATGTAAACAAAGGGCCAAGTTCTCTTATATAGAACAACAAAAACTAGGTGCGTAACTAGTCAGCCACGAAAAGTAATGACTTCTAAATGTACGCCAAGCTCTTAGTTTAAGAAGGTTAAATGTAAAAAAAAAATTATAGGTTCACTGTTCAAGTTTTCAAATTATATTGTATACCTAATATAATGAAGTTAAAAACGAAAAACTTGCCAAGTAAAACTACGAATTTTTCTTAACATTTAACCTTCTTAAACTAAGAACTTGGCGTACATTTAAATCTCATTACTTTTCGTGGCTGACTAGACTAGTTACGCACCTAGTTTTTGTTGTTCTATACAAGAGAACTTGGCTCTGTTTTTACATTTATGTTTTACGTGTGATTTCACTACTTTTTGCAAAGTTTTTTTGCTATAATATTTCACAAACAACGTTAAAACGTCTTCGCTTTTTAGAATGTCAATAGACACTGACTACCAGCACTTTGGCTTTCTTTCCTATAAACTATTCATTGAAATTATATTCAGCAGGTAGATTAGCTTTTATTCATATTTTATGGCCAGATTCCACGCCCCTTAAGTGGACAAATTTTAATTTTTGATATTTCTCCTTTAGTACAATGCAGGTCCTACCGCTCTACCAATTTTTAACATTCTACGACAATCGGAAGTGGCTTAAAAAAAAAATAACCGGTTTTTTTAAGTTTGCGGATACCACGCCTCCTGAAGAGAGAATATACAATTTTTGTAGGACACGCAAGTCCTTCCGCTGTACCGAATTTCAACATTCTACGGCAACTGGAAGTGGCCCAAATAAATAATAACCAATTTTCAAAACTGGGCGGATACCACGCCTCCTATAATATAAGTGCCTTGATTTTTTTTCTTTTACATACCTACACTGCAAGTCCTAAGGCTCTACCAAATTTCAACATTCCACGACAATGGGAAGTGGCCCAAATAAATAATAACCAATTTTCAAAAGTGGGCGTATACCCCTCCCCTGAATGGAAAATCTCAAGTTTGGGACTTTTCCCACTGTATGCACCGCAGAATCTAGCATACTGTCAAATTTCACGACTCTAGGATGGCCGGAAATGCTTCATAATTTTGACGACCATCGAAGTAAGTGAGTGAGTGAGTGAGTTTTTGCAATTTTTGAAGTCCTGTATGTTGAGAATCACTAATGCTATAGAGGCGAAATTTAGTGAGGTAGACTTTTTTATTGAGCTGGGTAAATGTTACGGGGGTCGAAAACAGCCTGAGTTTGTTCCAGTAAAAAGGGGAAGTGCCTTTACTTTTCTGCCGTGCATTTTGATATTTTTATTTGATATACAATATTCCATAATTCTTGTTAGCTATTGTACATTTTACAGAGGTTAAATATTTGGAATTTTATCTTTCTACCTGGAAGTTGACAAGGCTCGTGAAAAGTGTAAGCAGACTGCTGGTTTGTTTTATCAGTCACAAAATTGTGCCTATAATTAAAACTGTATCTCCTAATTTTTTTTTTTTTAAATACTTCTCCCGGTAAAGGCAAACCTATAACGCTTCATCAGCGCCCCGAGATGCTTGCAGATGTATGTTAGTTCTGCACTTAAATTGCTGCAAATTTAAGTCTTTTGGAAATATATCCCCAGGAAGCGAGTTCCAAAGTTTGCTTGTCCTGTAACAGAAGGAGTTTTGGAAAGATGATGTCCTCGCGGTTGTCAAGTGTACTGTATGGTCATGAGCATTAGCAGCCTGTCTTGTGGGGCGCCCAAAAGTTGCATTTCGAGGGATAATGCCCTTGAGTTCTTTGGAACATCTACCATGGAAGTACCTATAGAACAAGCATAGGTCAGCGACTTGTCTTCTGTGCACCAACGGTTGCAGAATCGATGTGAGTGTAGAGTCTCCAATAAGTCGAACTGCTCGTCTCTGTGTGCTGTCAAGTAGGTTAAGTGAATGTTTTGGCGCCGAGCTCCATATATGGGAGCAATATTCCAGGCCTGGTCTAACCTGTGCTTTGTAGAGAAGGAGAAGTTGCTTGGGGCTAAAGTACCTCTTTGCTCTAAATAGGTAGCTCAACTTAGCGGACGCCGATCTTCCGATATAGGATATGTGGTCCTGCCATGTGATTCCTGAATTGACTGTGACTCCTAGAAGGTGCATTGAGTCCTTGGGATGGATTGGATGGTCATCCATTTGGATCTGAGGAACTGTTGATGCATTTTTCCTGGAAAATGTTGTGAGCCGTGTTTTGTTTGCATTAAATACAACCAAGTTGTCTTTTCCCCACTTCAAGATTTTGTCCAGATCACTATTTAGAGAACTAATTTGTTCACATCTCTGACTGTGTGATGTAGCCGCATTCACAGGCCCACTGTTCGAGATAGAGGATATAAGATTGCTGTCATCAGCAAAGCTGTAGATATTATTATTTGTCAATCCAAGCAAATCGTTGATGTGGAAAAGAAATACAGTTGGGGAAAGAATAGATCCTTGGGGCACTCCTGCATTTATAGCAAACGAATTAGATGATACACCATCTACCACAACTTGGATCGATCTTCCCAGAAGAAAATTATGCATCCATCCGCAGAGTTGTTGTGGTAATCCATAAGACGCTAACTTGCCTAATCTCTATGCCAGACTCGGTCAAATGCCTTTGATATGTCCAAGGCTATGGCTCTGGATTCGCCGTGTTGTTCAATTGCTTGCGTCCATAAGGGCGTTACGTAGCTTAACAGGTCTCCAGTGGAACGACTGCTCCGAAATCCGTATTGCCTGTCACTTATTAATCGGTGGCCTTCTAGATATTTGATAAGTCATGAAACGCAAAAGTGTGCTAAATTGCTCTAACATATCTTGCTACCTCTTTCCGATCCACTTCTGTTCCTTTTTATCCATTAAACACACCGAATAGTTTTGCAAATGTTTCCGTTCTGCACAATAGTTCTCTTTATATTCTCAGTGGCATTTTGAAATTGCGTAGAGGAGTCATTATGTAAAATCACAGCTTTATAATATGTGCTTGTGCATATAAATTGTCTAATCCACCCAACTGCATTACAATCTATAGTACTTTGGTTGTCTCAAAACTGTTCTAGTTGAACTACATTATCTAACTTCTTTATCAACTCCAAAATTATCGATGTTACACAATTGTCAAGCTCATGACACCTTATTCGATAGGCTACAATTTAATCAAATAAACACGACTGATAAACTCAACTGAAATGGCAAGTAAATTTATAATAACCATTCAATTGTGCAACGATAAAAATCCAACCTATACCTACGTTTGTGATAAGATAATAATTTGTATCTATATTTAGGACGATTTGATTCAAAAATTAAAAATAAGTTATAATCATTGTAAAACTGCTATACAAGTTCATGTTTCTACATTGATGAATGAAATCGTCAAAATGGGGTTTGAAAGATAAATTGCCTTTGTCATTTATTGTTGTCGTAATGAAAGAAAAAAAAAAGGTATTGGTTGCTCTGCAAAACTAACAATGCCGCGCTGTCCTTTGACCGGTAGGTAAGTGTCACACTAAATGAATGTAGTCAAACTGGATTTATACAAATAATTGGCATTATTAAAGCTTTACCACATTCATAGTTAGATGCTAATCTTTTTCATATAAAGATTGACGTTTATTTGACGTCTCGCTAATCATCTCTAGAGTTTAACTGAAAGCGACTGGTAATTCGCTTAAAATTAATGATTGTTGTTCAAATCAAAAAAGTTATTGCTTTACAAGTGGTTTCACACACCTATTATGACATTTTTTCTTAAGTCTATGACATGTGCCCTGATAGCAATCGCTTGGCCCATAATCTTTACTGAATAAACATGTTTTTATAAGAACCCTCCAATGGGTTCAAATGTCAATATCAATTACCACTGATACTATCTTCTTTGATACATCAGCTGATTATGGCAAAATCATTTTCCTGTTATCAATGTAAAGTAAAAAAGAAATCACACACACAGACTCACAAAATAATTAACTCATAACATGCGAGCCGGGCAAGTTGTGCCGCGGAGATTATATTTACACCCCTATAGTAGATTTTTTTAGATTCCCGTTAGTAATTGAATTATCAACACTGCAAAGCTCACCTTGTAACGATCGAAGCCCTTCAAGTGGGCTTCGGTTAAGTATTTCACCCCAAACATTTTCCTGGTGTCTCTGTCTCCGTGACCCCGTGACCCAATTTCGATTTACCCTCGCGTATGGGAAGACGAACACATGCACTTGCACTTGACACTACTATCGAATAAAATAATATAACTATTCACTTAGATACAAGTGGGACCAATGTCAGACGGTCTGATATCCCCACAGACTGACTGTACTGAGAGTTCACTTGAAACTTCTAACCACTGAAATTATTAACCGTATCGAGTTGATAAGAATTTTGACAAAACCAAAATCGCAAAGTTTCTTCTTATCTGAGGGATATTTAAAGTACGACAAATCTCCAATATGACACGTGCCACTACAATGTCCTCCGTTCTCTGCTCGCGATTAGATTGTAATGCGAACCCGAAAATTTAACCGGAATACTGGTGGCTCTGTAAGTACGTACTTTCCGTGACGCAATCGATAGTAGTGCACGTTTTGTTTTAATTTTTAATTCGTTTCTTGGCTAATCTTTTATTTAAGATAGCGAAGGAGGAGTTCGAGGTACAGCAACAGAATGAGAAGAAGAACAGCTGATAAAACGACTAGAACGGTTGTCGGTCGGTAGCACACTAAGTAAGCACGCAATCAGAGTAAATTAAATACTGCTTAGCTTGGCTAGAACTGAGCGGTGGAAAAGACTTAAATGCTGTTCTAGTTGCTGTTTGTTTTGTAGTCGCTGTTCCGGGTGGTTCTGATTATTGTACTGCAGGCATATAATTTGATTATAATAAACAGGAGTATGAAACATTCAAATGCCAATGAGACTTATTGATTTAAAGTTTGGTCTCAGATTTTGCAATTTACATTCACACTTAGCTGAGAACGGTGAATGAATATGCTCTTGCTTTAGTCGGGATCGGGACGTGTTGTTGTTGTTTTTTGTTTTCCCCTTAAAACCAAAGAGATTATTATTAATAATTTTTTTTTTGTTGAGGTTATTAGTTGTTGTTTGTATTGGCTTTGGGTGATAAGAATTTTTATGTTACGGCTGAAATTAAAGGTAAAATAAAATCCCAACCATCATATTGATATAGTCTCGTGTTTAATGAGGGAAATAATCACAATATACATTATAACCTTTTCGTCTCTGGCTCTTACTGTAGTAAATTTAATAAACTCAAACTTTTCTATTAAAAATCGCCATACTTACAACTTTATAAATCCGTGTAGGCACCATTGGCCTAGGTTCTCACAACCATTCGTTGTGACAATTTTACCAATATTTTATGCTAAGTCCGAGAAGTTGATATTTATACTCGCTCGTCAGAGATTTGCGCAGTGGAAAAATCTTTAAATTGTAGCTTTTTTTTTATACCCTCCACAGGAAGGTATATTCACTTTGTCATTACATTTGTAACGCCGAGAAGGATTCACCGGAGACCATATAAAGTATTATATTCTGAATCAGAATCACATTCTAAATCGATTTAGCCATGTCCGTCTGTCTGTCTGTCTGTCTGTCCGTCTGTCTGTCCGTCTGTCTGTCTGTTGAAAGCACGATAGCGTCTAAACGAATTGACCTAGGTGAATGAAATTTTGTGAGAGGACTTCTTTCTACCGTCGTCAGTTTGGTATTGAAAATACGTATTTCTCTGTCTGTTGAAATTACGATAGCGTCCAAACGAATGGACTTGTGCGACTGAAATTTTGTGAGAGGTCTTATTTTATAGTCGTCTCGTCAGGTGTTGTTACTAAAAATGGGCCATATCGGTCAAGTAGTTCTGTTACCTCCCATACAAAGTCAATATTAGACACATGCGTTTACCTGTAAGTGCAGTACATAATATAGTGGAGGGTATCAAAGCATCGGCCAGGCCGATGATAAGACTTTTACTTCATACATTTGTCGGGAACGATATCAATCCAGTCGAAACATCAACGGTAATTTGGCCATTGCCAAGCGCCAGCAGTTGTCTCGAGAATTCAGCAGCCGATGGGTTGTTCTGCAATGCGAGTCTCATGTTCGTGGTCAATTTCAACTACTTGACATTCCGCCACAAAGACGACGATTTCAGCCATGCATTAAGTTCATCGGCAGCAGTAGATTTCGGGATGACGGGAAGCGTTTGATGAAAATCTCCGGAGAGCAATATCACAGCCCCACCAAATCGTCTCGAATTGCTCCGTAAATCGTCGTTCGGTCAACTGCCTCCAAAGCTCGTTTATGCGTCATCCCAAATGATGATTTTGCATTCTCCCATCAATTTCGCTGTCGCCGACTTCTTGGTCATTGTGCACGTTGGCTTTTCAACCGTGAGAAGATTCATCGGCAGCTTCAAAGCGGAATGTGCAGTTCGACAAAACGTCTTTTATCGCAATTATCTGAAATTTTCCAAGCTTCACAACGAATTTTCCACCTTTACATCGTCCAAAATTATAAAACCATCCGATAAAAAATTAAATTAATCTGGGTGATCACGGAATCCGTCGTATTCGGAATTTTAGTACGAACCCCGAAAGAACTATCACCAAATCCGTAGTAGTAGAAATGTTTGCAAAAATTTCCACTACAAATTGACTTTTAACTTTATTATTTTTTTTTTTTTTAAAGCTGACTCGCCAGAGCGATGTGATGCACGTTGACCTAAAAGATCTATTGTGCTTAAAAATTGTCAGGTTTATGTTTAGGTTAGTAGCGCCTCTACCTTCCTAATGTAGCTGATGATGCATTCAGCAGAGGATTTTCTTAATTCTTCGGTACTTATTACTTCCCTGAAAAATGATTTCCTTCTAATACCATAGAGAGCCGGGCATTCACATATGATATGCTCAGCTGTTTCGTCTTCCTCGAGACATAGTCGGCACTCCGGTGAGTCGACCAAGTGCAATTTGTTTAGATGATATCGCAGACCGTGGTGACCTGTTAGGTAACCTACTAGATTTTTGATATCGTGCCTGCTTAGATTTAGCAACTTTTTGGCATCGTTTTTGAAAGGCTGTATAGCTTTTTTGGCCTGTCTAAGACCTGGGATGTTCTCCCAATAGGAAATGTTTTTGTTACGTTCCCAGCTGCTTATAGCAGAATTTGTAGCTGATTTGGGGATTGTACAGAAGGGTTCAGGTCCTACAAAAGGGGTTTCCGAGCCTTTTCTGGCTAGTTCATCAGCTTTTTCGTTGATACTGAAGTGAGTGCTGACGAGGCAGTTATTCTCCGACTTTCAAGCAACTTTATTAAGTAGGTTGCAATCAAAAATGTAGTTTGTAGCGAAGCATGGTTAATTATTTATCTATGTAATACCAGCGTCAACAAATATTTTTTAAATGAATATGTATAAAATAAAAAGTTTAATTAAGAGGTCGATTATTTTATTAATACGTTTTCGTTTATTTATGGAATTTATTAGAAAAACAATATTTTGTTCAAATATACACCTACCCCCATGATTTTCAAGAGTCTGCAAATCAATCAATTAGTACATTTATTAACTTGAGTAATTAAAAAAATCGTTTGTTATGAATAAAACAAAATGTTAAAAAATAAGAAGTGAGTTTGGATTTTTATTGGTAGGTATATATTAAAGTTGTAAGTGTATACAAGCCAATTTTCATAGTTTTTTGATTTAAAAAAAGATAATAAATAGCTAACTCAGTAAAATTTAAATAAAGAGTTCATAGTCAGCAAATTGACCGATGCCGACCGCCTTTTTTGAAATAGAAACTCGGAGAATGTAAAACGATACTTTTTCAACTTTCAAACCTTCTCAAAAGATTTTTAAAATTTCAGTTGACAGATGTAATGGCACAATAGAATCTGTGGAAATTGGAGCCTCTATTTTTAAGGGAAAGGGCAAAACGGAACCTTGTTACTTTTGCTACGGTAGCTGTCCGTCCGTCTGTCTGTCCGAACTCGCTAAGACCAATTTTTTTCCTAGGGTTATCTCAAAAACTTATTGACATAGAAGGTTGAAATTTGCAAACAACATCCAGTATAACGTCTAGTTAAACTACAAATACCAATGATATGTATGTACAACTTTTAAATGAAATAAAATTACAAAAATCTGTTTTCCAAAATTCTTGTATTCTTAACTTTTCGTGCATCTATCGCACAAACTGTCAGCAAATGATCCAAAGGTAATTATTTAGCACAATTGAGGCAAAGAAATATTTCCTTCAATACTATTCACTTTTTGAGCAGTCATTGCAAGTGAATAAGTTGCCATTGCCACATTTTAGGATCACTCTTCCTCCGCAAAAACCACTCTTATTAGATAGTTATAGCTTTAACTTCAACATAAACATGAGATAAAATTAAGTTCTGGAAAACGGTGGGATATACCGCCATCGCCATGTATTTATTTCCCGCTCCCGCTTTAGCGTTTCGCGCTGGTTTGAGCAGACCTTAAAAAGCACTATTATAGCGTCTCATGCTTAATCTACTGGTAGAAGATCGCCCAAAAACCCACTCCATTGAACGCCCATCCGCGGAAATGTAACAATAACAGAAATTATCTGTGAAAATAATAATGAAATATTTCGAGATACCCAAGAGAAAAACGAGAACAAAGTTCCTTGAAAGAGTAATAAAATTAATTTCCTTCGAATTGAATGTGGATGACTGCTGAAGCTGACAAAATTGCATTTTCTTTTTATTACTGTATCTACTCCAAAGGATTATGATCAGTGATGGAATGAAGGCCTAATAATACCTACATTGAATTCACTACTGCAACTCATTTCCTATTCATACCTTCCATGGGCTTTATATTACCTACTCACCTATGTCTGCATCGTATGTTAATTAAAATACATAAAAGTTATTTATACCCCTGTTCAAAGGATTTTTTTTCTTAGATGACTTACTCTCATCAGGCAGTCTGAGGTAATCCACAAAGCGCTCTATCCAGTCAAATAATCACCATACCACAGGAACTTGATGTTTGAGCAGCCTTCTCCGGCTAAGCCCTCTAATCCTCCAATTAAAAATGGCCACAAAATATTCACAGGACTATAGTGTAGCTCCGTCGACGCTGCTCGTCGCGGAAGACTAACAGATTTATTTGAATAGATGAAATATATACCTCTGTCTCGTGCCATATGCCTGGCTAGCGACCACATGGCAAATGAAGGAATGAGCAGAATTGTTATAAAAATCGGAAAATTCACACGAACCCTATATAGTCCTCCTACGTCGTCGGCTTCTCTATGCCATTCGCAGTCACATGGTAAATTAGATCCTTGAAATATAGTAGTCCCATATTTTTCGTGGTTCTCTGGTGCACCCGCTTTCCACGCTGAGTATTAACGCCCTATAATCCCCCAGCATGTTAGGTTTTAGTTTTTTTCTTTTTTTTTTTTTGGCCACTTGGCGTCCAGTTTTAAATGGAACCGCTAGGACACACAAGGAATGGAGAGTTCATGCGGCCGATGAATTGGTAAGAAAGTGCAGCAGCGCAATATAAATGGAACTTTTGGTTCCGCACTTTAGTAGCAAATGCTGTTTCGCATCATAAATTTCGTTAGTCCTCGTGCCTCGTGGATTCTTAGTCTGCATAACGTGGTGGCTGACGGAGCGAGGAGGTGGAGGTGGCGGTGAAGGTCTCCTTTTTTTGTGCAAGGAATTAACTTTTGATGAATGGAAACGAAAGGAAGAGCACGGGTATACTGTTTTGATGAATCTTCTGTTTGGCCACAAAGAGAAATAATGTTGCAACGCTAGTCACAAATCGAAATTTTAAAGGGGCAAAGACTGAGGCATTAATTTATGTTCAATTTAAATCGACTTGAAAGCAGTTGAGTTGATACAGACTTTGAGTATTTTATGGGCCATATCGGGATATGGATAGATCATAGATACCACGTAACATTGTCATTCTTCCCTCGAAGTCATCACAGAAGTAAGTGCTTCTTTGACGTAATTTATATAGGCCTTTATTAAGTGATATACTCGATTGAGTTTCCTCTTTGAAATGAGTTCCGGGTCAACGTAACATTTACCACGTGAGTAGTGAGATCTAGTGATTAAGATTTTTTTAAATCGCTTGTCTAGCAACAATTTTTGTCGGAGAGACGCAAATAATTCATCAATGAAATACTGTATTCATACTCAAATGTTTAATGCTGATAACGATTACCATGGTTGAGAATATTGTATATAATGCTATTTTTATGTTTATTATAAAAATATTAAAATGTAAACATTTAAATAGAATATTTAATGCGATAATTGATAGCGAGTTGTTGTGCCATTATTTTACTGATAACAAAAAGAGAGACTTGTGCGTTTTGTGAATTTGGTTAAACTGAATTACTTTACAATATATTTTTCTCCAGAACTAGATGATAGTTTAGAATCGTATACCTTACATTTTGGTGAACATACCTGACTCTCAAAATAACTCAATACTTTTGCTTCCCAACTACTCGAATTGACCAAAATTGCATTAAAACAAAAACACAGATCGCAGTATATTTACATATACCTAAGTTAAAAAATAAAAACAAGTAGTTATATTTTGTTGGGGTTAGTTGAAGTGATATTACATCGATGTCCGTCTCTTTCAGAGTTCTACATTCTACAACCTAAACGACTGGACCGATCTGTTTCAGAATTATGTAGGTAAATAGGTTGTTTTGATTTCAGAATCACCCTTATTGTCGTTGTTGTCTGTTGTCATTCTGTCGAAAACGACTTTTAAAACTTTCTTTTAATCACAAATATTTTCAGATTTAAAATGTATTTTAGACTATCGAAGGTGGTCCAGGACAAGGTTATGTCGTCCCACTGCCGATTAACATAACTTTTTGTTAAGCCCTTTGTGAATGATTTTGCCAAAGGAATACTTTTCTCCATATTTCGTTCATTAAAGCGGCTCTCAGATTGAGGAAACAAGCAATAAGCAACGAAGCAACTAGCAACTGTCAATAAACAATACGCAACTTTATTTTAGCCTATTCTCACATCGAAGCAACAGTATTGCCTGAAATTTCTAACATGTCATCCGACAACTCCGATGATTCGATTTTTTTAATGTGGTTCCATTTAAAAAAAAAAAAAAAAAAAAAAAAGGAAATATGGGGTGCACCCTGCATTTACTAATTTAATAAATCATGGTGGAAATATTTGCGCTAAGGAACTCAGAGCATATCCCACCCTTCAAAACTGTTATCGAATGAGCCCCGAAACGTAGTATGCGCAAATGTGTCAATAATGACAAATATTGCTACTAGGAAGCAATATTATGTTGCTTTTCAACATGCGCTGTGTATCGCTAGCGATAATTATTGTAGCAACCAGCAACATTTTTCGTTCATTTTTCTAATTTCATTCAAAGTGAAATAATAATTGGGAGCGATGATAATATTGAGGGTTTCCTATAATTGCCAGTTTCTTACTGATTACTGCCTTAATGTGAGAACCGGCTAAGGAATCAATAATGTTGCACTTAGGTCTTTCATGCCTTGGTCCTGCTACAAGTGACTTCTTCCACAATTTTTGAGTCTACATTTATAAAAAAAATATCAAAATGATCAGCTGAATTGAATGATAGATTATGTTTTGTCACAAGTAGTTGCCAGTGCAAAACAGAAGTTGTGCATGCATTTTTTTTCACTGACAATAATATGGAATAGAAAACCACTTTCTTTCATAGAAAATGTTATTTTAAATTGTTAGACATAGAAGTTATAGTTCGATATCAAAAATCTTCAAATTTGATGAATTTAAGGTAAAAAGTCTTGCATATATTTTAAAGCTTAAAAATCTCGAAAAAAAAGGAAAATCTTGTAATCTGGCATCGCTGATTGGCATCACTTTTTCGGGCGGAATAAAGTGCCATTTTTCACATAAATTTTCCATTATTTTTTTAGAGGTGAATAAGAGAACAACAAGCAGCGACATGCAAGTTTATTTACTTTAGGGTAAAAAATCATTTAGGGAAGTGATAAAATGATTTTGCCTTAGGTACCAGCAGAACATTTAAACTGCATTTTCGTTATATATTGTAAAATAAATGTTTATTTTCTGATGACAAAATTTAACAAGCGTTCCATCAATTCACTTTACAACACTTGGTAGCCTGTTCTTTGCATAAAAGTGTTGAGTAATCTTGCGTTGTTCGTGTTGGCCAAGCTATCTATTAAGAGCAAAGTGCAAGGCGTTAGTAAGCACATTATTGTTGGTTTATTACTTCTACAATATAAAATTTTAGATGAAATCTAAAAAAAATTAGCACAATATTTATTTACACATATGCAAGAAACGATTGATTCTTTCAATGGTTCGCGCAACTCCATAGGATTGCATTTGATTTACGTCGCTGATTATTTTCTTCCCCTTCCTCTTGCAGTAGTTACCTACTGTGTTATGCATTTTTATTATTCATTCTAAGGTAAAAGAATTTGTAAACATTTCTTTATTTTCTTTTCAAAGCTGTCAAAGCACATATTAGGGCTGCATTCCAGATTCGACTATTTTAACTAAATTAACAACGATTGTTTATTTAGTTACTTTTTGGAATCTGGGACAGCTATTGTTACTAATGTCATGTAGTATGAACGAAATGAACCACACTTTTGCCTCTGGTTAATTTAGTTAACTTCCCCTCCTTCGAACTGTCACAGCTTGTCAACGCTGTAGTTAAAATAGTCAAACCTGGAATGCAGCCCTGATGTGTTCGTTTGTGTTCGAAATGTCATTGTCGATTTGAAGTTTGCATTCGTTCGGGCGAAACTCACAATAATAGTACATTTACACCGCACCTAAATTCAACATTTCAGCATACAAAATTTCGAAATCCAATTTTGCGTTCGCACTGCAACTTCAGCATTTCAAATGACAGCTAGTATCAGAATTGATTACCTATACAGATGTTTTTTGTGTTTCGAAATCAAAAGTGGTTTGTACCTAAAGAATTAATTTGTTAGTTATATTAATCTAAACATGAATACAAGTCATAATTCACTATCCACACATATTTTTCCTACTTCCTACTTTTTTAGCTTTTACAATCTAGTTTTACAGCGGTTTTTTTTCGTCAGTGAGCCCAAAAGTCATCAGAATTAGGTTTGTTTGATTTGACAAACTAATAAATGCAGCGATGAAATTCAACATTTCGCTGAAATCCAACATTTCAAAATGTATATGGCGAAATGCTGAACATTTGGCCTGAAATGCTGAATTTAGCCGAAATGATGAATTTAGGTGCGGTGTAAACGTACTATAAGGCTGATTATGTAATAATGTATAGGTTATACGATAGCTCCATTCTTGGAAGCATAATACCCTATTCACACCAAGCCGAAAACCGAGTTTTCGTCAAAAAAGTTTAGAAAACTCGTAGATGCATTCACACCGAACCCCAACTCGTTTTCGTTTGACGTTTCAATTAGCTGTGAAACTAGCTATGAAATGTTTGTGGCGACTAGAATTTTATTTTAGTTACTAAACTTCGCTTGTATTGACATAATATAAAAACAGAATTATTTAAGCTACTTGATAATCGTTAACTTATGGTTAAATGCATCAAATAATTAACATAAGCAACATTCAAAATCAAAACATCTGAAAATACCATTTCGTTGTGGCAGGTAGTTTGCTCTTTATGGTGCAAGCAAACAGCAAAGATAACAAAAAAAACTCTCACTCTCACTCTCACTCAGTCTCTCACATCCTGTCAGCAGTTTTGCTGAGCTCGCTGAATGTTGCAAAAGGTGTGTCTGCTTCAACAACCCAACGATCGTACTCGTTTTCGTGGCGTTTTCATGGAAACGACCTCAAACAACTCGTTTTGAAAACTGCAATATGTATGCGAAAACTTCTGTTTTCGAGGAAGTTTTCGGCTGTTTTCGCGAAAACCCAGTTTTCGGCTTGGTGTGAATAGGGTATAAGAGGAAGAACGAAATGAGCGGTGTTCTCAGAGAAGAATACGAGACAGATTAAGAGGAGAAATGAATGATTTCACGGAACTTCCAGATGAAATGTGTTTTTAGAATGTATTTTTTGATTTTAATAAAGTTTAATCTGTGCAATAAATTCATTACAAATGTTCGGCTTAATGAAGCATCTGTTTTGTATGTACAAAAAAAACCTATGAAATCCGCAATGATTTTGATGCGGGTAAGAAATGTCATTTTGTTAGGGAAAAATTCGATTTGAAAGTTTTCAACGATACAGTGAAACTCATTCACATTGCCCACGGGAACTGTTGACCTTGTGGATTTGACGATACCAAAATATTTTCTTTTGTGAATGATTCCCCCCGGCGGATTCCACGAAAGGGGTTTGCAGGGTGTCATTTCGATCGGCACAATATTCACGGCAACGAAAACCCATTCTTTAAAGATGACAGTTACCATTAATTGTAGTTTCGAAAGTAGGGAAAAGATTTCCGTCGAACTGCCCATGTATGATGGTTTTAAATTTTGGCTAGCTTGCACAAATATGGACATTTTTCTGCTATCTACGTCCATATAATGATACCCTCCACAGGAAAGTATATTCACTTTGTCATTAGGTACATTTGTAACGCCAACAAGGAGTCACAGGAGACCCCATAAAGTATACATATTCTGAATCAGGATCAAATTCTGATTCGATTTAGCCATGTCCGCCTGTCCGTCTGTCTGTTGAAAGCCCGATAGCGTCCAAACGAATCGACTTAGGAGAATTAAATTTTGTTGGAGGACTTCTTTTTACCGTCGTGAGGTTGGTATTGAAAATGGGCTATGTCGGTCAAGTAGTATAAAACCGATATTATGTATACCCATGCGTGTAGGTAGGTACATACTTACTCACATGGCAAACATTTTCCATGATTCGTATGCAGTGGAGGGTATTAAAGCATAGGCCAGGCCGATAACAACACTTTTACTTGTTCTTCAATAAGCTCCTTACCAAAAGATAAATCAAACCACCAAAAAATAACGCTGATTACAACAGTCCCCAGTTTTTTATTCTCTGGCTAAGAAAATACGGTTAGGCATCCGATTGCGTTCGTTCTTTTCCCTTAAACTATTTTAATAATATTTATTTATTTATGGATATTGATCCACTTGGAATTTTACGCAGTGCTTTTTGAATATTTTCATCTGAAGAGGGCCTGGACCGGACTGGAAGTTCTATTATATGTAGAGAATTACAGAGAATGAAAAAAAAGCTTTTAGAATGTTTGGGTTTTTAATGGAATGTCGCGCATCCTAACATTGACCAAATGATCGTAGAATCGAGTATAATAAGTTAGTCAATGGCCGCGTTCCATTGACCGCTAGATTACGGCGTCATGCCAAACTCCATATACAAAAAACTGACATTTCGCAAATGATGTCATGTAGCTCCAGCGTTGAAGTGCAGATTTGACTGCATTTTGCAGATTTTGAGCCCAGCTTCAGACTTTTACAATCCAAAAACCTGCCTGACAGATTTTGTCTGCATTTATTTGGTTTATTTAGTGATTCTGAGGTTCAGGGAAATAAGTCCACGGGAATCTGCTCCACATGGGAATTTACTCCTCCCGCAGTGGGAAATAAGTACACTTTTTCAGTGTAGAGTTATTTCTCACCCAATGTGGGAAATAATTTAACTTAAAATGTGAAGCTGTATAGAGGAGAACAGGAAAGTAGAGTTTTTTACGCTGTATAAGTAGAAATGCTGTCTAAAACTGTCACACTTCTGGTCTTTCTAGATATTTTTCATAGAACTATCCATTGCAGATTTTTTTCTTCATACTTGCAGATTTCTCAAAATATTTTCATGGCAACGCTGTGTAGCTCTACAAATAAGCCAGTGCCAGATGTAGCATATCTTAAACTTACATCTTTATGCGTTTTTATACAACCTTAAACCGTTCCAAATATCCCCATCGATTCGGATTCCTAGTTTACTCTGGCTTGCATCGATCCGCTAATTTGATTGGATGTAGCAAGAAAGAACAGCGCAAATAAAATTTGTCCTAATTTATTTAAATTTCGAAATCGTTATACACTTAGCTTAGTTCCATAATAAAAAATTATAAATAAAAAAAGGAAGGAAGGAAAACAAAAATAAAACTCAGCCTTAACAGGAATTTGCTTTAAGTATTTAAGTTACGACTTTTCATTAATTGAGCCACCTAGAAGTTTCAGTAGCTGTTAGACCAACTTGTCTCAGACGAGATAGCATTGGTCGATAAATATCGGATGTAAATGGCAGCACGACTCCCCGTTCTTGGATTTCCCCTAAAATTAAAAAAAAAAAATAATTACAAAATGTGGTAAAAATCATACGACCGTCAAACTTACCATCTAAAATCATCTTAGCCGCAATAGCCGCAGGTGTTCCTACAGTCAATGCCATTGCCGAATGTCCATTGGGTTGGCCATAGGCAACAAAGTTAATACCACGCTCCTCACGACGTCCATCGCCCCAACGGATAATGACTTCATGACGCAGGATTACCAAGTCGCGTTCATTCGGTTCTGTAAGTAAATTAAAATTATGACGATTTCGAGCACCAATATAAATAGACCCAACTTACCAAAAGCCAAACGCTTTGAAAGGTAATGACTCAACGTGTCCAAAGGCGTGTTTAACTTCACCACCGGTGTATCATTCAGTAATCCTAGGCTTTCAATGCCATCGGCATCACCCACCCTATCGATCAGCTTCTGTTTCAAGTTTTCATAGAAAATGCTTGAGTCCGCCATTCCTAGGAGATTTATAACCAATTGCCTCCAAGTCAACTCAGGTCCACTGGGGTGTAGCATTGGATGTGGCTCTGGATCAATAAGCCCCAAGAGTTGCAACGGTTGAATAGATTCTGAGAAGCCCTTATAGCGGATAGTTCCTCGCACCAGGGTGTGAATGTCCCGTCCTAGTCCGTACAGCTCGGAGTACTTAGTTGAGTCCCTATTCGGGAATCCCTCCAAAGCGAAGCCTGGGAGAAAATCTAAACTCTTTGGCGCTGACATCAGGTCTCCACCTCCCGAAATTTCAACTATTTGTCCCTTGTTCAAGTACTTGGCCGCGGAAAGAGTGTTCAGAAGGACTCCCCTCGGCGACCAAGAGAACTTATAACGCAAGGCGTTGTCAGAATGCTCCGGAGCTGGTAGCCCACCACAGTAACTGATGAATGACTCGACCACACCTCCATTCTCTTGCACATCATGAATGCATTCCAATGCGAGTAAATGATCAATACCAGGATCAAGACCGACTTCGTTCATAATCGTGACACCATTTTTCTTTGCCTCCTCATGAAGCTCCTTGATCTCGTCATTGAGATAACTAGCAGTGACCATATGCGTCTTTTCGTCAACACAGTACCTAGCAATGATTCCATGAAGACTATATGGCAACAGTGAAATTACAACATCAGCCTTTCCGCAGAGCTCTTGAAGGTGTGCCGTACTCTCCTTGACATTGACATACAGACTCTCAACTCCGGGATAGATTTGTGCCAGTCTATCCGATTCATCCTTTAACTGTGAGGCCACAGTAATATTGACGCCCTTTTCGCGATGCAGCCATTCGACTAAAGGTGCCGACACCATACCTGCACCTAGGACAAGAATCCGCTTGTTGTTCTCCCAACTGCCTTCACCTCCAACCTTGTGACGAGACTTCATCCTGGAAAAAACTGAAAACATGAAGTCTTTGTGTGATTAGATGTTTTTTGAGCCGCTTACGAATTATTCTCCCTTAGCTCCTGGATGTACTCGTAATTATCCGTCAGCTTGCCATTGCTTGCAATTATAGCTGAATAGATGGGATAGGCGAATTTTTCATCCTCCAACGGTTTAGCAGCATCACTGCTCAAGATGTCATTGACATAAGGCTGAAGTAGCTCACCAAACAAATCAGTGGACTCACGAGGTAATTGGGTTGGCATATTGTCAATCGAGCAGACTAGAACACCGGGTCCCTTGAAACTCTTCGTATCCTTATTTCTGTCAGCGTCGTACAAACAGAAAGGAGTGTCAATTGTTGTGCACTCGTTCATAAATTCAATAGAACCACCGGGATCTGCCGAAATATCACAAATGGCTAGCATGCGATGCGGCAATGATGGGGAACCCTTGCTTGTTGGTAGCCACGGTGTATTGGCCGGACGTAGTAGACTTTTCGCGTCAGGAATGGAGATCAATTTTGGACTGCCTACAGCCCAATAAATCCCATTTATGATTACAGATGCATATGGAGCAATAGATTTGTTAAATATTGATACATAACGTTCGGGATATTGATCGTATTCTTGCTGATCGAAGCCACCACCTTCGCGACGTTCCAAATGGTCTGATCTACTCACCTCGCATCCATAGAGTTTGTTTTGACCTATAAGAACAGATTTGTAATTATGAAGTTGTAATATAACTACAAATAGAGCAAACTTTAGTTTTGGTACGAGTATACCTAATATGAAAACGGGAGAACCATTGCATTTCCATAAATTAATCTGATTAGTCTGGTAGTTTCAGATTTTGAACAGATAATCAGGGATGTATTTTTGGAGGGATCCCTACGTTATCCCCTTTTCCAAAATCATTTATTTTAATTTAATTTTGTTTTCTTCTCTTTTTCCAAAATCTCCCACAAGCAAACTGAACCTTTCATTTCATTTCATACCCAACCTTGCACCTACCTCAAATCCTACAGGGGGGTTGCATCGTATCTCACTTTTAACACCATTTTTAGGTGTCGCGGCGACAGAATTAATAGCACCAAATCTAAAAATGTGGGATTTTGTCCCTGGGGATTTTCTCTTAGGGTCTTTTAAAGTAAGGGATTTTAACACGGGTTGGGTTCGATATCCCGCTTTTTATAATCCCGATTCTTAAAATCCCGCTATTAAAATCTCGCTTTTTATAATCCCGCTTTTTATAATCCCGCTTTTTTAAAATTCCGCTTTTTAAAATCCCGCCTCTTATAATCCCGTTTTGTATAATCCCGTTTCTTATTATCCCGCTTTTACAATCAAAAGTAGTTGCTTTATTTTAAAAAAATCGCCGCGATTTTTTAAAATAAAGCAATTACGGGACGGGATTTTAAAAAGGCAGTATTTTAGCAGACGAGATTTTAAAACTTTTTTTTCGGGATTTTTGAAAAGCGGGATTTCAAAAAGCGGGATTCTGATACGCTCCCTTTTAACACAGGGGTGCTAGCTAAATCCAGTGTGAAGATAGAGTCTTCGGTGTGAGTGGGTACGCGAGAAAAGGCGGTAGGAGCCAAAATTTGAAACATCCCTTTTACAGGATTCATCACTCTGCGTGCTGCCGGCAGGAAAACGAGGGACGACGCTAATTGAACGCCGTAAGTTTGTTTTGTTAATTTTTTTTTTGTTTTGAGGCAAGAATATCGCCTATTGGAAGCAAAGTAGCGTAAATTTGGATTATTTTACTCGCCGCTAAGAACACCGGTATCTAATTTTTTTGCGTAGTTTGCTAGTTTTAAGTTTTTTTGATGAATTATACTTTGAACGAACAAAGCAAGTGTTTTATCATGGGGTAGTAAGACAAAGTGATTTGGTGTGTGGTGAAATGGGAAGGCCGTCCTTCCTCTAGTGCAATGACGTAGACGCTACGTAGACGACCGACGAACGCCGTACATGACGAGACGATATACAAACTCTCCTCTACTTAAACAAAAGACTGACTAGTGGCTGGAATTTGGCTCTCTCGAATTCCTAAGCCAGAGAGATAGCAATGGATGTGTCCAATGTTGTCACTTCTACCACAATGTGGTAGATCTACCACAATTTCTTAATATTTTTTCAATCTACCACAACTACCACTGCAGCCAAAAATTCTCGTTTTGTTATTCCAGTGTTAAATATTTTATAGTTTTCTATGCTTTCATATCGATAAGAAAATGAAAGCGAGGCGCACTTTTGATAGATATTTTTATCATTCGTGTCGTCATTAACATCTTTAGTCTACAGTTTCATATCACAGGAAAACAGGCAATTTCCATTTCGTTCGCTAAGAAGATTCTGTTCCTTAGTGAGTTCGATTAAGAATTTCAAGCCATAGATTGACATTTGACGGCATGGCCATTGACGCCCTATGATCGTGTCTCCAATTAGTTTTCACGCACGGTTTTGTATCCTTTCCAGTAGGTGCAATCGTGCAATGTGGTTTTCGGCACACCCGACCAGATAATGAGAAGCGTACTCAAGTTTGGGGTGAATGAACGTCTTATATATTGTAGCTAGATAAAAAGGGGCAAACTATTTCTTGCACCGTTTGACATTTCGAAGCGTTCTTGAAAAAATAAATAAATAAATAGGTGGCGCAACAGGCGGGTAGACACCCAAGGCCTAGCTTCTCGCAACCATTCGTTTTGTGTGAGTTTCTATTTTTTGGACGAATGGAAGCGTTCTTGAAGACTTTGATATTTCATAAGCTGACGATTTGTGAGCGTTTCTATGACTTTATAGGAAAGAACGGACGTAAGTTCTATGGGTCGGTAATTGGTGGGAGAAGAAGAATCGCCTTTTTTAGGGACGCGCTGGAGTTGTTTTCCACTCACTCGGAAAGCGTCCAGAACTAGGATAACTTATCCGAGCAGTAATTGCTGGAATCGCACATTACCTATACATATTTGCTGATTTTTCTGTGACTAATTGTGCATATAAACTTCAAATCTACCACCCATTTCTTAAATCTACCACTCTCTTTCCTTCCAATCTACCACATTTTTTAATATCCCAAGTGACAACACTGGATGTGTCCCTTGAGACATTGGGTGGGTAGGCCAAGCCAGTGCCAACATCATCCTGGCACCGTCTCTGGATCAAAGCGAACCTTACCGGGGAGCGATCGCGGGAAGCAGTGGATGCAAAGGGCTAGAGTAGGATAGATGTAAGTTAGAATAGGTTTAGTGATTAGGATTTAGCTTACGCTTTAGGTTAGCATAGTTGTAGATTAGGTTAGTTAGGTTAAGAAGTTATTGCATCTGACTTCCCGGCCTCTCTCCTTGATAGGGCAAAGGTTATTGAGTCTTCTTTTCCGCTTTCCTGTCATTTTCATCCTTCTCTATTCTTTAATTAATTTGTCCGTCCGATTTCGTTTAAATATAGTTCTTTGACTGTCCTTCTTTAACGCCTTGTACGCCTTGTCCAGTTTATTAAAGCCATCCGCATGAACGCATTATCGTGTTCTAATTGGACACTTTCCGCATTCCCCGCAAATAAATGCGGTGCGTTCCAGCAACGCACCACCCGCATGTCCACTACGCTGGACACGGCGTTAGTTTTTTTGGCACGATTTTTTTTGGTTTTAAGCAGGTGCTTTAGTGTGAGGGGTGACAAGAACTACCCCGTCCGACGAGCGATAGCCGTGCCACCGTCCTCCTCCACTATTCCGAAGATGCCCCTGTGGCCTACCTCAACTCATAACAATGGCGCCCAACGTGGGGCCCGAACCCACGACCCTGAGATCCTGAGTCTCCTGCTCTACCGATGCTCATGCTCTCAAATCAGTCGTTTGAATATGGCATGAAATTGTTATGTTCTCTTTGCCTCCGAGTAAGCGAATAATTGTTAGAAGCTGGTTCATAGACAGCTTTGGTTTAATACGACAATCTTTGCCGTGATGCAAATCAGTTCAGAAATGTTTGCCCATGGTCAAAAGATTAGATGTGGTTTAATCGCCACTCGAAAGCGGATTTTGAAAAAAAAGTGCTTTTCAACTCTTAACTATATAAAATATCACAGTGAATGACCCATTTTCTTAATACGTGGCATGAAGCAACTGATGCCCAAAATTTGTAAAGTAATTGCAAATTTGTATTCGTAGGAAATTTGTATAAATACTGTCTTTATCGTCCTTTTAATGCTATCCTTTTTTCAGAGGTTGGTCAAAACATGCATCCATTCATATTTTGAACAATTACAACTACCTAAAGCACGTAAGCATTTTAGCATAAAGTGTGCTAAAGTGTTCATAAATAAACATTTAAACTTCTACCGAAAATGTTTCGCAATACATTTTTTTCTAAATTTCAGTTACCTCTTAGGCGATGTTAGTGAACTCTAATAATAAAAATGTTAATTTTGTTAATCAATACAACTCACTTCCATGTTCAGCGACTTTCCTCAACATCTCTGGTGGTACATACTCAATGGGTAGCTCCTGGAAAACTTCCTGTGCCCCTTGCGAAACATTACCCGATCCGGTAAATACAAATGTTAATGGTCCAATCGACCGTGGCATCATTCCCAACGCAATCTCATAGCCACAATCTCGAATTGCCTGCCTTGCCATCGATGAGTTCCTATAGTTGTGTGCCGGTCCAATATGCATAAATGGAGTATGATGGCCCAGAGCAAGCAATCTTAATCCAATTCCGTGCAAAATATTCACCATTCCAGCGATGCCGGCATATTTTCCAAATGCCACCTGACGCGATCCCTTTTCATCGATAATCCGCTCATAATCGATAAGCCTTATTTTCTACGAAGAAATGTACGCATATAAAAGGATTATCACTTTGTTCATTGTCATTGTCCATCGGCTCAAAAGTATACCTTCTCTAGCACTGCGTCCAGCAGTGGCATGTTCGACTCCTGTGCCTTAATCGTATGTGAGAAGAAACAGTACGTTTTGCCTGGAATCAATGCCTCGATGGGGACCTGTTTTACACCAAAAATCACGGACGCCTCACTAATGTCCTCCTGGATGACAGCTCCTGAGCTTAAGTATGCCTGTTTTGAAAAAAAGATATTGAGAGGGAAAAATTTAATTGCAACTGCAAACAGAATAATGGTGGGTAGGTATATTATATATACTCGTATATTGCACATTCACTCATGTTGTGCATTTAAAGCTTACAGGGGGATAACGCTGTAAGCCATTTCATGCTCACGCGTTTTAAAACATTTTTTAATGCATGGTCTTTTTGGTCGTCTCTGATGCCGGTGCATTGCAGTAAACTGATAAATCCAGATTCTTTACGGATTATACTTTTAAATGTGCTCTCTAGAAGGGGTGCTTGCTGACGCATAATGAAATTCCGTTATAATGCACAACGCTTCATTTTAAATTAATATTATTTTTTACTCAGTGAAGGGTGGAGTTGCAGTAAGCCCTTCGATTGATATACCCAAAGAAATTTTAAGTTTGTCGGCACAAAAGAGGATAAAGACCGTAAATTAAAAACCGTACACAGGAGCAATTAGTTGAATTTGTTTAATTTAAAGTGTTAATTTTAAGTCGGACGTATTTACTTTTTATCTGACAGGTGCTTTGGTGAAATAATGCGCTCAGAGAAGATCAAAATAAAATGCAATTGTGCACAAATTGGACAACTCCGTGATGGCTAATGAAAGAGCTGCATACTATTAAACGCTGCATGCTATGTACAGTGGCCGGCATAAGTATTTTGACAAAACTAAAGTTAATTCTGCTCATAATTTGAACTTACTTCATGTAAATTTTAGCATCAATGGAAAGGTCATTTAAATTCCGTTTGAATGATACAAAACATTCCTTAACCGATTAAGTACCCATTGAAAATTTGGAACTTTTGTAAAAGTCTACTTTTTTGACTTTTTTCCTCGGTTCCAAAAAAGAAATATTTTGATGCAAAAAGTTTCTTCAAACAATTCTAATAGTGACTGCAAACATTTTTTTTCAAAAATCTCTTCGCTAATATTTTTTATAATTTTTTGAATGGGATGATCTCAGAAAAATTTTGTATGAAAAGGAGGAAAAAGTGACTAAAATAGTCATTTTTAGCAATTTTCAAAAAATCATAAAAAATATTAGCGAAGAGATTTTTTGCAGTCCCTATTAGAATTGTTTGGAGAAACATTTTGCATCAAAACATTTAATTTTGATACCGAGGAAAAAAAGTCAAAAAAGTAGACCTTGACAAAAATTCTAAATTCTGAAATTTTTAAATGGGTACTTAATGGGTTATGGAAAGTTTTGTATCATTCAAACAGAATTTAAATGACCTTTCCATTGATGCTAAAATTTGCATGAAGTAAGTTTTAAATTATGAGCAGAATTAACTTTAGTTTTGTCAAAATAGTTATGCCGGCCACTGTATATTATTAAGTAACGCAGGACTTCGAGTGAGTCTAACTAAAGCAAAGTGAGGCACTTGGGTTAAGTTGTTTCAAATTGATTTAAGGAAGGTGGTCGTAGGGCTCCATGGTTATTGTGCTGGACTGCAGTGCGAGCGATCTCAGGTTCGATTCCCGGAAAAACACAAAGTACATCTTAAGGTTTTTTTCCACTGCACCCCCACTCGTCAACGTCAGACAAACATCCGAGTGTATAACTAGTATGTATGACGTCCTAAAAAAAGCTTTTCAATTCAGCCGTTGGGATTTGGCATAAAATTGAAGGTCGCTTCCATTCTTCCTAAAAATAAAAACTCACACAAATGAATGGTTGTGAGATGTTAGGCCTACGGTGCCTGCCTAATGCATGTGTGTTAGGTGATATACCTAGCTTTCTTATTTGACGTAAACTCATGGAACAACAACTAGTGTGTATTGTGCATAATTTTTGTTCATGCTGTGGTGTAGATAATTATATTTAAATCAATAATACAACGGGAAATCAGCTACGGAAATTTACATACCTATTTCATTTGGTCCTTATTTTATAAAATTCGGTTTCGAAATAATGCCGTAATCGGTACGACAAAAAAGAGTGTAGCCTGAAACAAAGCTATCCCCAACTAGAGAACACGTTTACGGCTAAAAAAAATGAGAGGTTCCTCAATCAACCCCAGCCCCACCTTACCCTACTTCGTATAAGGAATATTAAAACGAATAAATTTTGGTTTAAAATTACAACTGGCAACACTTTAAACCGTTGATGTTATCACTATATACTAGCTTCACACACATATTCATAGACATAATGTTCATACTGCACATTGTTGTCATTGAATGATCTTGTTGTTGTTTATCTGCCTCACTAAACATTTTGTTAAACGTCATAAAACTCGATCGGATGATAATACAGTTCATCCTCGTTTTGGTGTTTATTTTTAGACATTTTCGCGTCTGAAGTTTTCTCATTTGTTTGTTTAACAATGTTATGATAAGATAACCAGAAAAATATAATGGGAATTTTCCACACATATCATATCTTGGATTTTTATTACCTTCCGACTGGAGTGTAGTGACACGAGACTATAATGTAGGTATATGGTTGACCTACTGCAGAATAGCAGGCCGAGGCCATAATCGGAGAAAAATTAATTTTTTCACTGACGTTACAAATGTCAAGGATTAACGTATTGGGAATGATAATGAAAATGTGATAACTCACATCACTGACTTTCAATGATCAGGCCAAATGAATTGAAAACAGCTTTTAGCACGTGCTGGTATTGAAATAGAATGTGCATGAAGAAATAATTTTTAAATTTTGCAAATACATAATTGTGACTAATCTTTGATTAGGTGGGGGTCTGGCAAAGATAATAAGGTTAAATTAAGGGTCACGGCAATTTTTTTTAAATTAATAAAGTAAAGTTATTCCTCTTCCCCTTTTAACTTTCTTGTATAGGTAGGTACGTAGTAAGAGAAAGATATGTAATTGTTTTCGTACAAAATTTCGAACTCGAATGGGTCTTGCAATTCTGTCCGTCCGTACTTTACTGAACTTTAGTATAAACGTACTATTTTGACACTAGGTATAGATATAGCATAACTTGATATTATAGTTGACCTTTAACTTCGATTTATTCGTTAACTGAATTGAAAAAGTGCGGGGTGAAATGGACAACTATATCGAGTGCTTATTACTTCCCTACTTGTCTCCAGTTAGACCGGTCCTGCCTCTATAGTTGCGCATTCCAAGTTGGTTGAGCTCCTTTTCCAGGCGAGGTAATCCTGGACGGCGTTGACCATCTTTGTAACAATCGAAGACTCTGCACTTGCAGAGCGGAGCGTAGATGTCTTATCAAAATCAAACGCCTAATGCGCAGTTTGTTGACTAGGTCTGTACAGCTCGTATAGTTGGTTCGTCGTTGAATCGTTCCCTTAAGAACATGTTAACGCAAATATGAGGAAATGTCATTCTCTTAAAACGACCAAGGAGTTCTTCGTCCGCTTTTGTGAGGTTCCATTATTTAGATCCGTAGAGCGGTGTCCTTCCCTTAGTTGGTTTAAAAATGGAATTGAGATTGAATCAAAAATCTTTATTCATTACTAGCTGTTCCCGCCCGGCTTTGCCCGTGCACAGGAATTGTATTGCTTAGGTCTTTGATAGTACCTAATGTTCTTTCGTAAAATGCGAGAAATGAGAATAAATCGATTTACTGGAATTTTCTTTCTGCCTAAGCCTGAAATACAGCAATACGAACAAAACATAAAAAGAATAATGAAAATCGGCCCAGCGGTTATCGAGATAAAACGTCATCGAGTTTCACCCCATAGAAGATGTTTTTTGTATCAGGTATACGATTTTGAATGTTTTTTTTTGTATGGTCGGTGCCACGCCCCTTTATCCGATTTTGATCAGACTTCACAGGATAACTCCAGGGCCAATAAGTAATATTATCTGTAAGTTTGAGCTCAATCGATTGGTGGTTTTCGAGACATACGATTTTGAATTTTTTTGTATGGGCGGTGCCACGCCCCTTTGTGTAACAACTTTCATATTTATTCACCTTTTAAACTTTCTCTGGACTTCTACAAATAATTTAAGACCAAAACGAAAACGAACAGCAATTCATTTTTATATATAGAGGTCCATGACATTTTTTATAAACACAATTTCATTCATATCTCACCATACTAAACAGTGGCAGTAATTTTGTGTTGAGGATAGTTATTCCTCTTCCCCTTTTAACTTTCTTGTATAGGTAGGTACCTAGTAAGAGAAAGATAATTGTTTTCGTACAAAATTTCGAACTCGAGATTTTGATCAATTCTGATATTACGATTATAGGGGAACTCAAAAAAATGGGTCTTGCAATTCTGTCCGTCCGTCCGTGCGTCTGTCTGCCCCCCCCCCCCCCCCTTTGGGAATCTAAACGCTTGAACTGATTTGTAACATCGTATTTAGAGTTTGTGGGCTTCCCGTCTTAACTTGATAGCTTTCATATCCACCCAAATCCCTAATATTAGTACCTACTTTAAAAAACTGCTCATAACTCAAAAAACCCAAACCATAGTAATACCATGAGCTAAGCAGTTGCAAAACAGTGTTTTTTCAACCATGAATGCGTCCTTCGATTTCCACTCCAATCGCTAAAAATCGTACCTTAAAAACTGCTCATATTTCGAAAACGCCATTTTCAATTTGGATGAAAATGTACCTAACTGCTGGGTAATGTTTATATCCTGAAGAATACGTCGAACTCAGTTTTCAGCTAAACAGTTTAGTAACAGTGCTTGTTTACGACCGACACGTCCGGCTAAAGAAGAAATAAAACACTATATAATTTAGTTACTATATTATTTTGTATCATCAACTCAATCAAGGATTTTTTTGTAAGTTTAATAATCACCTCTATTCCCGTTGGCGTTTGTCGTAAACGCGACTCATATTTCACTTCGTTTTTTAGTCAGTGTTTTTAACTTTTTTGAGACAAATGAATTGAAAAGATGGTGAACACATAGAAAAGGAAATAAAATTGTTAACAAAAGTTAAAAAAAAAATCCGAACATCATTTTTCAACGACACGAAACATGAGTCGTATACGACAAACGCCAACGGGAATATGGATGAATAATATTATTATTTCTTTGGAAATTTGGAAGTTAAAACATAAACAATTAAGGAGGAATATTGAGCAAATATAAAAATATTAAACAGTCCACCAGCTGTCGAAACAGTGCTTTTCGAATCCAAAGTTGTAACATTTGTCAGCAGCTTTTTTTACCGCCTTGGAACAATGATACCACTTTTCTAAAATTTAATGATTTTGGCCCTTTTTCACAATTTGGAACAACAAAAATATTAAATTTTCAAACTTATAAGAAAATTCATTGCTGAAGTGGCTCAATTGATACACATCACACCAAACACATAAATGTAAAAAACAGCTCTGTTATATAAAAAAAAAGTGTGTAACTATTCAGCCACGTAAAGTAATGAGATCTAAATGTACGCCAAGTTCTTAGTTTAAGAGGTTAAATTTAAAAAAAAATGGAATGAAAGGAAAATCTTAACTTTTGGACTTTTGGACACCACAGGATCTAGCATTCTGTCAAATTTCACGATTCTAGGGTGGCTGGAAGTGCTTCATAATTTTGATGATCGTCATCTGATCTAAGTGAGTGCGTGAGTGAGTGAGTGAGTGAGTCAGTCAGTCAGTTACGGTTTTTGCGATTTTTGACGTCCTGTATGTTGAAAACCACAAATGTTATAGAGATGAAATTTGGTGAGGTGGACCTTTTTAATGAGCTTGATAAACTTTTCAAGTTTGAAGTTTTTTGTGTTAATTGGTTCCGAAGTCAGAGGGAGGTCGAAAACAGCCCGAGTTTGTTCCTGTAAGAAGGGTAAGTGCCTTACTAGAGAACCTGGATGGGGCTCTACCATTCCTTCAACGAGCAATACGGCGCCTCCAATTTCAGAATTGGGGTCAGAGCGGTCGGAGAATGATTCAGAAGATTTTGGATTAGAGCTCGCACCGCTTAATAAATTGATTTGTTATGCTATTGAATTGATTTTAAGTTTAATGATTTTTTTATGGTATGTTTTATTCGACTGAATTGTTATAGCTTTAAAAATAGAATATTACCAGTACAATATCTTGTTTGTTTGTTATGTTTACTTTTCTTTTGAAGTTATTACTTTAAATGGCTCTTTTTTTTCTCCGTGACCCTTTTTCTTGCGACTTTTCTAAATTTATCAACGGTAACGCTGTTTGTCAGCATAATTTTACAAAAAACCGCTCCAACGATTTTGACCATAATACCTACATATTTAGGTTTTTCTCATAAAACTAGAATATGGCCGTTTTAAAAATTTTTCTAAATGTCAACCCAAATCCCGATCTGTATTCCCAAACGGTATATTTTTGTAAAGGCCAAAACTTCAGTGAGTGGCAATATAATTCGAAATTCATCACTAGACACCGGATTATATGCAATTGCATATTGCATATGCATTTGCATATTTTGCCCAGTATAACCGGTAATGGCACATTCTAACTAAAATCTAGTGATGATGCATATTTTCGCCAAAAAATTTGACTCAAACATTAAAAAAGTTAAAAAAAAAACATTGCTGTAGTATGCATATACCTACACTCATTTTTCTCTCATACCCACCTAATATTCAAAACTCAGTGCTTAGTTTTGACTGAATCTATTCAGTTAGTAGGTAAATAAAATCCGTCAAATGAATTCCAAATTGCCAGCAGTATTGATTCACACTAGAAAGGTTTGAATAACATCCCAGGCCTTCAAGCGTTGATGAGGTAGTGTCAAATTAAAACAACAAAAATTGCTAACATAATCTCACCCTTATCAAATACAGTCCAGTTACATCAGTGGATGTGGAACTGTCCTTTTCCACTTATAAAAATATTTGAAGTGACTTAAGTGACTTTTTAAAAGTAAAAATATGATCAAATAATTCTTAATTATAACAAGAATGTTATTTGAAATAAAAACCTATAAACTAAAATAAAAATATTATTTTTTTATCAGTTAATGTTGCATATTTTGGCACATTTTATGCATATTTCTAGCATTTTTGATGCATATTTGCATGCATATTTTATGCTTTTTATGTTGCATATAATCCGGTCTCTATTCATCACCTACTTGCCTCCCTCAAGTGTCGTTCGGGGTGAAATTTAAAAGAAATAAAATTTTGAAGTTAATACATACGTATGTTTCTGTATAGTATGTATGGTACATACATATTACATTGTTAATTAACAAGAGTTCAGTTACCTGAGTACATCTTGAGTGGGTATGATTTTAAACGTAAAATTTGCTGAAATTACACTGAGATTCTGCGAGATTCGCAATAAACGAGAAAGTTACGTGCACAGTTTTTTGCAATGAGACACTGTTATTCCACTAACTTTCCCAATGTGCACACACTTTTGAATCTCTTGATTCTTTAATCCCTTGGATTTGGTTCACTCCAAAAACGTATATTTTGCTTGTTCACAAACATTATGTATTTTTGAGCCAAGTGAGCCGCCCCACTAAATACCTACCAAGCTTCATAGTGGTAGGTACATTTAGCGTCAAAAGTGAGGCAACAACATTGTAATGTAAAGTATTTTTTATTATAATATCTGTTCATAATCTTAATTTATAAGTATAACACATATTATACACATTGTTATTTGATCAAAAAATTCTAGTAAAAGATTATGATGTATGTATGTATTATTTTTCAGTACCTAATCTATTTTTACGCTGTCAAGCTCGTTATTTACTGTTAAGCGAATGAAAAAAAGAAAACGTTGCGAATTTGGAATAAGAATCGAAAAGAAACAAAATCAAGATTAATATTGCATCAGATAGGCAGCTTTAGTAATTAAACAGCTCGATATTATTGTTCCTAGCAACGGGAACTGGTGCCATTGTCACTCGAAATTTGTTATTTCTGAGATAAGGCTTCTAATCGGACATGAAATTATTTTGAAAACATCATGGTTAAGGCTAAGTTAATAGGAGTTTTATCAACGCTTTTTAATAGGTATACCTATCCACATCTTTGTTCCACGTGCGAAATAATATCAAAAACAGGAACTAATACGCGATTTAAGCTCGGAATTATGTTGGTCGGTGTTAATAAAACGAAACACTAATACTTTGAATAAAAGCAGATGAATACATCTAAAAATAAATGTCTTATTTCTTTAAAAGTTAAGTATAAATCGGAATTCATTCCATGAAATGGCAACAAAAATATGTATTAACCAAATTCTTTGAATTAGGCTGAAAATTAATAACCCGTACCTACATAACTTATCCTATCCTGTCACCCGCAAGTGTGTTCCACGCTTCTTGCTAGCAGCAAGGATAGCCCCTAAAGTCAAAGATAGACATACACTGACAGCCAACCTACCATCAAACCTATTGCTTCAATCAATTCTCAAAATTAGTGCTGAAATGTCTAATAGGACCTGGCTTCACTTGATCAGTTTAAGGTTATCCTAATTTTGATTCCTGGGGATAGCAACGTTTATTAAAAAGGAACATGCTGATGAGCTGATCAGACAAGACTCAGCCCTTCACTGCTCACTTGCAGAATTAGTTCACATCCTGGTTAAGTCAGTTAAAAAAAAAATATCCTCAGAATTCTAGAGAAAGCCAAGCTCAGATGGAAAAGGACGACGAACTGTGCCCAAAGCCCAACTACTCTTTCTAAGCAAAAAGAGCACTGGCCTATAGGGCATCAGTTGCAATAACGCAATCGAATAAGAAAGCAATGTGATTTTCCATTGGGCACATCCGATTTTTATTTCAGATCTCAGATTTTTCGTGGCAAATGGAACATGAAAGCAAATTGATCTGCTTTTGTAAATGTATTAGTGCATTATTTGACACTAACTTCATTTATGACATATCGACGAAGAATCGAAATCCACAGATGACGAGAGAAAAGAATAATAATTATGACCAAGATGATAGCAATTGCTCCCAAATTAAGTCCATGTCCATTATTTACGTTTTTGTTCTGAATAATTGCTTTTCAAGAGGGTTTTAGTAATTTCGTTTTGAATTCAAATTCAAATTCAAATATATTGTGGGATTAGTGTAAATCTCTAAAAATATCGAGATCTTCAAAAAGTGATCCGGATCAAAAAAAGATCGATTTTTTTGCCCAATGGAACATGGAAAGTGATCTAGATCAAAAGAAAAAAATTGACATTTTGTCCCAATGGAAAACCACATAAGCGCCTATCCTGCATTAGCTAGGACCAGAGACAGGAACCAGGGAATATATTTTTTTTTTTTACAGAAAGTTACAAGTTCTGACAGAAAAATCTCGTAATCTTGAACCTGGTTTTGAAGTTCAAAATGGCGGAAAAGATAAGATGTTTTTCAGAGTGTTGGAACTAAGCTGCGGGGTACACCCGTACAGGTACTTATTTAAACGCAGCCAAAAATGGAGCTGTCAAATGTTGCCTCGTTTTTCAACCGTCTTTGGTAGCCAACTTCAAGAAGCCGTGTTAATTTTAAGATAAGCTCCAATTAACATATTAAATAAATAAACCGACGGCTTTTAATTGTATAAACACTAAAGTTTACAACAGAACAGAGAGCATCAATTTCGTATAATTCATCAAAATATAAAACGCGCCTGTGTTGCACAATCAAATTGGAAAAAACTATGAATATTGCTTGCAATAGAGAATGCAAGTGCATTCATATACTAGATTCAATTAGACGGTTTGACTGCAATTTTATATTCTTGTCACATCTTTTGTCATCATATCGCATGTGTTGACACTATTTCACCAATAAATCGGTCACTAACAAAACTAGTTTTATGGTCGAAAACCAGAACGATTTTGTATGGATTTTATATTTAACATAAGACTTTCTATTTTTTTTTTTATATATTAAAGGTTTTATAATTATTATTTATGGCAACAAACTCAGCGTTTTTCTAATTAAGAAATTTTGAAAAATTAATTTTCTTAAGTATTGTGGGATTTTTGTTTTAATTGAAACACTTACTTGCATTGGATAGGCTCTTCTATTCGAAGGCTGAACAATAACTTTTACACCTTGCTTCACTAATTTTTGAACATGTGACGGTCCAAATGGTGCTCGACGCTCCCACACTGATTGATCCTCCCGACGGATGGCGATCACTTTTCCTTGCTTAAATAAGAACAAAAGAATCTCTTTTAATTGATATCACTTTAATTTATATATACATATAAATAATATATCGCATCACAGAAAATTTTATTGTATTTTTATATTTAAAAAAAAGGATATTTTACATGTCTCATCCTATTGAAAGACAAACGCACTAACTCCTTAACGGAAGTGACTTTTGCTCCGTTTCCCTGTTGCAAAATGCGCATCATTTTGTTACCCGTGTTGCAAAACTGATTATGAGTCTTTTTTTCTTAATTTTTCTTTTTCTATTTCGCACTTGCAACACTATAAACGCCACTGTTAAAAAATTATAACGATTCAGCTCGCTCAACGTTCCGAGATAAAATGCGAGACCGATCCCACCATCAAACAGTGAACTGCCGATCAGTGTTAATATATTTCTGTTTTTCGGACGTGATAAGATTACATTCAGTTAAAAAAAATAAAACAGATTAAAAATAAAAATCATACAGAAAACATTAAAAGGCAAGGGAAATGATTCTACTGATAATAACTCCATTGGATGTAAGTATCTGATAACGCAGAAACTTTTATAGATAATCACACTTGGTGTAGTAGGTACTAATCGAGAAGCAATGAGCTGGGACTGCTAATCGATTGATGAATGATAACACTTGGGACTGGAAGCGTGCTTTGGCATCGTAGTGCCTTATCAGCGCTCCATTGAATTTCAATCAGTGGGTAGGTACTTTTGTTTTAATTTGTGTGTGTGTGGGATATTGTTTTTTTTGTATGCGTTTAAGATCCTTATTTCTTGATGAATTGCTCGCTGAAAGATTTATTTTCAACCGATAAGATTTTTGATATAACTCGCAAGTGGGGAAAACCTATACAAGTTAAAGAAGGTGTGTAGGTACCTAATTCGTGGCAAATTTATGTATATGTACTTGACACTCTTGACGTAATTACTTTTTAAATCAGCAGGGGGCCTTGTTATCATTTTGAAGCAAACATAATAAAAAATAAATAAAAATTAAAACGAAGAAAGTGTTTCTGAAGGCCATATGCTGAAGTAGCACATTTTAAATCGATGAATCCATTTCAACGACTGAAGGTTATTTGTGATTTTAATGGGGGCATTAATGAGAGGGTGCATTCATTCTAAAATTTAAAAAGAATAGGGGAAGTCGTGATTATTGGTGGTTCATAAATAATAATTACCTACGGAGATATAAGAATTTCTTATCTAAAGCGAGCCTTGTTTGTATGGATAAAGTGGCTTCGATGTTATTTACAGCTCTATTTTTGCAGAGACTAGAGACTATTTTCAGCAGGCGCGCGTAGCAACTTCATAATTATAATATTAATGTACCTTGGTTAGCAAACGACAACATCGCAAAGCAGGGTGCCGTGAAATAACGCTGAATTCCAAAAAAAATTTCAAATTTTATTTTCTCAAATTCTAAAGCCCAGTATCCTGCTCGCGCTAAATTTGATCTCCCATGCAAGAATGTCTACAGAAATAAAATTTAGCGATGCAATTTAGCAAAGCAGTATCCTGTTTCGCTTCACACGCTTAATTCGTATTTTCATATATAGATGGGGCGCACTAATTTCGTTTTCGATTGGTCATCCAGAACCGTCCGGAAGCGTTAGATTTGGCACTCAACTGACTGTTCACTGTTCTTCTCCTGTAAAGAAGAGCATTTTGCTTCTGGATTTGAATTTAGAATTGAAACCAGAAGCAGTGATACATTCATACACTATAAATGTCAAAATCGTTTGCTGCAACAAGATCTAGATAGTTTTTCTGGTGTTTCAAAAACTGCCAAGAGCTCAATATTCCCAAATGCGAATCTATTACCTTATCACCGTCTCAAACTCATTAACTTGAATAGCCTTGAGGATTGCAGGGATGCTGCAGCCTGCAGATATTCTCTTCATTCATCAACTCCTATCAGGCTCTATCGATTGCCGTCTCTTTATAACACCCTCGTAACTTAAGATACCCCCGCCTCTTCTATCTTCCAACCCACTGCACGTCCTACATGCATGCTACGGATGGTAAACTCAAACATTTCCATTTTAAATTTCAATCTCAGCACTCCCTCCATTAAACTCAACCTCCTTCAACCTAAACCCTAGCTTTAACTCCTAGTTGTTATAAGTCATATTTCTTAAGCTACGATTACACGGCCATTTTTTCGAGTCATTTAAATGGCGCTCTGACGTAAAAATTCCGTCACAAAGCAGTCATTTAAATGTCGCTCTGTGTGATCGCCATTTTTGGCAGCTTTTAAATGACTAGGAAAATGGCGCACCAAATGACATGAATTAAGTGGGTGCCATTTAAATGGCGGAAAAAAATGGCGGTGTGGTCGCTCTTCAATGACGCCTAGGACAATGGCATCCCAACGGAAAATTCTAAATGACACTCGCAGTATCCGTCATTTGATTTTGGGACACAAATGACGATGATAGTCATTTCGTGTGATCGCCATTTTTTCAATGACGAATCGTAGCTTAATTGTCGCTCTAATGCAATTACACGGCCGTATTTTCAGAGCTATCGACTTGATACAAACTTTTTCGCGCCCGGATATACTAGTGAACATCGAGCTTTTTTAATTGTTATTTTATTAATTCTAACAATGTTATATAAATATTATGTATTCGCAAATTATGTGGGCGCTATTTTTATTTTTTTTTTAATACTTCTCCCGGGAAAGGCAAACCTATAGCTATAATGTGGCTATAATGCTTCAACAGCGCCCCGAGATACTTGCAGATGTATGTCAGTTCTGCACTTAAATTGCTGCAAATTGTAGTACATATTCTGGAAATATATCCCTAGGAAATTCTAAAGTTTGCTTGCCCTGTAATAAGGAGTTTTGGAAAGTTCATGTCCTCGCGGTTGTCAAGTGTACTGTATGGTCATGACTCATGAGCATTAGCAGCCTGAGGCATAATGTATAGGTTGTAGGTTCGATGTGAGTGTAGGAGGGTCTCCAATAAGTCGAACTGTGCGTCGTAGACAAGGATAAGTTGCTTGGGGCCAAAGTACATCTTTGCTCTAAATAGGTAGCGGACGCCGATCTAGCGATATAGTATATGTGGTCCTGCCATGTAATTTCTGAATTGACTGTGTCTCCTAGAAGGTGCATTGAGTCCTTGGAATGGATTGAATGGTCATCCATTTGGATCAGAGAGCTGTGACTTGTTTGCAACTGAAACTGAAATGACCGTAATGGGGCTTAATATAAATTCAAATCTATATAAATAAGGAGACTATCCCGGTAGATATACAGTATTCAAACACTAGGTATGTACAGGTACACTGTGCAAGCCATCGCTTTAATCTAGCTCTGCCATGCCAACTCCTGCAATTCGCAATTGCCTTAGTGGAGTTAGTGAAATAGCTAATTTCTTTCGCAACCTTTCAAATGCATAATTATGTAACTTTCAAAACTGTCATTAAAAAACACGCACCGGAGAAAATACCGAAGATTTTTTCAGAGAGGCTTTTCAATCCGCATCCTAACTTGCCGAGGACTTATTTGAAGAACTTCATTGAAACAAACAACGCGTTCCAATCCAGAAACCTCTCCTTCTGAAGCCTATTTTAGAGTGCCGATACTGATTTCTTGAATAGATTCGTTAATACAAAATCTTACGGACAGATTCATGGTCAACGAAGACGTTCTACCATCGTTGCAAGCTCTTCTCCCAGGTTGCAGTTGAGCCTGAGCAAAAAGTTGGAAAAGTGAACACTTTACTTTGATAATGCAATTTCGTGATAGCAGAGTACATTTTTTTGTGCGAAAAAAAAAATCGTCGAGTGACCCTACTACCGAGGTTTTGAAATGTGACAAGACTTACTTTAGACTTCTAAATTTCTTGCTTACGGTTTTAGCATCGCTTCCAGTGACCACAGCTAGTATTGAAAGAACCCTTTCAGCTATGGAAAAGATTAAAACAATGTCCCGAAGCGTTATGGAGAATACAAGGTTAAGTTCACTTGCTATGATTATGGTATCTGTTCATTCGGATATTATTGTGGATATAAGGTGATTGATTTCATATCAAAAAAAAAATCAAGACGTCTTCTGCTTTGAAAAAATGTGACTAATAGGAATCAATGAATTGGAATATACATAGTTTTTTGTTTTGTAAGACTTGCAAGCAATTTCTACTTTCAAAATGTAACCACTTTTAAAATCGAATCGAATACAATACAAGAACTTATTGAAACTGAAATTTTCAAATTTAATATTATGTAAGTACTTATCTTTAACTTTACAATTATTATTGTATGTATAGGCATATTTAAATCGGACTCTGCAGATGTTAACCATTCAAGAAACAAGTAAAAGTTAAAGTGCCTGATGTTCTCCATTTTTTTATTATTATTATTTTGAGTTCGAAGCATTTTTTATTTCTTTATTTCTTCTATAAATAATGATAAATTTTTAATATATATAGACATATTTTTTTAATAAATTTGAAAACAGATAAAAACAAAAAATATACATATTTAAAAAAATAGCAAATGGTTATATGACATACAATGATTATGAGAAATAATGTCACGTCTTCTTGATGTATGCTTATTTCCTGCGACAATCCCGGGTATATTTTTTTTTCATGCAGGCAATAAGCTTGAATTTTAAACTTAAAAACAATAGTGTACGAGTATGAATGTGCTGTGCATAGTTATCTTAAGGTCAGTTCAATAAATAAAAGACCAACTGAAAAATGATGATTGGATTTTGCGACAATAATTTGAATTTGCATCCGGCGCAAGGTATACACATATTATACACACATTATTTGGTTAATAATAGTACAATATCAATTCAATAATAATATTAACAACAACAAACAGATCCATAACGTCGAATAACAGCAGTTATAGTGCAGGTGTCTCGGGCAATAACGATGCAAAGAATGAGACCACGAATGTTCGAACGAACGCTATTAGCGATGTAGCGTTTGGCTCAGCTTCAGGTGGTGTTACTGAACTGGTGATGGGATCTGCCGCTTGAGTTGAAGCGCCATCTCCGCCAGCAACAGCAGCGGGAGGAGCATCAGGTCTTAGTGGCTCTTGCTCGGCATTGGCCACTGCAGCATTGTTGTCATTGATATTTTGGTTATTGTTGATATTCCTATTGACAGCTTGTGCTGGTCTCCGTCTTTGAAAGAATCCAATGTGATATCTGCAAGTATAACACGATATAAAATAGACTCTATTTTTGCAGGGCTTATATAAAACCTACAAATAAATTCCCACGGCGATTAATGCCACAACGAGGCATCTAAGCGGCGATGAGTAGAAGTATACAAGCGCTAGTAACGCAATGAGGCGAGTGATTGAGTAAAAACTATCCAACCAGTCGCGGTTGTCTTGCTCTTCTTGGACAATGTTTGGGAAACGGGGTTGGGGTTGTTCAACATTATCTGCTGGCGCTGGGGCTTGTGGCACTGGCGTTGTGTCTGTCGCAACAGTCGGTTGCTGCTGTGCTGCTGCTGTTGGCATTGCAGGTACACCACTATGAGCGAAGCCAGACAATGCTGCGCGACTTGTACTAGGCCCATTTATATCTACCGATGGTATACTACTCCTGATTGTTTCACTACTGGCCGTCGCTAGCTGTGGTGCCGGCATATTCTGTGGCATATACTGTGGAAGGGGCATGAACATAGGTATGCTCGGTGCGTTCGGTTGCATTGGGGCGGCATTAACTGTTCCATTAGCCCTAAGTAAAGAAGAGCAACGTTTTGTTTAAAATCTTTGGCAGTTTCAATTAAACTTACATTCTTATACACTGATCCATGTAGTTAGAATAGACCTGCTGCACCCAATTGTATACGGCAGCCTGTTGCTGTGAATTCATATCGTTGCTAAATTGGCTGGGGAAGCTGAACTGCATCATGTTGGGATAGCCAAAGTTTGGACAACCAGCTGTCATTTGTGGAATGGCGAAAGGATTGCTTATATTTGATGCTTCAATTGTAGTTGCTGCAGGTGTCGCTGTGGCGGAAGATGATAAAGCTGATGATGCCACATTGCGATGGCGAATACCATCGGTAGAGCCCGATGCTACGGGTGCTGAAGTTTCTGGTTTGTGTTGTTGCAGCTCTTGAGTCAGGAGCTTGGTTTTGGGCCTTGTTAAACTCATCTTTGGTGTGTAGACTAAATGGAATATGTGATTTTCAGTTTCGACATCTTTGTAGCTTCGAAGGATGTCCTTGAGAATTAGATCATCGCTGAGCAACTGACCTGAATAAATAAGCTTTTGCTCTGCCACCGTCTGTAGAAGAAATAGAAATAACATATAGAATGGAGAATAATAGTGAGATTGCATAAATATCCTCCAGCAGCTAGGTGTCAGACAGATTAAATGCGAATGATGCATCCAAATAACTCAGCAATGTTTGGTCAACTAAGGACAGTTTACGGTTTGCTAGATTCATGGCAGATCATTCGAACTTCGACCTCATAACCTAACACAAGACTTCACAACTGCAGTCATCCAGAAGACCACACGTTCCCAAAATTCAAGTGCAGAGATAAATATATTAGTTAGATCAGTTTGGTAGTAAGGTTAGCAGGTAATTGTCGTTAAAAGTCTCTGAAGATTCTACTATTCAAACTTGACTTTCGCACCATTCAAATAATAATAGGTACCTTACCTACCCACCTACAATTTGTATAATTACCAGACATTACATATAATGTACATACATATTACCAGATGTTCCATACAAAAGTGAGTGAACAACTCCACGTCAATTAATCGTTGTGTAAATAAACTACTGTTAACTCAACTGATATCTAATTAACAAAAATGGGTTGGAATTAAATTTACTACTTTTGACAGTTGTTGTCACGCTCTTATTACATCACAATTAGTACATCACCTCGAGCTCAAGTATGTTCTTCTCAATACAGAATGACGAAACTAATCAATGCAATGCAAGTACCTTCATTGAATGAAGGTCAACAAAAATTATAAATATTTCCACGAATTAATTTTACAGAGCTAGACTAGAGGCAAAATACAAACTAGCCTATCGCTAAATAACGCAAGATAAGATAACAAATTATTCGAAGCAGCTATTTAGACACGTATTTTGATTGAAAAATATATATTATGTATATATTTTTTTTTAGAAAGACCTACCGGATTAGAAGGATACACTTGCGTCAGATGCGCTTTTAATCTCCTTATGGTCCAAGTGGGCTCGCTATGGATTATTAGATCATCGAACTGTTGATTCGCTGATTTTACAATCAGTCGTACATCCGCCAGTGACGCTTCCATAGTTGTTGTCCGAATGAAATTCCTTGAATGTTTTGCTTTTAAGATCTCTACAAACGATTGACAATTTACATAAAATGCAAGTTTTTTTTGGGCCAATAAGTATTTTCACCAGAAGCTTTCTTTTTTATGTTTCCGTTTCTTTTTCTTTATTGTTTTGCCGAACTGAATGATGCACAATTAGCTTATGAAAACGAACACCGTCGGTGCAAAGACGATTTTGTTATTAAAATTGTTCATCAAGTTTTTCTTCAATTTTTTTCTCGTTTATGTCTTGAATTTCGTCGTTGAAAATAGAGAATAGTTTTACTTATCTTTATTTTTTAGTCGATGACATTTTTGGAACACGGAGAGAGGGGTAGATGTTTTGACAAGCAATATTTTGGATTTGTACGATTCTTATTGGTCGCAGCAAAATGTGTTCAAGGGAGATAGATATATGGTAGGTACTGAATGATTTAATGAAGTGATAGTGACGTGTTTTTTTATTTATTATTGTTTTGTTGGCAATTTGTTTATAAAATTATCATCATACATAAATTATAGTAAGTGGGCTGTATCTTTAATGATGTAATATCAATGAAAGAAGAAAATTTTAACAATATTTGAGAATTTGTTGGGCGACATCTGTTAGTAAGCACGAGCAAGTCGAATGATAAAACTGAATCTCTCAAACTGTGCAACGGAAAACAATTTTTGTTGAAATCAAGCACATACAAAATTAACAATTGACTAGGCGGAATAGGGGCTAAATCTGCAGCGATGCATTCCAAAAAGTAAATCCAATTTGTTTGCAGCAGATTTGTATTTCAAATTGTATTTCAGGTTAGGGTAGATACGTAAATAGTGGACCAGCTTCTCGCTTCCCGCTTTATCACTTTCCAGATGAATATCAAATATTTTGACAACCGTAATACCAAGTTTATTGATAAAACTATTCAGAATAGATCTTAAAATCTAATACAATTCACAATTCATCAAAAATATTGATAGGTTGATAGCCATAATACCGATTCATTTATTTTGTTGATATGTTCATCAAATATCGTGTTGATATTATGATAGCCATAATAGGGCTGATATTATTTGGCGTATTTTTTGGGAAGTGAGTATAACAAAACCAAAAGTGGGTATAAAAGTTTTGGATGTAAAATTAAAATTAAGCTAGCTATAGATTCTCCAAAAAATGTGCCTATTAATAAAACAGAGCTAATACAAACAAAAATGAATGACGATGGAGAACACTCGCTGAAAGGTCGGAAACAGTCTCACCGAGACCTTTGATGTCAAAAAAGGATTTAGACAAGGTGATGCGCTGTCATGTGACTTTTTCAACATCATTCTTGAGGAAATTGTACGAAACTCGCAAGCCAACACCAGGGGCACAATTTTCCAAAAGTCTGTGCAACTACTTGCATACGCTGACGACATCGACATCATTGGCAGAACACAGCGAGCTGTCACTGGTGCGTTTGCAAGTATCAGTACAGAGGCGGTAAAAATGGGTTTAGTGGTGAATGAGGGCAAAACAAAATATATGCTGTCAACGAGAAGGGACACACAACATCGACGAATCGGACAGAACGTCACGATAGACAGCTATAACTTTGAGGTAGTTCGGGACTTTGTCTACCTCGGCTCCGCTATTAATTCTGAAAATGACATCACATCAGAAATCAAGCGAAGAATTACACTTGCCAACCGCTGTTACTTTGGCCTAAGAAGGCAATTGATTAGTAAGGCCTTGTCGAGAAACACCAAGGAGACTCTATATAAGACCCTCATCATCCCAGTCCTGCTTTATGGCGCAGAATCATGGACGTTGTCAAAAGCGGATGAAGATCTCCTTGGTCGCTTCGAACGCAAAATTCTTCGAGTGATTTTCGGTCCCGTTTGCGTTGACGGGCTTTGGAGGAGGAGATTTAACGGCGAACTCTACGAGCTGTACAGCGACATCGACCTTGTCAGAAAAGTAGGACATGTAGAGCGAATGAACACCAACGCTCCGGCCCGAAGAGTCTTCGATTCCAACCCGGAGGGACAACGCAGTAGAGGAAGACCTCGCCTTAGGTGGCGCGCACAAGTGGAAGGGGACCTCAACCAACTTGGAGTGCGCAACTGGAGGCAGTTAGCCAAAGATCGTGCTAACTGGAGAGGCGTGTTTGTTGAGGCTCAGGTCCACCCCGGACTGTAGCGCCATCTAAGTAAGTAAGTAAGTAATGCAAAAAAAATGCAATCAATGCTACGCACTGACAAATACCGCACATTCAGTTCAGCCATAGGAAATCAATGAAACCTATCACAAAAAGAATTCGTAAACGAAGTGTATATTCGTTCGTTGATTTTGCACTGACTGACGTTTACCGATGGTGGGGACACGGCTTCGTAATCACATTTTCATTAAAAACTGTTTATAAAGATAAAAGTTGGGTTCTAAACGTACAGCATAATGTCCGATAATGTTATGCTGAAGTTTAAAGCCCTTGCCGCGAGCGAAGCGAGCCACCTTCTCCAACTTGACGCAATATAAAGTTACGGAGTCGTGTGCATCTCCTGAACAACGACGGAATAGCAACTACAGTCATTCGTAAAAGCGTTTCGTAAAGTAAAGTAACTACAATTCGCTTGAAGTCAACGCTGAAGTTGTTTATTATTTGCCGACGGATTTTTTGCCACTAATTGACGTAAGAGGAAATGAACTAACGGTGGTGTCTTCAATGACATAAACGCGAGAGCTGTCAAACTTTGTCAATCAACCGACATGTGTCAATGCTACTCGAAAGTCTTGGATGATTCCCAGCAAGAGCGATATTCGCTTGCTAATAGCTTTGCCCCAATGTTCGAAGGCACTACGACTTAAAATACGGAGTTTTTTCAAATGTTTGTAGCAACTGCAATACATTGGGGTAGTATTTTTTTTTTCTTTTCAAATACTAAAATGCAATCCGCACAGACAGATTTTTGTGCTTTTTTTGCCAATCGAAATCGGCATGAGAGTTTTCAAAGCACCCTGTTTTTCGACCATTCTTTATGTACAACTGTCAGTGTCAACAACAAAAAATATACTAAAAACGTTTTTATTTTAAGTGGCGCGTAGTTATTTGCACAAATTTTGCAATTGTATTTTATTTTTTCGAGAGAAACTTTTAAAATATATTAAACATAGTCGCTACATCATTTTAAGCTTAAAAAACAGCCAAAATGGCACAAGATCCTCCTACACCAATAGATGTGACTGTAAATATCCAAGAAATTTCGCCCCACATGCCGCCTACATTTTTGCACATTTTTCTGTTATAGGATATCCAATTTAAAGTTCACGATCGATTTACCGTATTCAATGCTGCTAACGAATTGCGTAGTTCTCTTAACCTTCTGGCCACAGCTAGCAACTTTGGTCTTATGTTCGTGGGTAACCCTAATGCGGCAGAGCTTAAAGGTTTGTATGCAATCTTCCTTAAATCGGGACTGTTTGCTAATAAATACATTTCGTAGTTATTTTAATAAAGGACCTGGTTGATTGCAAAGCAAGTGGTAAAGGGCTTCATGCGCGCCAAGTTCAGCTTCCCAATCTGCCCAATTGTATCGCAGTAAGCTGCGATGGATCAATGTTGGCGGTGAACTACAGCCAAAATGGCTGCGGATTTGTTGCCGTCTACAGTGTTCCTAGTTTTACAACTGCTGTAAGTGTAATCATTCATTAGCATACACACTAGTTGCAACTAAATGTCTTGCAGAATATCAAATCGCTTCATAACATTCGACTACCTGGCGATGACAATATAGTGGCGTTGCAACTCCTCTGGAACCCGGTTATATCCGGCAGTCTAGCTGTTGTTATGAGCAACGGAGCTTTAGGAATGTACGATTTTAAAAACAATTCATGCGAGTTTCACACGTTGGACAGTAAGGAGCAAATAAATTGTGGATCTTGGAGTCCAAAGGGCAAACAAATTGTTCTCGGATTCCCCAATGGCAAACTTGCTCAATACAAACCCGATTTGAAGCTGGCAAGGACCATCCCTTGCCCACCCAACATTCATCCTGGCCCCTTTAGAACTATAGCCATCCAATGGCTTTCAACTTTCCAATTCGCTGTCGTGTTCCTGCAACAGGGTGATGAGGCGTCACCATCTCTATACATTGTTCATGCCCCCAAAGCCGGTAGTCCCAAATACACCACATACTACGACATTTGTTACAGTACCACAGGACCTCGCTTACAGCAGGTGAACTTGTTACATATACAACCATGGAACCTACTCCTAGTGACATCGGCAAATGGTGTTGAGGTAGGACTTTTGGGCACAAAGGAAACCACAGAAGCACCAACTTGGGTCCAATACACCTTGCTCGATGAAGCACGAATCGAATTGCCGTTAACCGAAGATAAAGACGAAACCTATCCCATTGGATTTGCGCTGGATACTTCGTCTACTCATCAATTAAATATAGCCGAGAAGAAAATGCCCCTGATGCCGATGATTCATATACTCTCAACGCACGGGCAACTGGTTGCGTTCGACTTTTTGAATCTGCAACCAAATACACCAGATATTTGTTCGCCTCCCTCACCTCCTTCAGATACATCGGGAATGTCACAATTCAAGCCTGTCAGTGAAATGCTGAACCAAAGAAAGTCAGAGATGACAATACCAGCACCAGCCATGCCGTTGGCTACAGTTGTCAGTCAACCAGCACCTGTAGAACTGCCGTTTGCACCACCGGCATCTACGTCGACGCCAGCTCTCGTGAGTTTTTATTTTGTTTAAATGAACATATATGTTTGCCTCTTGGCAGTACTGCCAATAGCTCTTTTTTTATGTATATTTCTTGCATGCGGTGCGACTTTGGTATTTTTTAAACAGCTGCATTTTCTTCGAAAGCACAGACCGCGTTCTTATGATTGCAGTTCTTCTTGTCGTCCGATCATAGACAATAAATCACCCGCATATTCACTTTATCTTTTTTTTTTCAATTTCACGTCGTAACAGGAAAAACCAAAAGCAATTGTTGGCACCCCGGCCACACAAACAACAACTGGCTTTACCAATTTTGCAGCTCCAAAATCGGCGATCAGTTTCGGCAACTCATCGCTCATATCAGTTTCGTCTGGTGCACCATCCTTATTCAAGAACACTGCACCTGTCAAAACCGCACCAACATCTTTTACATTTACTGGTAATTTATAAACAAACCTACTTGTGTGGCCATTATTGTTATTGAATTTCTTCGTACAGACGTTAAAAAACAATCCGATCAGCAAGTAGTTACATCTGCGAATATTTCCAATGTCGACAAATTGAAACCACTGTACACAGTGCCACCCACGTTTACTCCTCCATCGGCAGTAGTGCCCTCCCTCACAGCCCAACAATCGGGCAAATCACCATCAATTAACCCCAACGAAGTGGACGATATTGTTAACGAAATGATCTCGTTGCAAATAGCCTCATTCGATTTGGAATTAAAGAAGCTGGGTAATCAATCGAAGGGTTTGTTGAACAATGTAAGTCAATTCATGCATTCATGAGGCCTATTCAGCATGTTTGAATTTTTGGGTCTTTTTTAGATTGGAAGCACTGATGAGATGAAGAGCTACACAAAGCGTTTGAATGATCTGCAGGAAATCGTTGATCAGGCCAACGAAAGGGAGTTTGAATCCGATTTGCAAAGCCTGCGGAATTTGTTAAACGAATCCTATGCCATGGTAGCAGAGTGCCGCAGTAAATTGAACATGTACAATAATCCAGAGTAAGTTTTATTGCACTTAGAAAACACATATTATGTTTAATCCTTACAGCATTGCAAAACTGACAAGTGCATCAAACTGTAATCCAATCAATCGACGTCAACTGGCAAAGCTTAACAGCTATTTGGCTAACAATCAGGCGCAGCTGCAAGTCATTAACTTTCAAATTGATGCTCAATGGTCGACTTTCCAAGATCTGGTGCGTCGAAACTCTCGGACACAGATGCACACTCCTTGTCTGGAGGGAATCTACCAACGCTTGACAAAGCTAAAAGATATGATTGCGCGTGAACGAACCAAATTGAATTATATCAAGTCCAAGTTAAAGGAGAAGGGTTTGTTGTACAATCAGTTGCAGAACAACGAAAAGCCTGAAGTGTAAGTTTACTTTACTGCTAACAAGAGCAAATTGAATGATTCGTTTTTATTCCCCAGAACCATGGAGTCCCTAACAGACACCATCCTTTCGATGAGTCTGGCGCCTGCAGTCGAAGAGAGCCGCTCCAAGTTAACAAATGAAAAATTGAATGCCATCCGTGAGCTATTGGCCAATCGAAAGATTGCCATTATTAAGCCGCAGCGCCCTGATCGTGTCGGTCTTAAGTCAGAAGTTATTCTAGAGACAAAGCTGAAAAGCGATAGAAAGATACGTGATGGTGCCGCCACAAACATGGACAAAATGGAACAGGAACGGATCAAAACCGAACAACAGAGAGTTTTGACAAAACCCACTGCAACAAAAGCCATTGCATCGAGTACAGCGTCTAAATGTCTGCCCAATCTTCCAACAAGCTTTGGATTTGGTGCCATGAGTCCATTTGTAAAGCCGAGTCCAGCCAAAAACGAAGATCATAAAAAAGAACAACAACAGCAGCCGGCAATAGTGAAACCGGTCGCATCCACTGCAGCGCCTATGTTTCTTAAAGCAACACCGCCATCTACAACAGCGAGTTCTTCGGTATTCTCCGGCTATGGGCCTCCTTCAAATGTAAACGCTCCGTTTTCAGGTTTTTCAAAAACACATGCAGCGATGCCGACATCTAGCGGCTTTGGAGGAAACTTTTCGATGGGTTTCAGCACTTCTAAATCGTCATCCAATGTGGACAGTTCTACAAAGGAGCAGGCAATTCCAACTAGCTTCGCACCCAAACAAATGACATCCGATCCGAAGTCATTTTCAACATCGAACTTCTCTTCTCCGTTCACCGCTGTTGCACCATCGAAGACGACCGACTCGGCAGATAAAGAAAACAAGACGCCCGCCAGCAACAAACCATTTATACCTATTGCCACTAAATCCGATGCATCTCTCCCCATTTCCAGTTCTGCACAGCCCATAGCTTTTGCTTCATCAATAGGGACGCCAGGTGTATTTTCGTTTAGCACTACAAATATGTCGGCAACGACTCAAGCAAGTCCGACTGCTCCTTCGGCTCCATTCAGCTTCTCATTTAATTCGACACTGAATAGTGGAAGCGATGCAATGACTGCAGCATCTTCGACATCAATGTTTGGCGAAAAACCAACACCAACTGCAATCAAGTCGGAGATTGTTCCTGAGGTCTCTGTTACGGAGGAAAAATCTGGCACAATAACCGAATCAAATTCGGGTTCTAGTGGGTGAGTTTTTGGTTTAGGCTAGTCACACAAATTTCATTATTATACGTTGCTACTGAGTTATCAAATCCGTAGTGCTATGCAATTCGGTTCCGAAACCCAATATTTACACGACATCCTGTCCACTTTAGCATTGATTTTGTTTGACAATTACGTAAACAACGCGCTGAGCCACGTTTTACGAACAGTTTAAGAAGCAGCCAAATAATTGATTCTTTTATTATGTATTTACTTTTGTGTACAGATTTACCTTCGGTTCCCTGAATCTTGGCACCTTGGACTTGCCATCAACTCCTGATCTGTCACCCACGCCATCTGTTTCAACACTTGACTCAACGAGTCAATCATCTGCCGCAACAATTAAAGCAACTCCTCCATCCATATCGGATCCAACAGATTCCTTGTTTGGTGGCTTGAATATCTGCAAACCCACATCCGCAGAGTCTGGTAAGCATTTTCCAATCACGCGAAATGGCGTCAAACTTGTACAATTTGTTTGTAGCTTCATTTAAACCCACATTTGGAGGAAGCAATATATTTGCAAGTACATCTTCTGGAACTGACGCAGCTTCGGAAACAAAGTCAATTTTCGGAAGTACCACCGTGAGTAAGGAGCCGCCTGAGTATGCTGGATTTGCCAGCATTACCGATTCCACCAAATCAGCGTTTCAAACAACTTCCGCCGGTCCAACTGTTGCAGCAGTTACTCCGGCTAGTACTGATGCTACTACTGTGACGACGGCATCAGCGCCATCTATTTTCGCAGCAAAAACAACTCGACCATTCTCGTTTGCTTCTCTGTCAGATACATCGACTGCAAGTTCGATTGTTACGGGACAAGTGTCCTCAAGCACAACAGCGTCATCAGTTTTTCCCACCCCTTCCACAGGAGCGTCTATTTTCGCCACTGCTGCCGCGGCAATCCCAGCATCGTCATCAGCTGTCGGTTCAATGTTCGGTGGAGCTGCATTTGGTACACCAACAACAGCATCGATTTTTGGAACCTCTGTTTCATCAGCGACCAGCAATCTTTCGGCGGCAGTCCCAGGTTTTGGAGCTGTAACTTCTGTAGCAACATCAGTAACTCCAGTTGCCACACCCTTTGGAACAGCAGCAACCACATCTTCAAGCTCTATATTTGCTTCAGCTGTTGCAGCAACAACGCCAGCCGTTTCTTCAAGTTCAGGAAGCATATTTGGAGGCATTCCTAAGCCTGATCAATCTGTGTTTGCCAAGACCGAAGGAAACATATTCGGCGGTCCTAGCGCTGATAATTCAGCATCCGGCGGAAGTATGTTCGGCGGGCAAACTCCGTCCTTTGGTAGCCAGGCTAACACTGGGTCTTCTATATTTGGGGGTTCATCCGCAGGAGCTGCACAAATCGCTTCTCCATTTGGGTCTGCGGCGAACAGCAGTGGAGGCAACATCTTTGGTAGTTCCACTCCTAGCTCACCGAATGTCTTCGGAACACCTGCTCAGCCTACCGCTACGTCTGGTGGATCGATCTTCGATCAGTCGTCTACAACTGCCCAATCTGGTGTATCGCTCTTTGGAGGAGCTGGCGTGCAATCAGGCTTTGGAAGTTCCACTAGTCCGTTTGGAGGTAATGCTGCTTCAGGTGGCTCAATTTTCGGTGGCTCCACAGCCTCTACGTCTCCGAAACCATCTGCTTTTGGCTCTGCCACTCCGGCCCCATCTGCTTTCGGATCTGCAAACACTGGAGGGTTTGGTTTATTCTCGCAAACATCAGCGTTTGGATCCCCAACACAACCGGCCGCTAATGTTGCCGGTGTATCATTTGCTCAAGGCGGCACTTCTGTTACACAGAAAGGATTTGGATCTCCATCAGCGGGAACTGCTTTCCAGAAACCAGTTTTTGGTGCTGCACCAGCATTTGGTGCACCGGCCTTCGGGTCACCACCAAGTTTTGGTTCCGGTGCGACATTTGGCAGTCCCAAAGGGTTTGGATCATTTGCAGCACCAGCCGCAACTGGAGGTGCTTTCACATCGCCCACTTTCGAATCCAATCAGGAATTGTCTTTTGAAAAGTTGGCCCAGAATACAAATGCTAATCAGCAGAAACCAGCCTTTGGAGGGTAAGCAAATAGAGTTCCCTGGATTGTGCAGGCTTTTATACAAAACTTGTTTATTTTATTTTTGCAGATCGTCGTTCATGAGCTACAGGTCCTAGAAAGAAGCGCCACCCTTTGATGCATATAATTGTTGTTTTTTGTCCAAACATGTTTTACAGAATAAGTTTAATAAATAGATTAGTAACGCAGTTTTGAGAAATGTACTTTTTTGTGGATGTAAAGTTTATTTTTAAATATTATTAGTGAACCATAATATTCTGGTAAAGAAAAACGTTGGTTGGAATTGCAAATATTTGGAAGAACACCACTTCTACAAATGTTTGAACATTCAAGTAAAACGGGTCGTATCACCTCCCATACAACGTTATTTAAAGCACAACGAACTTCTGATTTCGATAGAGTACTCCGGATGCAAATAAGTTGTAGCCAACGCGGACGACGACTTCGCCCTACTTACTTCAGGAAGGTATCGTCAAAAACTTTCTGACAACTTGCTCTACAAAAAACCTAAAAAATTGTTTAATGGACCGACAGCTAGGGTCTGTTACCTTTATTCACTCATTCCAAGCTCAATAGAACAGAACTCACATATGTCGATATATACACCGACAGCCAAGCTGCCATCAAATCCTTAGCATCCACCCTCTGGCGTTGACAATGTAAGTCTGCCCAATGTTAAGTCACAGATGGAAACATTCAAGATACTCGGACACTGTTAGGCTCACCTCGCCAACTCTAGATAAAGGTCACTGCGACTTTAAAGCTCCAGCATCTCGAAAGTCGTTAATCTCGTTTCCGGTAATGTCAACTGCATCTTGGGCAGGCACCAACAAATATTGATTTTTAATAATTTCTGTGATGTGGGTTATACCAACGCCGCCACTAATATTCTTAGCTATAAAAACTGAAGCAAATTCTTCCTCTTATTTCCAGTGGTATGCACAAATGGTCCATAAAGTTACTCTCAACAATAGCCTCTTTAAACAACACCAAAACACCAAGATAGAGTGCTTACATTTATGGCAGTTAGGTAGGGTTAACATTTAGTAAATGGCTAGTGCAGTATGTCCACTGAGGCAATAGCTGCGCCGTTCTGTTGGAACCACATGGCATTCACATCCATTTCCAGTTTGGGCCAAAAGAAATAGCTTATTATCAAACGGTAGCGTCTCCGTTGCCATTAAGTACGCCGGCCCACAATCTAGATCATTTGCACGTGTTGCTCGACTCTGTACTGTAACTTCCCATGGTGACTGTCGCCATAAACTGTCGAAATCTATCCGACCCTTCCCTATTGGAATAGGGATAGATACAAGGTAATACAAGGGCAATACCTGGAGAAGGGGCCAACTCGGATGACCAATTCCCCAGATAAGGCGGTGGACAACCTATGCACAACTTTGAATGAAGCCCATGAAAAAATGCACTCAGGAAAACGGCTAAGAGGTCTCAACCTCAGTGGTGCAACAAGGAGCTAAGCTCCAAAAGAAAACAGGTCAGACACTTTTACAACAGAGCTAAAGTGGTAGGGGATGAATATGTATAGAGCAAGAGAGAGTTTAAGTACTTCGATCGAAAATAAAATCCTGGAAGCTTTTCTGTGAATCGATTGCAGATACCAGTGAAGCCTCCAGACTTCGCAAAATTATTGCTAAAGATGCGGTAGTCCCCAGCTTTATTAGAAAATCTAATGGTGAATGGGCTGAAAGCAGTGAGGAAGTTTTAGAAGCTTTAGTTGATGCTTACTTTTCAAGAAGTAGCACTCCAATGGCTTCGACACCGAATGGGTATTATGAGTATGCTGACGTGTCAATCGAAGCAGAAATAGAACACCTTTTCACTCGGAAAAAAGTGTTTTGGGCTATAATGTCGTTTTCTCAATACAAAGCGCCGGGCCCTGATGGCATTCTGCAAGCTATGTTGCAAAAGTCTCCGGCTATGTTTACAGGTAGAACTTTGGCTACATACCGACGGCATGGAGAGAGGTACGAGTGGTTTTCATACCCAAAGCAGGTAAGCCAAGCCATACCTCTGCGAAGGACTATAGACCCATCACTATCTCGTCATTTCTCCTCAAGACACTTGAAAGGCTGCTCGACATCCACATAAGAAGCAAGTGTTGCAATGGAAATCTATGCAATGCTCAGCACGCATATCTAAAAGGTAAATCGGTAGAAACAGCTCTACATGAAGTGGTAGGTAAAATAGAACACAGCCTACACCACAAGGAATTTGCATTAGCTGCCTTCTTAGACATTGAGGGGGCTTTCAATAACGTTAGGGCAGAGGCAATCAAACGCGCTCTGGAAAGGATAAATGTAGATCATAGCATCACCAATTGGTTTTGCACGATGCTTATCACCAGAATTATCAATTCCACTCTAGGACACAGTTCAATAAGAAAATCGGTTACTAGAGGCACTCCCCAGGGAGGGGTTATATCTCCCCTTCTCTGGGTTCTTGTCATAGACGATATACTTAAAGAACTCAGCAACACAGGGTTTAGCGTAATCGCTTACGCGGATGATGTGGCGATAAATTCTTGAACACATTGAGTGGAACCAATGCCCTCAACAAGCTCAGAAAGTGGGCTGAAGGGTGTGGACTTCGTGTAAACCCGGAACTAATACTTTTTAGTACAAAATACAAGATACTACTCTTTAAGCTACCCAGCATTGGTGGGGTGGAGCTTTCCCTTTCGGATAGCGCAAGATATCTTGGTACGGTCCTTGATAAAAAATTGAATTGGAAACTAAATGTTTAGGAAAGAGTCCGAAAGGCTCATAATGCTCTCTGCAAGAGAGCAGTAGGAAAAAAGTTGGATTTAGTCCAACAACGATGCATTGGTTATAATACATCATGGCGGTTAGACCCATCCTTACTTATGGGGCTCTTGATTGGTGGAAAGCCACAAATAAGTTGTAGGTATATGCGGGATATGCGGAACAGGGTACAAAGAACAGCCTGCACTGCCATCACTGGTTCTTTACGCACCACACCCACAGCTGCACTTGAGGCGTTTATGTATCTTTTACCACTCGACCTATAAATAAAACTTCAAGCAGGTAATAGTGCGTTTCGGCTAACAAACGCAGGGTTCTTCAAAAGCAGACATACTAATGGAATCCTTCTCCAACATCCCCGATAAAACGGATTAAAGTTTGGGGGAAATTGACTTCGACACTCCGTACGAAGTACAATACCCAGATAGGGAGGACTAGCAAAAGAATGAGGTTTCGAATGATAATGAAATTTCGATTTATACGGTTGATTCCAAAACTAAGGAGGGTACAGGCTCAGGTATATACTCTTGGGGTATGGACCTACACGTGTCATTAAGACTTCCGGATACATGCAGTGTGTTCCAGGCAGAGGTTCTGGCCGTGCTCAAAGCCGCGGATCTACTTGATATGGGATCAATATCCAACAAGAATATCGCTATCTACATTGGTAGTCAGGCTGCGCTAAAGGCGCTACAGTCCTTCATCATCAAATCTGACCTAGTCAGGAGCTGCCACAATGCTCAGAGCATTATGCGCGCAGAAACAAGTCAGATTATGTTGGGTACATGGACACTGTGATATTGAGGTTAACGAAAGGGCTGATGTTTCGGACAAAATTGGAGCAGAGCTTCCACTTAATGAAACTATTGAGGGCATAAGACCACCAATAGCCGTTGCCAAGAGAATCATTCTTAAGATTCTGGATATAGCAGAACACAGGGTTTCAAAGGCTCTGTGGCCTAAGCTAAATCGGAGAAAATCTGTTGAATTACTACAGCTCAGCAGATCAAAGCTACGAATAGCAATTGGGAGGTCACTGGTCACTGTCTTCTAAGGAAGCACGTTATGAGATAAGGTCTAACAGACACGGACACATGCAGGTACTGTGAAGACTTACATGTCGCAGAGAATATATGTAACTCATCTCCTCTGTAAATGTCAAGCTATTCCTCGGTACAGGAGGAAATACCTTGGAAAATACTTCTTCGACAATTTAGAGGATGTTGAATAACCTGAGGGCTTATCCCAAATGCGCGGCAGATCGCTTTTCATGGCGGATTGGTATTTTTGTATTTCCAAAAGCTGTCAAAAGCGATATCTATTCAGGTGACGGATTGCTGGCGAATTTATTGCCAGCAATCCTCACAATAGCTATCGCTTTTGAATGGATCGAATCGCTTTTGGAAATATAAAAATACCAATCCGCCATGAAAAGCGATCCGCCGCGCATTTGGGAATAAGCCCCCTGGCCAATTGACCGCTAGATATCAAGCGACGCACTTCAAACTCCATATAAAAAAATCGATAGTTTAACATTTGCGCTAGAGCTCCAACAGAAAAGACTAGTCCTCCGCATCGAGTGAACATCAAAAATGTCGAGCAGTCATGCAAGAAAAAAACAAGGCAAAAGAAGGACCAAATTATATACACAGAAAAAACACACAGTTTCATGTTTAAAATACATTTTTTTTATTATTATTATTTTTATTAATTTTTTGTTCTTTGTAAATTACAAACAAAATGCTTTTTTCCATTTTCTCTATTTGCACTCGTGCCTACGATAATTTTTTTGTTTTCAGTTTCGAATATTCTCATTTTAGTATAATAAAATTTCGTTTTAATTAGTCGAAAAGTTTCGTGTTATTTTATTGAAAATGTTTGGTAATTTGTCTTTTCTCGTTAAAGTACAAAAAAGAAATCGCCTAATTTTCTTTCCCGTGTAAGAATTTGAGTTTGGTTAAACTTTAATTGGTTTTTTTACGAGTTTGATTTTTTCCCTTATCTCTCGGTTTTACATTTCAATAATTGTTCTTTTGGTAAATATAATAATATTCTTATCAAAAAGATTTTTAAAAGCATTAAATGGAATGAGCAACAAATTTCAAAAGTTTGTCTCTATCTCTTTGTAGAAAAAAACCGTCGTCGTTCACATTTTCTCAAGGAAGCAATTTATTGTAAATAAAAAATTCTCTTGTATAATAAAAAAAATACAAAATATAAAACAAACAGTAAACTCACAAAAATTATAAACATTCTAAATGGAAACAACAAGTTTTTTATTTTCTCCTTCCTCGCGATTTGTTTTTTGTTCTATATAAAAATATTTGTTTTCATGTTAATTGCAATTGGTTAATTGTTTCTTTTAGTTTAAAATATTTTATATTATACAAAAAATAAAAAATAAAAATTTAAAACATAAACATATCTATACAGGGTGTCCCAGTTAAGCAGTATAATCCTTTAAGGTTCCTGAAGTTCTGCCGAACAAAAAATTGTATGGCAGGGGGGGTCTATTATAGGTCTATATGGGTTATAGCCACAAAATAGGTGACCACTTAATAACCACGCTACAACTTCTAAACTATTTAGGCACAACAATTATTATTTTGTACATTTTGAAAAGACAATTTAGTAGCGCATACAAGTCCTAAGCACTTCGGGTGCATCTGTGCAGCTACAAGAAAGTTATGGCTCCTTAAACTCAAATTTTGAAAATTTGTTACAATTTTTTACTTTAAATTTTGACTTAATAAATTTTTTTTGTTTTTATGAAATTTATTTTTATTTTAAACAAAAGTTGTAGTAAAAGCCGTTTTTGGTCAGACAAAAATGGTCAAAAAGGTTTTTCTTTCGTTACACCCCAGAATAAAAGATCCATGGGTGTTGAGGTCAGGAGATCTGGGTGGCGAAGGATTGGGGCCATATCAACCAGTCCACAGTTGGTTAAACGTTTGGTTGAGGAATGGAGTTACCCCGCTGCTACTGTGACAAGGTGCCACATCTTGTTGAAAGAACATCGCTCTGCTCTGAACAAGAAGAACATCTTCAAGGAGTTCCGGCAATCGTAATCTAATAAATTCCAGGTAGTAATTGGAATTAACTGTTTGTGGAAAAACTTGCAGGCCTACTAAAGTGTTTTCAAACATTTACGTTAAACCTCCTTTGAAATAAGCACACATTTTGAAGAAGTTGTTCACAATAATTAAATTCTTACCTTCGAAAGGATGTTGTGCGTATTAAATGGGAATTGGGGTGTGACCAATGGTGCAAATTGTGGATATTTGTAACTTTAGGTGAGTTCATAATTGCAAATAATGTTGCCCAAACCATGCAACAAATGTTCATTGAGTACATTTATGAACGCAAACCTAGCTGCATGAATGCGGTCATCATGCATTGACAAAAGTGAGTTCAGAATTCCGTATTTATAATCACCCCTATCGTGGAATCCGCCGGAGGGAATTATTCCCGGAAAAGAACATTTTGGTATCGTCGCATCCGCAAAGTTAACAGTTCCCCGAGTGGGTACTGTGAATAAGTTTCACTGTATCGTTAAAAACGTTCAAATCCAATTTTTCCCGAATGGGGAACTGCTCACATTGCGGATTCGACGATACCAAAATATTCTTTTCCGGGAATAATTCCCTCCGGCGGATTCCACGATAGGAGTGAATGTTTGTTTGACGTGGTACCTAGGGCGCACTATAGTGCTCACCTCTGAACACTGACCATGACAAACAAACTTCTAAACTGGTGGTATAAGGGGTTTGGTGTCATCAGATTTTTATTCTTGTTCATTTCTATGTGATAAAAATTATTCATAATCATATTTTAGATGCAAAATAAATTGTAGTTTCAACATACATACTCTAGTCAAAAATTAAGTAATTTGCAAGCATTTTGGTTACATTTTCTCTCCTGCCATTTTCCTGCAGCGCGGCAACAAAACAAAAACACATGCACAATTGACATCATAAGAAAAATAAATAAATAGGTGGCGCAACAGGCAGGTGACACCCAAAGCCTAGCTTCTCGCAACCATTCGTTTTGTGTCAGTTTCTATTTTTGGGACGAATGGAAGGGACCTACAATTTTATGCCGAGTCCGAACGGCTGAATTGAGAAGCTTTTTCATGATAGTCATACTCTCGGATGTTTGTCAGACGTTCGCGAGAGGTGGCGCAGTAGAAAAAACTTTAAGATGTAATTGACATCATGCTGACTATACATTTTTTATATGAAGAAAAGTTTAGCAAGTGTTGCTAAACTCCTGCAATGATAATGCAGCATTTCTACAATAATGAACGCGGAATTTGCAGGAATGTAGCATTTTTACATTTCTGAACTCGACCTTTGTTTGTGAATTACGCTTCGTCAGTCCACAGAATGTTCTTGAGGAAGTGCCCGTCTTCTGCCTGTTTGGGCAATAGCCACTCAATTGGAAAAATTCCACCCTTCTTTGCGCAGCTCCTGGTAGTAAATCCTGTACCGGTGCTAAATGCAAAGGGTCTGATCTATTACTCTGTAGAGTTCTGTGAATCCTGGTTCTGGGAAGTTCCAACTGCACAGGTAGTTTGCGGACCTGACTAAGAAGCTTCTGCCGCCGCTGCGTCTGAACGTTGTTCCTTTTTATTTCGAGAAGCTCATCCGGTATCAAAAATGTGCTGATACGCATCAGCGAATACCCGGCTGTACTATTATGGTGTACACACTACGATTTGGGTATCGGCGTTGGTACTCCTATTTTGCCAACTAAGCGTTTCCATGGCAGAACCCGTTTACAAACACTATTTCCGCGTAATCCCGTTTTGAATACATTTTGTGGAGATCAACTTATCAATGTTAAGCCTTTTTTTTCATATTCGACGATTATTAACTGTTAACCATTGCTCATAGGTACGTTAGTTTATTACTCTCACTTAATTTTGTTTGGCCATTTTTGCCTGACAAAAAACGGCATTTACTACAACTTCGATTGATCGTACGTAAAAAAGTTGCTTAACATAATTTTTAGGAAATTTCTCAAGGATAAAAAATTCATATTAAAAATAAAAATTTATTAAGTAAAAATTTTGATAAGAAAGTATTTTAAGTAAAAAAATGTAACAACAAATTTTCAAAATTTAAGGAGTCATACATTTTTTGTAGCTGAACAGATGTACCCGACCAGTGGTAACACCTCCAAATTAGAGGTCACCTACTATGAATGGCTATAACGGGAAATATGGTAAGAATATACCCCAACCTGTCATACAATTTTTTGTTCGCCGGAACTTGAGGGATCTTCCCTTAAAGGATTATACCGCTTAACTGGGACACCCTGTATATAATCGAAGCTTTGGATTATAAATTATTTACTTACTCTTATGACAAAAATGTGTTTAAGAAAAATATTAATAAAATGTCGCTCGTGGTTTTCGTCTTAAAGTTTATGTACAAAGAATAGTTAAATAAATAAAAAAAAATTAATAAACATTAAAATTAAATTCGTTTTGTAGAATAATTTAACTTGATAAATGGTGCGCGCCCTTCGTTTGGATTTTGAACTTCTACATTCCTACGCCTACGTCTACTAGGATAATCTCTATCTATATGAATTGGACAACCGCTTGTTTTATATTGAAAATTGATCGCCTACACTAGGTGCTGGAGAGAAGAACCTCGCAGTAGTCCGTTAAAAAAAAACAATAATATGTAATAAGAAACAGAATTTGTATGACCTAGAAAGCATGACTCTCGTCCTAACGTTCGATCTAGTAGATGATATAAAATCACGAGAGGATGGCTACACTGCGCCTCGGGCCACCTTGGCTGATGTTGTCCATGGAGGACCATTTCTTTATGCCGTTCTTGAGCGCTTCGGCGGTGACCTTGTCCTGCATTACTCGCGACATTGCTTCGAGCTTTTGTGCGCGCTCTTTGGACAGTGGCTCTGTGGGGAACGAGAGATCATTGGCCTCGGCCAGGGTTCGCAGGTCGAAGTAATACTTGGCGTAAACCGACGACGGAACGTTTATATTGAACTGTAGTAGTTCCAAGAACTCTCGCTCCAGTTCGTTCATGTCTTCTACAGTGATATCCTTTAAAATTTGGCAATAATCTACATTCCAGACGGCTTGGTCGTCCCACACTTTGCTAGCGAGCAGAATTGCCCCCAAAACCATTCGCTTCCAGTTACAGGGTCCGATATCCAGCTCCGCATAGGTCAACAGTCGCTCCAAATAAACAAGAGTGATTATAGCGCACTCTGCAGTCAATTGAGCCGCGTTAAAGAGCGTCCGCACAAACTTGTATATCTGCCTGTGTTCGGGATTGTGGCTGTCGTAGTCCTCGGGCACTGTATCGTGAGTGAGCGGATGTTGTTTCTCATCGAATATTTCCAGACGTCGATCTGACCCTCGATTCTTGATGTGATAGTAGATGGCTAGCGACACACATTTGACTGTATTCTTTAAATTTGGCTGTGACACGGTGCTATCGTCCAAATATATCGTGGAACATGATGAGCTTTTCTTCAATCCGCCTGCGACGCTTCCCTGCTGCTGTGCGATTTGATGCTGGGAACGTTTTCGTGTTATTCCTCCATTCTCGACTTTGGATCTTTCCAGAAACATTGTAGCTGCCATTGGATCCACCGATGGATCCAAATCCCCTTCCAGAGCTTCACGTTCCGATATATGCTGCAAATTGTTCGTGAATTGCTCGCCTTCGGGCTGACGTTCTTCGTATACTGGAGGAACTTCTTTGATTTTACGCTCAGGCTGTGGGCTCGAGTATGCGCAGCAAGAATTTTTGTTACCCATCTTATCTGTGGTCTGTGGCGTTGTGGATTGTGCCTCAGTCTCGCTTGTGTCTTTTTTCAATGTTCTTTCGTGAGGATTCGTAAAGAGAGAGTGCGAGAAAGAGAGAAAAGGAATACGTTTGCCTTTTAGATCCTCCTTGTGACTAGTGATTAATTGGTAGAAAAAATATATCTTATACGTGTGTATGTGTAAGTTGCAAATTCTACGTGCTTTTCGTTTCTATAAATGACTTGTGGACTTTAAAGTAAGGAATCGAGTTTCGGCGGTGATCATTAGCGTAAGGGATAAATAATATATTGCTTATCTACGGTATTTGTGTTTTGATGATCTCGTACGATTTGTTGGCTTATTTGGCACTTCTTCGACATGGCCGATTGAGGGTGTCGCTAGTGGATAGCTTTCAGTTTACGAGTTCATGGTCGCTTACATCTGGATGGTGTTGGTTGCTGTTGTTGCGCCGTTCGAGAGGAAGTTTTGTTGTTATCATAAGCGCTTACGCACGACTTAGACCTGTAATAGAAGAAGAAACAAGTTAGTTTACTTTTTTGAAGGACTAGGTATGGTGGGACTTGGTCAATAAAAGAACGTGTATTTAGAATTGTAAAGATTAACATTTTAAACTTCCTTGTCATGATGTGTACGACGATCGATGTGCGGAGGAAGTAGTTCATCATCTAATATGCAGAAAAAACCATAGCTCGTTAAAGAGTCAACAACTGGTACCTACTGAAAGAGAACCAACCCCTTCGAAAGATCGTTGGTGGTGTTAGGTGCATTGCGAGGGAAACCACTTGACATTCGTTAAAAACAATGATACGCATAAAAACCGGGTTTAAATATGTCTTGATGGATGCTCATAAAACGCCTTTAAATAAGAATGGACCAAACACAAACCAACACATAGGTTACGTCGCAATTACGGGGTTTAAAATAAGAAATAGTAGGACTAGATTATTAAAGGACTCTTACCAAATATCCAAAACTGTAAGCAACAATATGGGAATTATAAAAAAAGGAACGACTTGTCCGAAGAGTAATCGGCAACAAATTGCACTGTGCCAAAAACCAATCGTATGGCCGATTTCACAGGGGTACCTTGTACCTACATATAGGTAGCTAATTTCTATTCCTAATAATTTACAAATGCTATTTTCGTTTATTTTTGATTATTGATTATTATCTCCTCAGCACTGTAGATACAGGAGCTTAAAAAGCATACGTAGGTACGATCACAAACAGTAAATCAAAGAGGCACAGTGGTGTTATGACTCAACAGACAAGGGCACATAAACAACAATTACCAAAATTTAATCCCCCAGAGTGAGCATGGAATCAATTTTAATGCCACTTCACCTTCAAACGCCAAATCACATCGAAAATATTGCAACTAAACGCGTCACCAATGATTAAAAGTAAAATATACGGGCGAAATTTAAAGCTTCCTCTTAATTAACATGCACGACGCATTCAGCAGAAGAAAACGTATTGATCCGCAATAAAAAATCACAACTGAAACAGAACTTACTGCAGCGTCCCAATTACGGATATATCTGAAACTGAAGCGGACCACTGAATACCCAAAGGAAACACAATTCATACAGCAAACAAAAGATATATCGAATTTAGACCAAATAATTGCTTTACTTAGGGTTAGATAATGTGAACCAACAACAGGGCGACGAGAGCTGATAAATGATAATTAATACACCACACGGCTTGCCGAAAGCCGACCACGACCTTAGAGCTGTATATCGATAGAGGACACAGTTGCATTCGTATCAGCACTCTTCATGCCCACAGTTGCATGAATAATTAAAACCAAGTGAAAATCGAGGTCGCTGCAAACGAATGACGGTTCAGCCCACATTCGAGGCATCCATCAATCGAATTAAATCTTAATTTAGATGCGGCAATAGAAAAGCATATGGGTGGAGGTTAGGCAATTGTGGTTACCACTACAGTTCATTGACACAGGTGCAGTTTTTCACGAGCCCAGTGGTAGTATAATGAATCGGAGAAAAAAAAAACTTATTAAAAGGGGAATCATCCTCTTATCAGAATTTTATTTCGCACACAAAGAACGCAGAAAAACAACTTATCTCAAACACAGCATCAAATTATCTTCGGGGCGAGGGAACAAAGTCTATTGAAAGCATGTCGCAATCGCAACCACGCCGGTTGTTAATTGAATCAAATTCGTATTTTTGGTTTTATGATTTTCACGAAATTTCTGCACAAATAAGACGAGGGAATAAGTATTTCAAACACTCACCGACGACTGATTCATGTTAATGATTTTTTTTTTCGTAGGGAGCGTAGTTGGAATTTTCTTTTCAACTGGAAGGAAAATTAACTGTACAGGCGCGGTTTTTGAGATTTTTTTTAAGTCAATTAGAATTTGTAGTAATTGGAGGTAACTGCGGTTGTTGTTTGAACAAATTGAATCAGTGAAAATTTATAAGAAAACTTGAAAACTTTTGCGAAAAATTTACACCGAAGCTGCATGCACAACAAAGCAGATGACAGCCATTTTAATGAGATTTTTATTCGTACTGTATTGCATGATGGTGAAATGGTTCGAAGATATGGTAGCGTGGTGAATTTGGGACAACCATTTAGCATTAAAATTGAGGAAATTTTAAATTCAGGTGTTTAACGAAGCAATTAATCTACATAGGTACTTATCTTAACTATTTTTTACATAAATGTTTTAGATATTCATTTTTAATATCATTTGGGAATTCATTACATATGAACAGCCCTATACATGTCCTCAAGAATTCGATTCACTTATTCTGAAATCCAATGGAAAGAAAACTGTTTCTGTTCTCTCTACTCATGGATTAGTGAAATGTCAAATATAAATCGATGGCTGTAAAATGATGGCTATAAAACTGTATTAGCATACCTAAATTAAGTTTTTTTATTTCAATGATTAACAATATAATGATTAGGCTTAGGATTTCGACCCCAGCTATACGTCTGGATTCGGATGTTAAGCTTATGGTAAGGCAGTGTGCAAAATAAAATAAGAAATAGAATTTGTAGGTAGGTATGCAGCTCGTAAATGTATAAAATTCTGGAAATGTCATTGCGTAAATCGCTGTATTCGACTGTAAATTTGGAATCAAACAAACAAAACATACGACTGTCTGCCAAAGTTTGACATTTGCGATTTGCGTAACTTTCCGCGGTTGATTTCTGAGCTCAAATCGTCGCGGAAAATTATGAGGTCAGCGTAAACTATTCTCCGTACAAAATCTGACAGTTCATTTACGAGGTGGTACATTTCTGCAGTTTACGCAGTTTATGAGGCTTTTACGCGTTTAAGTGAATACAATTAATGACGTTGTCGTAAGTTTACCACGTTTATCATCTTAATTTTCAACCCAAATTCCCGGCGTAAGTTTACCAACTTGTTGTAAATGATCTTTTATATAAATTTAGACAGTCCAAATACCATATACTATAGGCACAATGGCCGCGTTCCATTTACCGCTAGATGACTAGCATGCCGCTAGTCGTCTAGCGGTCAATGGAACGCGGGCAATATCTATATAAACTTGCATACATTTTTTTTTTTTAATTACGGAACTGAGCTTGCTCCTTTTACCGAATTAAAACAAATTTAAAACTTTGAACAAAAAAATATCGATAGTCGAGTATCCACTTTAAAAATTGTCTTTTCAAAATGTGTGCCTATTATATACAACATCAACCCAGAACATGGCAAAAATTGAAGAACAAAAGAATTTATCCGATCGAACTTACATAAATGTGATAAAAGCTCTTGAGGTATACGTAATTTGAGTATAGTCATTCATAATTTTGTTATATAGCTAGATAAGCAGTGTAATTAACAGAATGTTTTTTTTAAAGACTATTGATGAATGGTCCTTTGATATGTTCGCTCTATCGGATGCGGCTGAGGATAATCCGCTCAAATACCTAGCCTTTAATCTTTTCAACCGTTACGAAATCATTCAGAACTTCAAAATAGCTCCGGCTACTTTAAATTCTTTTATTAATCGAATTGAAGCAGGATACAGATGCTTCAATAATCCATATCACAATAATTTGCATGCGGCTGATGTTACTCAAACAGCTCACTATATGATCTCCAACACGGGTCTTACGTGCTTAATGACAGATCTGGAAAAGTTTGCCACCCTACTCGCTGCTATGATACATGACTATGAACATTCTGGGCTAACTAATAACTTCCTCGTGGTGACATCGTCCGATAGGGCCATCATTTACAATGACAGATCAGTGCAGGAAAACCATCATATAAGCGCAGCGTTCCGTGTTCTAAGAGATGATGATTGCAACATTTTATCAAATTTGACACGCGACGAATATCGTCAGCTAAGAAGTCTTGTCATTGATATGGTCCTAGCCACAGATATGGCGTATCATTTCCAACTTTTGAAGGATATGAAAAACCGAATCACCTCACCTGACGCGAAAGTTGACAAATCAAAGGCGCTGACATTATTGCTACATACGTGCGATATATCACATCCTAGCAAAGCGTGGAATTTACATCCGCGTTGGACGGCATTATTACTGGATGAATTCTTCCGCCAGGGCGATAAAGAACGAGAACTAGGTCTCGCAGTTAGTCCTCTTTGTGACAGATACAACACGTTAGTCCCAGAATCACAAATTCATTTTATCGATTTCATTGTGGAACCCACTTTATCCATTTGTGCTGATATGTTAGAGTGTTTGTTGGAACCAATTGTTAAAGCATGCGAGATTTTTAATGCAAGAATTGCCAAAAGGAATTCCGCAAACAATACTATGCATGAAACAGATGAGGAAACGAAGAAGTTTCGCATAGGGAAACCATGGATTGCGTGCATGATTGAGAATAAGAAGAACTGGAAAGAGCGGGCACTTAAAGGTAAACTGCGATTGTATTTGTGTTATTGTGTTATAAATGAAAATGATCAAACGTTATCGTTTCGACAATAGCGTTCTCTGCCACAGATATGATAGAGAAAGGTTTAGTGAAAACGAAAGCGTTTTTCGTTTCGTATTTTACAGAATCCCACCCCTGTTTTATTGCACATCTATCTCAGAAGTAAAGTAAAGTAGAATCTTCAGCACGAACTATATAGATTCCCGAAAGTGTCAAAAAGGGTGTAGTTGTTGTAAATTCGTGTTAAAGATTTTAATTTACTTTACTGAGATAGCTGTGCAATAAAACAGACTTTATGTTTGTGGTCGCAAAACTCAATTGAGCTCAAAATGTTCATACATTCTTATATACTACACAAATGGGGCGTGGCACATTGCGCATGCTATTTCTCGACACTCATTGAGACTAAAGTTGTTAAATTTTAAACCTTGATGTGCATTGTCCTGATAGACAAGAATACTAAGGAAGCAATAGAGCAACTCTGAGAATATAATCTAGATTCGCTAAAGTGATTTTGATTCTAAGGCTCGCAGTTATAGCTATCATTAAAATGGCCCCTATAAAAGATTGCTTTTTTGTACCAATGGAACGAGAAAAGTGATCTGGGGCATTAAAAACCGCTCTCTTTTTGCCAGTAGAAAACGGCATAAATGTATTCCATCCATTATGTACATAGGTAGGGTAAACTACCTAGTGACCGACACCTTGTCAGTTATGGTCACCTGCCACTATTTTTCCATTTTTCTAAGGTTTCCTGTAGCTGGATGTTACGGAAGCTATTTTTAACGCGTTCAGGCTCTCAAATGTCACAAGAAATGACTTCTCTTGATATTTTGTAGTCGTTCAGTGCCCTCGTGATAATAGACTTTGGTTTGAAACCTTTAGGAATTTCAGAAAACTAGATTTCCTTAAGAAACTCATAAGTACCTACACATCATTATTTTAAAAATATAACCGTGTAGGTATACCTAGTAACACTGTGAACAGTGAATTTTATTTAAAATAATTAATTAGTGGATCTATTTGTTACCCCCAGTTTCACAGTGAGAGTTTAAACTACACTTTCACTTTAAACCTCAGTTCAACAATTAATTCGATTTCAGAGTTTCGTTTAAACCTTGAACGGAGTTCATTCTGTAGTTCAAGTTAAACTACAGTATTCTGCCGTTTAAACCTCAGATCAGGCGATTGTCAAAAACACAAATATTTGACGTTGTTTTTGTGTTTTTTGAAAGAAAATACAATGAACGATTTTGAAAAAGTCGTATAAAAGCTAACTACTGTACAATACTGCCAAATTCTATTTATACAATTTCGTTAAACTGGACGAGTTGAACTTCGAATTTAAACTCACGTTCAGGTTCAGTTGAACTATAGTTTAAACTTCGAGTGTGAAACTGGGGGTTAGTCAGTTATTATTAAAATAACAAAACAATTTAAATTTACGTGGGGTAAATCTAGTGACTGACATCTTGCGTAAATGGACATTTTTAAGGATATTAGTTATGGACACCAACAATATTATCTTTGTATTTGCATACCGTTAGTTTTAAATCTCTAACGATTTCTCAGGCTTTTATTTGAAAATACTAAAATTTTATTTAAGAATGCAAAAAAAAGGTCTACGGCTAAATTAAACGTTCCTCGTAACCCCTTATCAATCTGGCCCGCAAGTAGATACAAAAGCCAACTTTTGGGAGCGGAAACTGTACTGACCACTGATAAAGAACAGCAAATCCTTCACTGGATTACCTAAAATCATGAAAGCGGTTTTCCAAGACGAAAGGCAGACATTCCAGAACTGTGTTCATGAATTTCTGAAAAAATGCACCAAGAAAAGTGTTATGTTCACATTTTCTGCGTCCGGTATGGTGACCCCTCCGATGATTTGATTATATCCTTTTTTAAAAATTCCTTCTGAGGTTGGTAGTTTTTTTTTAGTTATAGCTTTGTATTTATTTTTAAATAATTTATTATAATACATAATTCTTCTGTACGTGTATTGTAACTGAACTCCTCCTAAACGGCTGGACCGATTTTGATGAAATTTTGTGTGTGTTTGAGTGGGTCCAAGAATGGTGTAGACTCACAAGTGGACCAGTTAGGCGGCGCTGCGATCCGGTCCCACAAAATTTCAAATATTAAACACTCAACAAAAAAAAAAATTTTAAATCAGTCCGGACACATCGGTTAAATATAACGGCTGCAGCCTGCAGATCAATTGAAGGACAATGAAAATGTACGAGCAGGAAAATCAACGTTTACCAGGTCCGCTAGTTTAAAAAAAAACTTTTATTTATTTTATTATATTTAATTTGCCCAAAATTTACCACTGGCCTGTTAAGAAAAGGGAGTGTCCATTACGACGTCGTTCGATCGTTTTTATTTTACGCGATCTGGCCCCTGAAAATTGCTTATTAAGCAATGTAATTCTCGGAGTATTTTAAGGAACCGTAGTCTTCATATAAGATACACTACTTATCTCTTTATTTGCTAGTGGATAATAATGAATCCTCGCTGCACTGCATCTCGAATAGTGTAGTGACGTATAATAATGTATGTATGTATGACAGTTTAAACAACAATTTCAAAAATGCTAAAAAAACATTTAGCCCTTTTACTTTATTAAAAAAATGGTTTTGAGACTTTACAACTGTTAAATCATTTAAAAGTGCCGATCGTTGTATTTAACAGTCGCTGTGTTATTTTTTTAATTATTCCTATGCGTTTTTTTTTTATATTTTGAAATGCTGGTTTAAAATCATGACTAGTACTCTAGTACCTATTAAGATTGTCGTTCCATTCTATGTAACCAAACCCATATTTTATGTTTGTATATCTTCTTTACATGTACCTACGGAAGCCCGGCCGTCGGCAAATCTGGATCGAGCAATTAATACGATGAAATTATAAGTCCCTCAAACGATATTATAATATTATATGTACTGTACATTTTTATTTAACTGGGTTAATATATTATTTACATTCTTTACCTAAAAAAATATTATATTTAATTCATAGAAGTTAATAAAAATCAGTTTGAAGAGTCTCTGAAAAAAAATCGAATACCTGCCTTCAGTTTATCAAATTCAAGACGTCCTTACCTATATCTGTATGTATTTTACTTGCAGCCATTAAAACACGAATAAATCTTTGTTTTTATATTTATTAATTCTTACAATAATTTCTATATCATATTCCCATTTGTTTGCTTTTATTAAATTTAGTACTTTGTGAAAAGAACAAGAGCTTCATTTTATTTTTGCTTAAGTTAAGTAGATAGAATATTTCTTTTATCAGTTTTTCCTTCTTTTTAAGTTAAAGTTTTTGTCTATATTAAAATACTCTAACAAGATATAATAAAATATTAATACATATTTATTTTACCTTTGTTTTATTTAAGTATTTACAGAGAAAATACAAAAAATTAAGATAAATTTCTTCTGCTTAGTTGTTGTTTCATTGCAAATAAAAAAAACTGACTTGTTTATAGTGACATTGGCTATATTAAAGTATTTTATTTCTTCCTAGTTTACTAATTATTCTTCTTCATACTCCTGCCCTTAAGCTTCGAGTTATCTCCTTCATATAGGAATGGGTTTTTGATTTCTTATTTTACAGTGTTTTTTTTTTATTATTTTATTATACTAGTTTTAAATGATTGCTTCTTTCTTTTTGTCATAAGTTAATAACAATAATAAAATGTTTTCTCTTAAAGTAGTATTTTTTAAAATCGAAAAACAATAACATATTATAAACTATAGCTTTTTAGCTGTCTTAAGAGGATATGGTTTTATTTTTAAGTTTATATAAATAACTATACATTTTTTATTCTTCACTAAAATGGGTTGCAATTTTAAAACATTGTTTAGCAACAAAAATAGGTTTTTTTTGTTATTTAGTTTACAAACTAATAATTTCTTTGCATAGGTATTTTTTTTATGTTATAGAAAAAAAATATTTTTTGTACTTTTAAGATTGTTAAGAAGGGAAAAATGCAATTAGGGAAGATAGAAAGATTAAGTTAGAAGAAAAGAGTAGGACTAATGAGATAAAATATTTAAGAGTAATTTTAAGTCTTATAAAAAAGTATATAATTTATATTTTACCGTTTTTTATTGCATTTTGTAGAAAAAAAAATCTCTTGAATACTGCCAACTCAACGAGTGTTTATTTCTTGTTGTGTAATATGTTGCTGCTGCTGAAAGCGGTGCGTTCATTGTATTGCATTCTCTTATAATTTAGAGTTTATTTTTTTAAATATACAATATAAGTAGTTTTTGTTTAATCTATGTACGTTTTTGCATTATAATCTATCTTAATAAAGCTATGATCCCAATTTCAGCTGATATAATGGTACCTTACTGCTAAGCGAATTTACCATTGCCCTTTTATTTTGGGCAGATTGTTTTTTTTTAATGTATGAGTGTAATTCAATTAAAACAATTTTATTTTTTTAAAGTTGTTACTTCCTGCACAGTAAGCCGCTGGACGAATGCCTGTTACACTAGAAGTCGAGCTACAAGCCCCTTTGAAGTAACTGTACTTGGTTTTGTGCAGAAGAAGCAGTAATAAAAGAAACTATTATAATTATAACGGTAATTTTGTAATTTAGTAGGCATTACTAGTTTAGAAAATCATTTGTGTGAGGAACAGTTTTTGTATCAATTCCATGCATTTGCATTATCGTTCGCACCTAAGGAAGTTTGCATAATCACTTAATAATGTACTCGCATATAACAATTCCTCTGGATATTCGCATTTTGTTCTTCCGTGTCAATGTTGACGAATCGAAGGTAGGTGTATATGTAGAAGCTGGCGGTATATTTCGTTATAGCAGCAACTACTGTACAATTTAGGCCGTGTATCTATTGGGCAAAATAATTATCCTCGGATAAATTTCTGACACTATAGTAGTGGAAAACGAATTTTCAGTTGTCAAAAAATGAAGGTAATAAAATATCCTTAGGATATTTTTTTGACGTTTTCTTTTGCTAGATAGTTGAAGAGGAAATGAAACACTGAATTTCAATTACCTAGTTAATAGCGTAAAACTCGATAAATCTCTGTTTTAAGATTGGAGTTTGGTGAACTTCTCTTTCAACACTTTCAGAAGTGTCAAAAATGTATCCGAGGATAATTTATTTAGCCCAATATTGATACACGGCCTTAGTCTAGTATTTTCAACTTAATAGCCATCTTATTTATTGAAAATGTCTCACATACTTTAAATCAATATAAAGTGTGTTCAAATAAACAGCCATATTAAAGAACATTTTTTTAACAGAAAATTTTCTTTTGTTGACATTCGCTTTCAAGCATAGGTATACATCAAACATTTTCTGCAGTGAGTTGGATTTTTTTTTAATAATTGGAGAAATTTATTTCCAGTATAAAAATAATAATATGAATAATATACCCGTCTTCCGGTATGACAGCGTGGATGAATGTAATCGGATGTTCTTAGCTGAATGACACTAAACCCCAGTTTCATAGTGGAATTTTAAACTAAAGTTTAACTGAACCTGAACTTGAGTTTAAATTTGAAGATCAACTCGTCTGGTTTCACAATGTAAACTGAACTTCCGTTCAATTGAAACAGTTTAACTAAATTGATTGGATTTTGGCAATATCGTACAGCGACTTTATACGACTTTTTCAAAATCGTTCCTTCTCTTTTCTTTCAAAGAACACTCAAAACAACGTCAAATATTTGTTTATTTGACAATCGGTAGCTTTGAAATTGAAATGTCACTGTGTCAAGTGGTCTGAGTTTTAAACGGCAAAATACTGTCGTTCATCTACAGAATGAACTCTGTTCAAGGTTTAATGAAACTGTGAAACCGAATTAATTGTTAAACTGAACGTGTGGTTTAAACTTCCACTGTGAAACTGGGGGTAAATGTGTTTTATCTAGTGGTCCCAATTTTTTATATCGAACATTTTGTAGGTATGTACCCTATTTTTACTAAACATCCAATCTGATGGTCTTTTTAGTGCAAGTTGTTGCTAAGAATTCTTATCTAATTTTGAAATTTATGCAATTATAGTGGTGGTGGCTGCTTATCTGACAGTTTGATGCCGGCGTTAATATGACAATAGTGCCACTGGCACTACCACTGTTGAGCATGATTGGCAAATGCACCCAGAGTAGATTTTTACTTAGCTTTAAAGTATTACCAGAACCTTCTCGTTTCTAGAACGAAATGTGGGGGAAAATAAAAAAAATCTCAATAACTCTTATGTCGTTTTCGGTTGGTCGTCCGGAAGCAACCCGAACGCTTCTGAAAGCCTTCGATTGACACTCAACTGACAGTTCTTCTACTGAAAAGAAGAGAAATTTGCTTCTGGATTTGAATTCAGAATCGCGGAGAGTTCTTCCGGACGGTTCTAGACGACCAACCGAAAACGACATTGATTGATTTACAAAGCAATAACAAAAAAGCATGACATGTTAATAATTGTTATGTTATGCAAATGCGTAACCGTATTGAATATGCCACGCTAGATTTAACTTGTTGGTGCCATAAAAATAAATAAATAGGTGGCGCAACAGGCGTGTAGACACCCTAGGCCTAGCTTCTCGCAACCATTCGTTTTGTGTGAGTTTCTATTTTTGGGACGAATGGAAGGGACCTACAATTTTATGCCGAGTCCGAACGGCTAAATTGAGAAGCTTTTTCATGACAGTTATACTCTCGGATGTTTGTCAGACGTTCGCGAGAGGTGGCGCAGTAGAAAAAACCTTAAGATGTAATTTGTGTTTTTCCGGGGATCGAACCTGGGATCCCTCGCACAGCAGTCCAACACACTAACCACTGCGCTACTGCGCACACTTGTTGATGCCATAGGTGCCTTAAATTTTCTCATCTTAGAATATAAGTGCTCGAGAATTAGATGTGTTAACAAGATAAATTTGTTCAGTACACCGATTGGTACATTTTAATGAAACTTATCAAAAACTTTGAAAATCTATTTTGGCAACATTTTGATTTATACATAAGTACAAGCCATCGTAAGTTTAATTATTAAGATTAATTCTTTCAGTTGTTAAAAATAAGCCACCAATTAATATGCAAACGACATACAATTTCAATCTGCGCCTGTTAGCTTTAGCTTAAGCCGGATTCACGTACCTACTCCTAATACAGATCCGCATTTAACTTTGCAAGTTAAGTATTTTTATCATTATCAATCTACGGCTTCAGAAAAAACTTGGGCACCTTTAAAAGCTTATAAAACAAAACCTTCACACCTAAATTTTCACCCCTATGAATGAAAAATGAAAACAAAAACGTGTGATTCCATGATTTCTTGTGTTAAAAATACCGTGACTAAATTTGTTTTCTTGTTTAAATAAAAAATAAAAAATCGTGGTCTTTTTCAATTAAAATAATTTTTATAATGTTTTTTTTTTTTTATACACCAAAGAATTGGGAAATGGGGAATTCCGTAATTTTTGTCACTAAGTATTGAGCATTCAGTTTTTCTAGTTCTATACATCACACTCAGCCAGTGAAAATGTTGTATACAGGTGTTTTGGTACTTAACATAGTCTTGGTCATTTAAAATGCTGCAATCTTCTTCGAAAAATCAAGAAGGATAATATATTGAATTATGGGTAGGGATATTTGAGGACTCCTTAACGCATTTGAAGGTAGATTTCATACTATAAGGCGTATATCGCTTTATTGCCATATTGGAAACAGATTTATTATTATCTACTCTTTTGCTTTAAAATCTTTCTTGTTCTTATAAAAATTTATTTTTTGCTATTTATTTGAAGTTTGTTTTTTATCTTGAATTAATTTCGTCCAGCAAAATTAACTCGTCTTTTCTATTTTATAAAAAAACACTTATCAATGTTTTTTTTTCTTGTATGCAATTTTAAAGAGCAATGGTAAAATCTTAAAAGACTGGTCCCTTAATCAGACATTTTGAAAAAATTTTCATCGAAACAAAACAAAAGTTTTACAATATATAAAAATAAATTTTCTTGGAAAATTAGGAGACATCGATATAGTAGTTGTATACTTTTTTATATTTAATGTTCTTTTTTTTTGTTTTTATATATAAATATTTCTTTTTTTATTTCTGTACGCATAAATATTGTTTTGTTTTTATTTCATTCATTCATCATTATATTATTTATTTAGTTTTATTTATTTTAATTTTGAACTTTCAGTTTATGGAAAATTATAATAATAACTTCACTGACTCAAAAAAAATAATAGAATTGTATAGTTTTCCATTGTTTTGGAAAGTTAAAATTTTAGAGAGAATGTTTCTGCTTATTGTGCCTGTACTTTGTGGAGAGATATTAAAATGTAAGAATACCGTTGACGGCTTAAACGGAAGTTTTTCTTTCCTGTATACCTTTCAAACTATATACAGATCTTATATATTAAACATGATCCAAATAAAAAAACAAATGTTACTATTAACATTTGGATAACAGATAACTACGTACAAATATGTATATTCTTAATAAATGGCGTTTGTTTTATGAATGTATAAGTGAAATGATTGCTCTTTGGTAGTAATTTAAACTGTATTCAAACAAATAATCTATTGAAGACATTCTATTTTCGAAATAATGTTGCCAAATATAAAATAGGTATTTATGTGCCCAAACAATTTAATAATCCCAGCTGAGAAGGAACGTATATGTTTGCTGCATTCCCGATACAATTGTAGCGTTTTCGCTAACTAACTAAGAAAGTAAGAGTATACTCAGGTGTAGGCTTGTGTAGTTCACGAACGAACTAGTTCAATGAACTAGTTCACTATATTGAACTAGTGAACTAAGTGTGTGAACTTAGTTCACGGTTATTATTTTCAATTGGCCTTACCAATAATCATTTTTAACCTTCAAATTACCATATTAAATTATATTTTGACGGTCACAATAGGCAATTTTATATGGAAATTTTCTTGACTTCGTAAAATTTATCTTGGACACTAAAAATGATTATTAGTACCGCGCTTTTCATACAAACGGAATAAGCTAAAGCTAAGCACACACGATTGTCAGATCTGTCAATCCTCTGACAATGACTGACAATAAGCCTATACAATAGCCAACTATCTTACAATACAAAATTGTGCCTTCACATTCTGATAACGTTGTCAGGTTGAAAATTGTGTGTTCACACGGTTTTCAGATATTTGAATATGAAAAATATATCCGTTGTCAGACATTGTCAGACAAATTAAAATGTATGGTCTTTGGTTTTTGCAGTACGGCGCTAATGAAACAAAATATTGCACTTGCGACTATTTTAACTCTACGTGTTAGAAGACTGCGAGGATGATGAATTGACATAAAAACGTAGTGTTTGGACGAAGGAGTGCAGATGGCCCGTTGTCAGCAGGAAGGATTCTACTCCAAATTCAAAGCTGAGGAGACGGAACTTGATCACAATTTTTTTCGAATGGACTCAACACAATTCGATGGAATTCTAGCTTCGGTGACTCCACAGTCCACACATCAAGATGCCAGTATACGCGAGAATCAAGGGTACTCATTCCATAAAATTAAAGACGAAAGTCGTCCAAGCGATAGTAGTGCACGAGATCGTCTTTTATTTGCTTCACGTAACTCTACCACCATCGTTTATTTTGCACAAAGTTTGAGAACTTTCGGTACCTTTCAGGAGCCCACAAACAGTAGTTGAAAAAAGGACTAGACGTCATCGTTATTGTCATGAATAACACTTGAAAAATAACAATGAGTTATTATGTAATTTAAATCGTAAAAAAATCTGAATTCAATTGCTCGCTTTAAAATTCCTGTAAAAAGCTTAAAATTGTCTGCACAATAAACGAATCAATGCATGACGATACTCTATCGTCTGGACGATAGTGCTCTGCCGATTATTGAGCTAGACGAAGCAAATGTTGGATCGTAGAAACGATGTCGTGGAGACGATAGCAATTTTCAATGTTACGTGATGCAAGGCTATCGTCGAAACGGTATCGTCATGCGATTATTGACTTACGGAATGAGTGCCCAGAAATCGATACGGTTTCATTGGCAGCTTGACCCAACTTTGTTTCTGTATTTGTCGAGGTGGCTTTTGAATGTGAACCGCGTTGGCGACCTCTTACCACAGGGCTTCTTTGGGTACTTCATACTCTGCATCCAACAACCCCATGAACTAAATTGAACTAAAATGAGCGAACTAGTTCATTAGCGTGATTTGAACTAAATTGATCGATCACTCAAATGAACTAAATTGCCCAACTCTACTCAGGTGGTATTTCGTTAGCGTCAAATTGCTACTATGTAAGAACCAGGGGCGGATCCAGGAATTCTGTTTGGGTATGGTCACGTTGGCCGAGGCCAGAAAATATTTTTAAAAATAGATATGTATACATAAAACTTGTCTCAGCTCTTCCTCGACGAAGCCTTTGTGTCTTTTTGCTAAAGCATTAGCAAAAGTTATAACTTTTTTCATAGTCGCTGATTCAATCCGACAAAATTCCACTTTTCAACACTTTGCCAAGGAGTTGCTTAAAGCATGGTTGTTGTATGGACAACGTTAAGCGTGAGTAGCTCTTTTGCAGAGTTCATATGGACTGCGCCTACACCCTTGACCCTTTGTGTCAGAAGCCATCACAGAACAGCTGTCAGTACCAATCCCTTAGCACCATGCTAAATCAATGGCGAACTCGTGGCAATAATCTTCTACTATCCGTGATAATGCAACAAATTGCAGTGTTAGATAATTGTATTAGATATTATGGAAGTAAGTTTAATTTGATTTTCAGTTCCACTCAAATACATTCTGTCATGAACTCTATAATTTAAAATCTGGTCTTATTCCGCGTCCGCGATTGTCCCGACAAAAAATTCTCATCAAAACACGCCCAACCTTTATCTGTTGATATTGTATGTATCTACACCGGCGGAAATCATATTGAAAGCATTTTGTAGAACGGTTGGGTTGGGACAGTTTATTGAGACCGACATTTCTGCCAAATTTAAAACAACTTGACTTCAAAATACAAAATGAAAGGAGTATTAGGTCACCGTCACTCCCATCTATCAAAATTTAAATAGTATGCTTGAGCTTGAGCAAGAATTTTGAAAATGTTTTAAAATGTTTGTCCAGAAATTTTGAAGTAGGTACTTTTTAATATCTACATCTTCAATGGCACGGTTTTATTTTTCACCTGTATCGTCAAGGTCATGCTCTTATTGACATTATTAACATAAGCAAATTGCAAATGAATGCTTAATAGAAGTTCCAAATCAAAAATGACAAAAAATGGCCACAAATAACTACATCTGTCGGAAACTCTTTCTTATATTAAGTTCATAAAATGCAGTACCTACATAATTTGTCAAATATCAACAAAATGAGCATAATGCAATGCATAAGAAACTAGTATGATTTCAAGATAGTTTTGAGCTTACACTTTCCCCCCTGATAGTCTGGTAAGAGATTTGCAGTTAACATACCATTCAAAGCTTAGGTATAATTGAAGTACTTTGAACAATGCCTGAAATTAGCCATTTCCTTTTTTGAGCAGTGTACTCGTATACCTAAAAGTAAAATTCAAAAAATACATGCGATAAATTTTCTTTTATTAAAAAGGCACATAACTGATATGAAACGAAAGGACTTTCGCAAATGAGTTTTAAATTTATATAAGGACAAAGAAGAACGGCAGTGATATTTCTCAACAAACTTAATATGAAGAAATAAAACATAAGAAAAAAAATAATATATTATGTAGATAATTAAATATTTTTTATTTTTGAATAAAGATAAGAAAATGTGTATAAACGCAACTTAGGTACGGTTTTAAAAATTCAACGAAACAAAAATCTTTTAAATAAAATTTATTACAAATAAATCAGTAAGTGATGGTGTAAAAAATAGAATTATGATAGTTAGTATGTATTATTTGTTTTTTGCTTGTTTCTTTTTATAATTATTAAAAAAAAAGACACAAACACATGTAAAAATGTTACACATCATTAAATGCTACAACAATTAAATTAAGATTATTATTGCCAATCTTTTAACTAATAGATGCTTTAAAGAATATTTTTATTTACAAAACTTGTGTATCTTAGTAAAAATAAGAATAATGGTGTTTTAGTTTCTTTTTATGCTATATATTAACAAATTTAAGAGAGCCTTTTGAGAACATAGTTATTCCCAAAAATGTTTAATCTAAATTTTGTATGTATTATTTTCAAGACATAAAAATAAAGAAATTAATATAATTTTACACAATTCAATTAAGAATACAAGGTATATATATATTTTTGTCAGTGTAAATTGTTGTTTGTTTTAAATTATATCTCTAATATTCTACAGTACATAATACAAGCTAATTCGAAAGCACTAATCATTATTTGTTTTTGTAGCATTTCCACTGTCATCGTTTGATTTCGCCGTCTCATCTGTGGTATCCTCAAGTGCGGCGGCAGCAGCACGAGCTTCGGCATCTGTAAGAGATATATGACAAAAATGTTATTTCAGTTATAAGGACATAATTGTTACGATAAGTGATTGTGATATATTAAACGACTATTGATGCTTTGGTGTATTTTTGGATTAACTGAGACATCATAATTGATTCTTACGACTCGTTAAAACATATTCGGTCAATTGGAAGTAGTGCTCAGCCAATTGGAAGGAAATACGACGTTAGACAGTTCCGGAATAGATGAATTACAGAAGGAAAATAACTCGAGAGTTAATAACGAGGGTGGTCGTGGTGTGGTGAGTGGAGTTAGTAGACAATTTGATTAGATGAAATCAACGATGACCACTACATTTGCGCTATCGGACCCAATTCCACTAGTTGGAGTGGAGTGCTGTTTTGGTACTTGGGAATTTTTATATACCGAAGCTCACAACTGTCGAATTTGTGTAAAAAATAAAAAGTTATAGCGAACTCCTTAAATGTAACGTACTCGATTCCAACCCGGAGGGACAAAGCAGTAGAGGAAGACCTCACCTTAGGTGGCGCGCACCAGTGGAAGGGAACCTCAACCAACTTGGGGTACGCAACTGGAGGCAGTTAGCCAAAGATCGGGCAAACTGGAGAGGCGTGTTGGTTGAAGCCCAGGTCCACCCCGGACTGTAGCGCCATCTAAGTTAGTAAGCATGTAAGGTACAAAAAACAGTTTTTTGTATGAAGAAAAATATATTTTTCACAAAATTACGAGTTACTCCAAAACCAATAAGTGTATCGCTATCATGGTACATATTTTATTTGTTGTTTAACTAGAGGTTATACCTGATGTTGTGTGCAAATTTCAGCCTTCTACGTCAATTATTTTTATACCCTCCACAGGAAGGTATATTCACTTTGCCATTACGTTTGTAACGCCAAGAAGGATTCACCGGAGACCCTATAAAGTATATATATTCTGAATCAGGATCACATTCTGAATCGATTTAGCCATGTCCGTCTGTCTGTCTGTCTGTCTGTCTGTCTGTCTGTCTGTCCGTCTGTCTGTCTGTCTGTTGAAAGCACGATAGCGTCCAAAGGAATTGACCTAGGCGAATGAAATTTTGTGAGACGACTTCTTTTTACCGTCGCCAGGTTGGTATTGAAAATGGGCTATGTCGGTCAAGTAGTTCTGGTACCTCCCATACAAAATCACTATTAGACCCACGTCTCTCTCTGTCTGTTGAAATCACGATAGCGTCCGAAAGAATCGACTTAGGTAACTGAAATTTTATGAGAGGTCTTATATTTATGGCCTTCAAGTTTGTGTTAAAAATGGTCCGTGTCGGTCAAGTAGTTCTGTTACCTCCCATACAAAGCCAATATTTGACCCATATATCTGTGTCTGTTGAAAGCACGATAGCGTCCAAACGAATTGACTTAGGTGAATGAAATTTTGTGAGACGACTTCTTTTTACCGTCGTCAGGTTGGTATTGAATATTGTCTATGTCGGTAAAGTAGTTCTGCTACCTACCATACTAACTCGCATGGCAAACATTTTGCATGACTTTTATGCAGTGGAGGGTATCAAAGCATCGGCCAGGCCGATGATAACACTTTTACTTGTTTTGAGATAGAACTAGGTACAAAATTGGCTTAGTTGATTCGGACAGACATCGTAGCGAAAACAATAAGGTTCCTCCCTATGGAAACAATGTTTTCCTTGAAGCCATCATACTTCAATTATTATACAAAGTCCCTACGACCATACACAATTGCTTCATGTCAAAGCAAAATTTCATTTGTTTGTAATTTTTCGAAATTTGAATTCCTATCCGTTGCTAACAGCTGCCCAAAGCTAATTGGCACCACCAGTATAGCATCCAAAGAGATCAAACGACGCGACGGCAACGTCGGAATTATTAGAAAACCCAATTTCACAAAACATTCGCACGTTAATTGGATGTGTTGTGGAAATTCCAAGTGGCGCGCAACAGCTATATCAAAGACACACGCACCACCATTCACGACCCAGTAGCTAATCATTTCTATTCAAATACGTATATACAATCAACTCCTAATACTTCCTCAACCTACCTTTAACGGCCTGCTCCTTCCAGATTTTTTTGTTCTCGGTAAGACAGGTAACCCATGGCTTACGTATGCGGAATTTCTGCTTCCCACCAGCCGCAATGGGCGCTACTTCCTCTCCATTCTTTGACACTTCCTCGCTGATTGCCTCGCACGAAGACTTATTCACCACCGAACCACTATTGCCATCGTCAATGTTCGCATTGGCGTTCTTGCACATCGGTGCAATCGGGGTCAACACATACTCTAACATATCGGCACAAACTGACATACTAGGATCCACAATGAAATCGATAAAACCGATTTGGGACTCGGCCACCAGCGTATTGTTTCTATCACACAGCGGACTGAATGGCAGACCCAATTCTCGCTCCAGATCGCCCTGCCTGAAGAACTCCTCGAGCAGCAACATCGTCCAGCGATGATGAAGAGACCACTTCTTGGCAGGATGCGATATATCACAACAGTGCAACACTAGCGCCAGCGCTTTGGATTTATCCACCGTTGGCTCAGCCAAGGTGAGTAGGTTTTTCATGTTCTTCAGTTGTTGGAAATGGAAGGACATATCTGTCGACAGTACCATGTCGATGATTAGGGTTCTTAGCTCGCGAAATTCCTCGCGCGACAAGTTCGATAAAATATTGCAATCATCATCTTTGAGCACACGGAATGCCGCACTTATGTGATGGTTTTCCATTACTGCACGGTCATTGTAAATGAGGGCGGTCTCAGATCCTGACATTACGTGGAAATTGTTCGTGGTACCCGTGTGTTCGTAGTCATGTATTAAGGCAGCCAAAAGAGTGGCGAAAATCTCCAAGTCTGTCATCCAGTTCATAAGGCCCGTCTGACAGAGCGTAAAGTGAATCGTTTGGGTGACATCGGCTGCATGTAAATTATTGTGATATGGATTACGGAAGCGGCAATATCCCTCTTCGATGCGATTCAGGAACGTTTCCAATGTGGCAGGCGCAATTTTGAACTTGTGAATGATTCCGTAACGATTGAGCAAATCATAACCCAGATATTTGACCGGTTGGCCATTGGCCGCCTCCGCTAAAGCGAACACATCAAAGGACCAATCATCAAGAGTCTGAAAAGAAAAAAAAAACACAGAAAAACGAGATTTAGTTATAAGATCTAATATTGTTGCAGTTACAAATGCATGCACATTTGACAATTGTAACATTTTAATTTTAATTTAATCTAAATTGGTTATTTAAAAATGTCATATATACACTCTGCATGTTAATGAAGTCCCATTGAGTTTAAGTATCTCGGGGTCTTATTCACGAGTGATGGAAGGAGCAATGCAGAATTTTCTGTAAGATTGGTTAGACTGGAACCATTTTAAAACTGCTCGGTCATTGCGATGGGTCAAAGCTAAAAAAGGTTTGGATAAAGACCGAAAGAATAAGATCGCGGATATAAGCTGCAGAAATGGGTTTTCTCTGTTGTATTGCAGGTACGATCCGTAGAGATCGTATAAGAAATACCATAATACGTGAGGAACTCAATATCGGGCAGCTTTTTCTCCGGACGGAGCGGAGAATCGAGAGCTATGGAGGGTCCACTTGAGCATGAGCAACCTACACCCGCGACCCATACTTAAAATATATGCGGGCCATAGAAAATCAATGAATGAATGAACACTTGTGTGTGATAGTTTGTTTTTTTGCTGTTTTCGCTCATGCTTTAAATTCGCACTTTGTAGTATTATTTATTTAACAATTACAATCAAGCCAATTGAAGTCCCCGCTAACCCATTTGGGTAGGTATATTGTGTGAATGCGACGCAACTCATTTTGATACTAAGTTCGTATTACCGCAACATACCACCTCCATTCATCCATTCTGATCCAGCAGTTATGGCGTTATGGGTTCCACGAATTTTCAACCAGTAAAAAGGGAAACCTATACGTTTACCTATTTAATGAGTAAACGTATGAATTTAATTTTTCTGCCAATTTATCGAAGATTCATTACATTTTGTAGTTACAGTAGAACAGGCCTGGTTTTTATGAGTTCACTATATCGAGCGAGGAGTTTTTAAATGTTTACCAAAGCTTAATTTGATATAAATATATATTTTTTTCAATAATGAATGAATGAATTACATTCTTGGAAAATAATTTGTCACCTTCATTTATATCTCTTTAAATTTAATTGCACATTATTTTCTTGTAAGCGTTTCATAACTAAAATATCAGAAAAACACACAAATGAACGGTAAATTGTTCTGAAAAATAGTTGACATTTAGGCGATTTGGAAAACTGGAAAATTTTTCATTGAATTTTGCGAAAAAAAAGACTCAGTTCAATATATCGAGATTACGATAGTTCACTATTTAGAGTAGTCTGTGTAAAATCTTGGTGGTTCACTATTTTGGATAGTTCACTATACAGAGGTTCACTATATCGAGCGTCTACTGTATTTAATATATGTAGTTACAACTAAAATGAATGCTTACCTTTAAAACCTTAACAACCTCCGGAGGAAATTGCATTAACGCGGAACTCGAAACTCTTCTGTATATTCGATCCACAAATATACCGGCACGTATGGCATGTGCCACTGATCTAAACTTCGGTTTTTCATCGTTCCTCTTCCGTGTCGTAGCCAATTGTCGTGTGAAAGTGGAAGCCAGCCACTCACGAACCTCTGGCGGTACAGCATCCGGTTGCACTTCGGACAATTCATCATCTTCGTCTGCAAGCCTCCTGTTTTTTTTTGTAATGAGTGGTTTTTGGTGTTTTTTTTTTTTTATAGGAAGGATCGAGGAAGATTTAATTTTTTTTTTCGAAATTTCAGGAAGAGGATTTGGGAGAGAAAAGAAAAAGTTTCCATTAGTATTTGATTTTTGAAAATTATTTTCAAAAATTAAGAAAACAAAAAAAAAATTAACGAACATAAAACCAAACTTAAGACCAACTCAAGCGGTTCCAAATAATAGACAAAAAAAAAATCATAATCATTAGGTATAATAATAAGAATAACAAAAAGATTTGTTAAAAATGTTTAAGTTGGTATGGTGTATTTTAAATTAATTTACAAAAATGGGATCACAAACATTAATCATGCTCAGATAGAAAAAAATCATTCACAAGGTAAGTTTTGTTGGCTTTTTTTTTTGTAGACAAACATTAAAAAGAAAACATAAAATATTGACAAAAATAGTAAGCATCAAAACGTAGTATTTTGGAAAGTGTTGGTGTGAGAATTTTAAATCGAAAAAATATTTTGCTCAAAATGTAACAAATAACTACCGATTTGCATGCTTCTGTGTAGCAGTATTAATTCCAGTGCAATTAGCGTTAAAGAAAGTCTCATTGTTCGGTATATGTAAATGATTTTTATGAAACTTTTATGTAAAAATATAAATACATATTTGGATAATTGGTGTTGTAAGCAACATTTTGAATGTAAGCATTTTAACAGCTTTAGAGGATGTTAGTAGTTTCAACATTTAATGCACATAATGTAATGCATTCAATAGTATATCAGCTTTAAAGTGACATACACATTCTTATAATAGGACAATATGGAAATATTAATTTAAAAATAAATGCTATATCGATATAGAACAGTGCTGATTTATAACAGCTTTCATATCCTTAAATAATTCTGCTCCACCCTCAGGCGGAATTGCATTACCTGAAAATGATTATTAAAGAGCAAGTTGGAACTGTTTTTTATTTGAATGCATTTTGAATAATTAAAATTTCAATGATACTGTGTCTACCCTATATGTACGGACTCAAACACCTTAACGATCTTTAGATGCTTCAAGCAATTAGTGTACTCTATTAACGCCAAGACCCCAGAAATCTTAAAATAATTAAAGCTAATAATCTAGTGATTATTAAATATTTTATATTTTTGAATGAATATTATTTTCATATATTTTTTATAAATAATCATAGTTCCACTTCAACAGCTTTAACTTTAACTTATTTGTTTAGTTCAGTAGCTCATTGCAAGTAAAGGTAGTAAGTACACGGCATGTAAAAAGCCACTTACGTATGTAGCTCTGACGTCAACAGAGAGTGTCACATACATGTGATGATATAGGTACCATATTTGAGTGTCAGAAATAGAGCTAATACACGGTATGTAGCTATTGGGACCATGTGCTGAAGTAAAAATGACGTCAGTGCTACATATGTACGTCTGTGGCTTTCTACATGCTGTGTACTTACTACCACCTTAACATTAATATACTGTCGCTAATGTGTGCATTATACTGATGGAAAAGCTGGCAAATCTGCCGGAGTGGATTAAATCCGGCCAGAAATACTCAAGGCTTTAGGTGAAGAGGGAGTTAAATGGCTATCTCGTGTCATTAAAGTGGCCTGGGAATGCGGCGAAACTCCCAGTGATTGGCAGATTAGGGTGTTTGTGCCCCTTTTCAAGAAAGGGGATGAAAGGGATTGCTCCATTTACAAGTATATCACTTTTAAGCCTCCCCGGAAAAGTCTTTGCCAAGGTGCTGGAAACGCGTTGCAGAACTGTGGTCGAGTCACGATTAGGAGATGAGCAGTGCGGTGTTCGTCCCGGCAGAAGCACAACCGACCAGTTATTCACTCTCAGAATTGTACTTGAGAGAAGGCTTGGGAGTATGCTACACCTGTTTACGCAGGTGAGATTGTAGATTTGGAAAAAGCATACGACCTAGTCCCTCAAGGTAAACTCTGGAGTGTATTACAGAAGTATGGAATTGATGGTTCTCTCTTGAGAGCCTTTCAATCTCTTTACGCGCAAACTGTAAAAGTTGTGTTCGGGTAAACGGCGTTAAATCGATACATTTCACCGTGGGTGTTGGACTTCGCCAGGGGTGCGTCTTGTCTTCTCTCCTTTTCATTACTTATATGGACTGGATGTTACAGTGTAGTCTTGGCGAAGAACGTTTCGAATTGGGAGATCTGAGGATAAGTCATTTGCACTGCGCTGATGACTTGATCGTTCTTGGGTCCTCTCAGACTGAGCACTCGATCGGTTTGTAGCCGTTTGTGTTGAAGATGAGATGAAGGTTAACGTGAACAAATCTGAAGTGATGGTCGTCTCCAGAACGCCTATTTAATGCAAGCGGACCATTGAAAATGAATGAAAAGGAAAAAAGTAGGATTGACTTTTCTCTAAATAAATCAACTGCAAACTAATGAATAAGTCTATCCTCCAAATATTTGTGTGAAAAGCATTTTTGGAGTAAATAATACTTCAAACCTTTGATGACTTTTCACACTCTGCCAAATAATGTATTAATTCCTCCATTTCGTATGGTTGCTTGCTTCAATAAAAGTACAGAGAATTTGTAGAAATATTTTGTTTGCACTAGGTGTTTTATTTTTAATTAACATAAATTAAATTGATCATGAGTTTTTAATTTTTTTGTATTTTATTATGCCAGCCTAAGATCCTGTAAATACCCATGAATTGGTGAGTAAACCAATTTTCGCTCAAATCAAAGTTATTTTCAGAAAAATCTTTGAAAAAGAGAATGGGCCTTACCAATAATCTATTTGGATAGTCACAATAGGTAATTTTAGATGTAAATTTTCGACATTGTGACTTCGTAAAAGTTAGTCTGAACACTAAAAATGTTTATTAGTACCGCGCAACGTCTCACGAGAGACTTGATTTTAATTTCGCAACACCCTTTAGCTAACGGTAAAAAAGTCCATAGAGGACCCTAGCTCTAACTTCTCACAAAATATGTTTTTTTTTTCGAATTGAGCTCGCTTAGTAGTCTAGCTCTAGCACACTAATCACTGCGACCAATTTTGAGCGTTATCACTATCACTACAGAAAATTTGTATAAATAAATAGTTGGATACATACATAGAGGAGGTAGTTAACTGTTTGAGCAGTTCCTCAATTAAGTAGAGCCACCAGAACTGTCAGCACACATACTTGAATTCAAAATAGTATCACCAATAATTATATAATGAAACTTGGATCCTCTTAGTGCAATCGAAGCAGCAATATTAACAGGAGCCCTTAAGCAGAAGTCATTTTTATTCAACGTGTCCTACTAATATGCGGGTCAATTTTAAGCGATTGCAATTTAAGATGTACTCATTCTTTATAAATGTACTGCTCATCTTATTGCCAATTTAACATCCACGGGCAAAGTCGCGGGGTAAATACCTTTTATTGAAAAAATGGAATATTCATTTTGTGTACGTATTAGGTGAATTTTCACATATTTTCTATGAATATGGGACGCTGGCTGACGGCATTGCATAAATAAAGGTTGTTTTTAAGAGGTAGACAGCTTTTGTCTTCAATAATAACCGCAGGAATTGTGTTTCAATCAATAATGTTTATATTCATGTTGAAGTATGGTTCATGACAATAACTAGGTCCATTCCCGTACTTTTTCGAGTAAAATTTATTCAAAAGCAACTTTGTTTACCTGGATCTACTTGAAAGTCACTACTACCTGCTAAATACCAATATTGTAAAAATAAAGCGCGGTACTAATAATCATAAGTGTTCAGGTTAAATTTTGCGAATTCACAATGAGAAATTTTCAAATAAAATAAACTATTGTGACCTATACAATAAATAGAGAAAGAGCTAGCAACATTTTTTCTCAAGTCATTTTAGCAAGGCTGTAACTTTGTGAGCTTAGTTCGTGGTAACTACTGAACACGAAAATATATTTCTGGCAGCGCTGCGTTGGTTTATATATTAATGCCATAACCTCAAAAGTGAAAGAAATTTTCCTCATTTTAGCAAACTTAATATTTTGGTATATGATGAAACCGGAGTGTTGGTTTAGCTTTGAGGAATAAGTAGACTGATAATATCTCTAACATAATAACAAAAATTTGACTTTGCTATTATGACTTAAATTTTGCCTTTTTTGCACTTTAAAACCGGAAAACTCATATGGCAATTGTATTTTTTGTCTACATCGGTCGTAAATTAACACATACCAAAATCTTAAGTTTGCTAAAATGAGGTACCTACATTTTTTACCCTTTTGAGGTTATGACATTAATATATGAACCAACGCAACGCTGCCAGAAATATATTTTCGTGTGCACGAACTAAGCTCACAAAGTTACAGCCTTGCTAAAATGACTTCAGAAAAAACGTTGCTAACTATTAGTCTTAAAGTTAAATTCAAGATTAGAAAAGTTTATTTGTAAGGGCTAAAAGGGAAGAGTTAATCATTCTTAACCTTCAGCTTAAGGTGTTGAATATCACAATAGATAATGTCGAAAAAATTGCTATATCTAAATCGTAAAACTTAATCTGGACATTAAAAGTGATTATTATACTGATTGATAATAACCATTTTAATGTCTAGGTTAAATTGAAGATATCAATATATTCAAGTTGAAGGTTAAAAATGTTTATTGGGAGGGCCCATTGTCCCTATTTCTGTAATTTTCGATAAGAAGGCAAGTACATAACTTGCGATTATGATATGCAGTACGCTAATGGACCTAGCGTTATACGATTTCAGCTTCGGTTTTGGTATTTTTTAAAGTACCATTTATGTTCACTCTTTTGGGGCTGAATAGTGTGATTTCTTAGCAGGGAACCAAATTATCATTACTATTATTTTTTTTAGTTCTGTTTTGAGAATAGAACTAAAGGTTTATATAGCGTCAAGACCACACCTGTGAACAATGAAGTTTTGTGGATAAAATTGAGCCTCATGAGTTTATTGAAAAACATCTGAACAATTAAGAGAAAGATAGTCTCCGTATATTATATACATTAATCCGGAGGAATTACAAAAATATTCCAGACTTAATTGGTCAAAACCAATTCCGATCTACTTTTAAATGTTTTACAATTTTTATGTTAAAAAGTGAATCCTAATTTGTCATATGAAATGTTTTTTGTCACAGGGAAAACTATTCAATTTTTAGTTTGGTTGCCCCAAGTAATTGAAATCAAATTCCTTTTATACATCCTTGCAGGGTTTTTGTACTGAACAATGCATTCCAACGGAAAAGTTTTAATTTTCCATCTGCGAATAAAAAAAAAATAATTTTTCATATTTTTGCCTTTGCGTTACAAACAGTTAACTACAATCAAAATAATATAACATCCTTTTCTCGGTTACTACTGCTCTCTGATATTTTTGTATTAGTATTTTGTTTGCGTTTAAAAAGCTTATCTGGAGGCGATTTTTTTATTATTACATTATCCGTTCTTTCTATTAGAGTTTTTTCTTTGGGTTTATTTAAACTGAATTATTTACATAAAATTTAGTACTAAATTGCCTTTGAATAGTCCTGGCCCTTAATTACAAGGGCCAATTTCAATTCACAGATGTTTTGCAAATAAAAGGATACCTTCCAAAATTGAAAAAAAAACCCTATTCAATTTCCTTTTTATCTTCATTTGCTGTAGGCAAATATTTATGGCTGCCTATTTTATTAGAACCTTTGAAGTTTCACTGATATTGAAATTTTATTTGGCAAAAGGATACATTTCGCTGTCTATGTCAACCGTAAAATATTATGAATGTGATGCTATCGCGAAACTATGAAACTAAATTTAATTTGTTTTATTGTTCAACTTCTGTGTTCTTTTAGGATATCAATTTCAAATGGCACCATTACAAAACGGACTAAAAGTAGGAGCAATAAAATCCTAATTTGGTCTAAATGTTGAAATGCATTTCGATTCATTTTGCGAAAAAAGCAATACTGGTGGTGGTTTATTTCAGTGAACAGCCGATAAAGTGAATTGATTGTCTCGTTATGGCGGACATCAGCAGAAAACTATTATGGAACTTGAAATGAATGCAATTTTGGTTTTTGGCGGTCCTTATTGTTCCGAGTGTGGTGTAATAATACTGATTGATTGATTGTAGCTACATATATTGATATATCGGTCATACTGATGGTAATAAAACGTAGTCGGTTGAATTTATTGCGATTGGATGTATGGTATGTGTATTGGTATGTGTGATTTTCTATTATGACTGTGGGGCTATATATGGCAATGAAATAAATGCGTAAGTGTATTTTTATTTTCTTTTTTTGTTTTGTTTTTAAGTTCCCTGCCCTATTGGCTGACACTGCGACCTAAAAAGATCTATTGTATCGAAAGGGATAAGGTTACTCTAAGAGACGTGTGACCTCCCTATATCCTTAGTAGCGGAGTTCCTGAGCTCTGCTGGTAAAAGTATCTCCTTGTTAAAAAATCGTTTTCCTAACCAATGAAGTGCCGGGCAATCACAGAGAATATGCTCGACGGATTCTTCATCCTCAAGACAGAACCTACATTCTGTCTCCCGACACAAATTCATTTTGTTAAGACGACATCTCAAGCCACAATGGCCTGTGAGAAAGCACTCCGGCCTTCTGATACTATCCTTATTTATAGGTTGAGGATTTCCTTGTAGGAGTAGGGTTTAATTAAGTTTTTGGATTGTCTTACACCCGGGACATTTTGCCAGTGGTACAGACGAAGTTGATGTTCCCAATTGTTAATTAGACCTAAAGCAGTAGTAAAGTAATGTAATCCTATCATTAAAGTAATGCTTTAAAAACACTATCTAGACGTGGGTACAACATTCCCATATAGAACATCGGGCCCGGGCGTATCTTTTTAGATGCGTTTGTGTGTATATTTTCCATTGCTCCCAAAAATAAAAACTCACACAAACGAAGGGTTATGGGAAGCTAATCCAAGGGTCCATATGAACCTGCTGCACCAAAAAAAAAAAAAAAATAAATAGGTGGCGCAACAGGCGGGTGACACCCAAGGCCTAGCTTCTCGCAACCATTCGTTTTGTGTGAGTTTCTATTTTTGGAACGAATGGAAGGGACCTACAATTTTATGCCGAGTCCGAACGGCTAAATTGAGAAGCTTTTTCATGACAGTCATACTCTCGGATGTTTGTCAGACGTTCGCGAGAGACCTGCTGCACCAACTATTTGTTATTTTAATTAATATGCACAAATCTAATTTAAATGAAGTAATTATTACATAGGTACCCTACATGCGGTAGTCTTACATACTTTTTAAAGAAGTTTTGTTACCATAAACAGTTGAACAAAAATCAGATAAGATACAGACGACTATGTGCCATTTAAAGACAATATACTTATATGTTTTTTAATACCTGAATTATTAGCGCATTTTTCCTCCTATCACTTAAATCTATGAAAAGCACCATAACAAGCTAAACAATTCTCATTGAAAGCAGCTGCGGTGACAGGTTAACTAATTGCTTATTACAAAATAATCGGATTAGCTAAAATTTCGGAGGGTGAAAACCCGAAAATAATCACAAATTCTAACGTAAGCTCCACTCATATTCCCATCTGATATGACACCGCAGCCACCGACACTTAATTAAATATTAATTTCGATATTTGTAATCTCGTAGCGACTAATTCCATAGCGGAGATTAATATTAAATCGATTTGGGTCACCCGGACACAAATTTAAATAATTAAATGCATTTAATGTACGTGCGGTCACATTAAGAGCGCACAGATAGCCAGTTAATTTTTAATATCATCCCCACGTACTTTTAGGAACTTTTAACTCTATGCACAAGTTTGTCAATTCCAACTCTCTTGTAGTCGATGGTCAATTTACGCAGAAAGTTCCTCCACGAGGCAACTTTGCTGCATTCAGGATGCAGACTAAAGTTACCCTAATTGGCAACAATCTTGCAACTAGTTTTCACTACAGTATTCGACACCGCCTGTAACAGCACTTGATAGAGCAATCAGTAGCAATCGGCAATTGGATTTTGTTGTATATATCACCGGTATACACATAGATACAGGACTCTTGGAAACAATCAAACTTTTGCCATCGTCTTGGCGCTCAGTGAAAAACTTTTGGAAACATCTTACAAACATAAGGAGGTACTTCTCTAGAAAAATAGTTCCATAATAAAATTGCAGAATGGTGAACGGACTTGTTATGTAAGTTAACATCAACACGAGCAACGGAAATGCTGACAAAGCGTCTGCCTCGATACAGCGAATTTCCACAGAAATTCATGTTGCAATTCAATTCAATACCTTAGGAATGCAAAGTACCGAGGTAAAATCGAATATAAAATTATTGATTGTAGTTAGTTAAGAAGTAAACTCAATAAAGGTCAGAGCAAACTGCTCTAGAAAAGATTTTTTTTATTAATTATTTCGGTGTAGTGATTAACTGGCGCCCATTGTGTGGCTTTCGAACTTACACGTTCAACATTAATTCGCAACTTCAGGAAAAGAGTTCCATCAGTAGTCCAATAACCAAGGATAAAAAGGAACAGAAAAGAGGTCCCCCAGTAGCCCGATAACCAAGGACAAAAAGGAGCAACTATAAAGCTGCAGCCGCCTGAATAGGAATAGAAGAACCACCAAAACAAAAAATATCGTTAATCAACACATGGAGCAACACTTCATACTATTATTGTAAGTCTAGCTCTAAGAAGTGAATCAATTTTTGAAATAATAAGAGAAATAATAAGAGTAAACAAGTGAAGTTAAATCCTAAAAGCACAACTTAAAAACCGTGTAAAGAAACCTATTGATTAATTAATTGATTTTATTTAACAAAACATTATTCAAACAAGTTTATTACATTAGAACTAAGATAACATCTGAAAAAATCGTTCCTCTTTCTTTGCCGTTATCTATTTCCATCCGTGCTCTTGCTTTTATTTCAAATTAGATACTTTGAAACGTTTCAGCCAATATGGCAAATCAAAATAACCTTATTAGGCCGGCACGCCTGGAACACGTCGCAGATCCACCTATCCCTGGCCCTGCTCCCCAACCTGCCCCCCAACTTGCTCAAGGTATTAATCCTAACGATTTAGTTCAACTAATCACCAGATTAGTAGCAGAAACGCTACAAATACAAGGAAGACAAATATTTAATTCGATAATGAATCCCGCGGCCGACATCAATAACGAAGTCGACCAACCCATCAACTTAGTTGATAATAATTTAGCCGACCTTGACAAAATACCAGACGTAGTTAAAAGTCTACGAGAATTCTCTGGGCAAGCTCATGAATTCAATTCATGGAAGAAGAGTGTTGAGAGAATAATCCAAATTTATGATCACGTTAGGGGTACTCCCAAGTACTATGGCATTTTGTCTGTAATTCGCAACAAAATCGTAGGACATGCCGACGTCGTGCTAGAGTCGTACAACACGCCTCTTAACTGGGAGAAAATCTCGAAATGCCTTACTCTTCACTATGCGGATAAAAGGGACTTAGGAACCCTTGAATATCAAATGACAACGCTAGTGCAAGGCAATAGCACGATTTCTGAATTCTATCAGATCGTCTATCACCACTTGTCATTAATCCTAAACAAACTGGGATCAATGGAAATGAGTCAAGATGCTATGAACAACATGACTCAATGCTACCGTGACAAGGCCCTCGATACCTTCGTCAGGGGTTTGAAAGGAGATCTGCCTCGCCTGCTTAGCATACGTGAACCAGCAGACCTTCCACAGGCCCTGCATTTGTGTTTGAAACTACAAAACGTAGACTTTCGCGCCCAGTACGCAAACAATTCCCACAGTTCTCCCAGATCGTCTCAACAAGCACCTCCAGTTCCCGCTAAAAGGAACAGTCCTCCAGGACCTGCACCAGCCCCAGCTCCTAGACACAATTTCTATCCCCACTTACTGCACAACCCTCGTGCTCCACAACAACCTCAACTCTATAGAGATGTCCAATACCAACCTAGGTACCAACAACAAAGAATACCACCAAATCAACGACCTCTCCCACCGAAACCAATGTCCATTGACTACTCCCTGAGGACTCAGAAAGTAGACTATCAAAATAGACCAAGGAATCAACAATTCATACAAAAACGACAACATTCGCAACAAATACACCAACCACAAAAGATGCAGCGAATCCATCACACAGCTCAACTCGGTGACGAAGAAAAATCCATGGAAGACTACGAGACAGAAATTGCAGAGGAAGACCAAAATTATGACGAATCACTAGAAGAATACACTGAACAGAGTGGAGGAGAAAACTTTGACCAACACGAAGAACTGGATGACATCTATTTTTTAGACTAACGCCCTCTTCACTTCCTTATTTCGAACACATTTCTAGAAGTGGAGAGACCCTGAAGTTTCTTGTTGACACAGGTTCCAACAAGAATTACGTTCAACCACGTCACATAAAGAATCCCCTACTAAATGCTAAACCCTTCTACGCTCACTCCGTGGGGGGAAATATTAAAATAACCCATCATGCACTTATTCAACTTTTTGGCCCCCAAACTGACAAAATTACATTTTTTATTCTCCCTAGTCTTATTTCATTTGATGGTATCATAGGACATGACACACTAAAACATTTAAATGCTATCATTAACACAAGTAGAAACCATATGTCTATTCACCCTGGTTTCTCTCATCCAAGAATTTCCATTCCGCTCAAACAACATCAATCACAATTTGTCAATAACATAAATATTAGAACCGACCACATGACTAAAGAACAACATTCCGAACTTATTAAAATTATTCATAAATGCCCCAATCTCTTTTCGGAACCAAACGAAAAGTTAACCTATACCACCATGGTCAAAGGAGAAATTCGAACCACAACTCGAGACCCCGTGTACTCGAAATCATATCCTTACCCCATGGCACTTAAAAATGAAGTCGAAAAAGAAATACGGAAACTATTAGAAGACGGTATCATAAGACCATCAAGATCTCCCTACAATTCTCCTGTTTGGGTTGTCCCCAAAAAAATGGATGCTTCAGGAGAAAAGAAGTTTCGAATGGTAATTGATTACCGTAAGCTAAACGCTATAACTATCGCCGACAAGTATCCAATCCCTGAAATATACGAAATCCTTGCAAACCTTAGTAAAAATCAATGGTTTTCCATAGTGGACCTAAAAAGTGGTTTCCATCAGATCCCACTTAAGGATTCTGATATAGAAAAAACTGCCTTTTCGGTAAATAATGGCAAGTTCGAATTTACTCGTCTTCCATTTGGGCTAAAGAACGCCCCCTCCATTTTCCAGAGAACGCTAGATGACATTCTAAGAGACCTCATTGGAAAATGTTGCTATGTTTACATTGATGACATTGTCATCTTTGGGAAAGACGAAACCGAACATTTCTCAAATCTGGAAAAAGTATTTCACACCTTAGAAAAAGCAAATATGAAAATTCAGCTCGATAAATGCGAATTTTTCCAGAAAGAAGTAGAATTTTTAGGGTTTATTATTGGAAGATTCGGAATAAAAACCAATCCAAAAAAGGTACAAGCTATAGTTGATCGACCTATTCCTGAAAACCTAAAAGAACTTCGATCCTTTCTCGGAATGTCAGGGTATTACCGCCGCTTTATACGAGATTACTCAAAGTTGGCAAAACCACTGACATCCCTTTTAAGAGGGGAAGATGGACATGTGTCCGCAAATATGTCAAAGAAAAAACTTATTCAGTTGAATCAAGATGCCATCGAAGCATTCCACAAATTAAAAAACTCTCTCGCCTCCGAAGAAGTTATTCTTCAATATCCAGACTTTGACAAAAGCTTTCAATTAACAACTGACGCTTCCGACTACGCCATTGGAGCAGTCCTCTCACAGGATGATAAGCCAATCACATTTCTCTCCAGAACCTTAAGCAAAACAGAAGAAGGTTATGCCACGAACGAAAAAGAAATGCTGGCGATTATTTGGTCCCTCAATTCTTTGAGAAACTTCCTTTACGGATCCCGGAAAGTCAACATTTTCACAGACCACCAACCACTTACCTATGCTCTAAGTAACAAAAATACAAACTCCAAAATGAAAAGGTGGAAAGCCATATTGGAGGAGTATAATTATGAGCTAAAATATAAACCAGGTAAGGAAAATGTGGTTGCTGACTCTCTCTCGAGACCCCCAAAAACTGAAATACACTCAATGACCCCTACAGAACACAGTGCTGACAGTTCAGCGCAAAACCTAATTCCATCTGTAGAAATCCCTATAAACGTTTTTCGAAATCAACTTTTACTCAAGATAGGAAATGAAAATAGCTATCAAATCCAGAACCCCTTTGACAACTATACAAGACATATTCTGATACGCCAAGACTACTCAACAAACGACATCATTAACATTTTCAAGAGATACCTTAATCCAAATACTATTAACGGACTTCTAACAGACGAAATGACGATGGGACGAGTACAAGAAATTTATCCGTTACATTTTAAAGATTATCGTATTCGATTCACCCAAAAATTTGTTGAAGACATAACCGGCCAAATAGAGCAAGAAGAAAAAATTCTGAAGATACATCGAAGAGCACATCGTAACGCCGAAGAAAACAGGATTCAACTGTTGGAAAACTATTACTTCCCTAAAATGTCCTCAAAAATTAGAACACTAGTTAACCGATGCGTAACATGCAAGGAGACTAAATATGACAGGCATCCTAACAAACCACATTTGAATCACACACCGATCCCTAGCTATCCTGGTAACATCCTCCATATAGACATATTTTCTACGGAAAAATACCTCGTGTTGACCGCCGTCGATAAGTTCACGAAATTCGCACAGGCTAAAATAATATCATCCCGTTCAATCGAAGATATCAAGGAACCTTTACGTGATATCTTGTTCTACTTTTGTGTCCCCGAAGTCGTTGTTATAGACAACGAAAAGGCTCTTAACTCAGCCTCGATAACCTCAATGTTAGAAGATGACCTCCAAATCAAAATTTTCAAAACACCACCATACAAAAGTGAAGTGAACGGCCAAGTCGAACGCTTTCACTCCACCCTATCTGAGATTATGAGATGTCTCAAATCGGAAGGACCTTCACGGTCTTTCAAAGAACTGTTACAGCGAGCCGTTAACGAGTACAATTTTACTATCCATTCAACTACAGGTAAAAAGCCCATAGAACTTTACTATGGGCGAATACCCAGACTAAACCCGGAACAATTTGAAAAGACACGTTTAATTAACATCGAGAAAATTAAAGCAAAACAGGAAAAAGATATTAAATATCATAATAAAAAAAGAAAACCGCAGAAGGACTATCAGATAGGACAGGTCATTTATGTAAAAAACAACAAACGGTTAGGTTCAAAATTAACAAATAGGTATAGACAAGAAATCATTAAGGAAAATAGAAACTCTACAATAGTAACAGAATCCGGAAAAATAGTCCATAAAAGTAATATAAGAAACTAATTCTCTTTCAGATGCACCATCTATTTTGGTCGAGCGGAGATCCAGATCATGGATTTCTCAAACTCCCAAATTGTCTCCCTACATACAGGGCAAACAAAAATTCAAGATGGACATTTCAAGTTAATACATAGCATTAATCTTAAACAATATGAGCAATTCCTTTCCGACATATCACCAGTCCTTAATCTCGAAACAACCCAAAGTCAAATCCTTTTTCCCTTAATATCACATGAAATTCAACAAATCCGTAATCTTTTACATAACTTACAACCCAGAATAGCGAAACGTTCTCTAGACTTTATAGGCAAAGGTTGGAAATGGATTGCTGGCAACCCAGACCACGATGACTTTGTTACAATAAAAGAAAAAATTACAGATGTTCTAAAAAACAACAATAAACAGGTTATTATTAATGAATTGTATAACGAACGAATAAACAATATTACGAGAATCCAGAATGAAATCCAAAACTTACTTAAAAATAATAATAAAATAAATTATGAAATTATATCAAATCTCAAATATAAAATCAAAATTGTAAAAGAAGAACTAGAGAATATTAACTATGCCATTCATTGGGCTAAACTAGGTACAATAAACTCTTTTATATTGTCAAAAAATGAAATAGAATTAGCCACCAAAGTATTTAATGAACAAAAATTACCCTACACAACAATAGAAGAAGCCCTAGACTTTGCAGATATAAAAGTTTTAAGCAATAGTACGTCAATCCTCTACATAATAAACATTCCCTTAACAACGAATGAAATTTACGAAAATTTGTTAATAAAGCCAATTAAAAAGAAAAACATTGTAACAGAAACATTGTACGAGGTAATTTTAAGAAATAATGAAAAATTATATGGAACAACAAACAAATGTAAAACTTTTAACAATCTATCCATTTGTAACTCAAAAAATATTGTCAATATTACAAACGATACTTGCATTCCTAATTTATTAAAAAGTCTACCAGCTACTTGCAACAAAATAAATAATCATCATATTCCGACCATAGATGAAATATCAACGGGCATAATGCTATTGAACCAATTCATCGGCACCCTTGAATTTGATAACACAACACACAACCTAAATGGAACATTCTTGGTAAAATTCCATAACATGACCATCACTTTGAACGGAATCCAATACATCTCCAAAGAAGCCTCAATGATTAAACCACTTCCGGCAATATTGCAAACCAGTCCCAAGGAAAACGAATACCGTGAATTACTCTCACTAGAAATGATGAAGGATCTCCATATTAACAATACCAATAAGATCCACCTTCTACAAACAGAAAACGATAATCAACGAGTAACAACATATTCCCTCATCTCCGTACTAGGACTACTTATTACAATAGCGATCATATGCAAAATCTTGCCAAGAAGAAACAACACAGAAATCATAATTGAACAACCGACAACAAAGACGAATGGACCAGTAACAATCATCGATAGACTTTCCGTTCCTGAGGTCAACTATCTCCAATATCCAAGCAGCCCAAAGTTCAACAACCTACCATACTTCTGACGACCGATGACGATCGTTTTTTAGAGGGGAAGAGTTAACATCAACACGAGCAACGGAAATGCTGACAAAGCGTCTGCCTCGATACAGCGAATTTCCACAGAAATTCATGTTGCAATTCAATTCAATACCTTAGGAATGCAAAGTACCGAGGTAAAATCGAATATAAAATTATTGATTGTAGTTAGTTAAGAAGTAAACTCAATAAAGGTCAGAGCAAACTGCTCTAGAAAAGATTTTTTTTATTAATTATTTCGGTGTAGTGATTAACTTGTATGGGTAACCACTGCATTTCAATTAAGCACTTTGATTGTATAATGTGCAATGCAATTATTAGGTGCCAGGAAGATAAATCTGTGTTTTTACACTTTCCTTTCGTAAAACATCTAATAGTTATTATTTTCAAAACCCTTCCCTAAGCGCACACCTTTTCTTCTTTCGCTCCTGTTGCTCCTTGGCACGAAATTGAATTATGAACTGTATCAATTCGACAGTGATTATACTCTGCTGCCGGCTGTCCCTTCTAAGGCGACTCATACCCGTATTGACCATTGAAGTTCGAGCACTGGTTCGAGTACCACATTAAATGTTAAAAACGACTGACACTATAGCAAATTGCAAAAGTATTACCGCAAACTAAATGTTAACTTTATTCGCATAGAAAAAGTATTGCTCCGAAGAGTATTTTTAGAACTTCGTCCTTTGCACGTTTGATATAAACTAAGAGCAAGAGACACGAAACGAAAATAGTGGAGAGTTGTTATATTCCTTGTTATGTACTTTCTTTTTCTGTTACCTTTAAAGACGGCCCCAAGACTGAAGTTATATATTCGCGTACTTATGGATTAACCAACAACAAAATAACGATTAAAGCCACGAAATGGCAAGGATATTGCACACACAAAACCCGGGAGAGGAAAACAGCAGGAATAGACGGCTATATAGAGCGACCGACGAGGACTTCACTGTTGTTTGATGGCGCACGAATGTCGGCAAACACGAAACCAAATATAAAAGTCCGTGTACCCATCGCACAAGTGGTAATATTTCTCGTTAATACGGTTTCTTCATTTTAAATGGAAACTAAAATGTTAAGGCATCTAGAGAAAGGATGGGGAAATCGGAAAAGTCTCGCAACCGGAAGTAGACCACGATAGCATTATTCAATTATAGAAACGATACGAAAATGAAACGACTAGTCAGAGTCACTGAACAACCACATTGCAATGGAAATTGCATGTTATCCTGCGAATTTTATGGAGTTGATTGAACGATTCAGTGCAGTTGGGTGGAGTTGTCAGAATTGGAAACTTATTTGTCAAGGAGATAAAGAAATGCAGTCAGTTTCTTCTTTCGCAAAAAATTAGCCATTATAAGGTATAGAGTTTTTGTGATTGCTTAGTACTGGATATTAGGTAACCTCAAAAAAGGATTTTATTGTTGATTTCAAGCCATAATACTAATAACAAAACTTAATTACAGTGTCATCGGATACATTTTGACATCAAAACATCTCTTGCAACTTAACAGGAGTCAGATATGCCTTATTACAGAATTTTTTACCTGACACCGATGTGTCAATAAGCATCTGATGCCTATGGGTACGAAGCCGATGAAACACGTCAGTGCCACCTAGGTAAAATGCACCTTAAAGAAGAGGGTGTAACTTTTTTTCTCCCGGGAAAGGCGAACCTATAACGCTTCAACAGCGCCCCGAGAATATGTTAGTTCTGCACTTAAATTGCTGCAAATTGTAGTCTTCTGGAAATATATTCCCAGGAAGCGAGTTCTAAAGTTTGCTTGTCCTGTAAGAGAAGGAGTTTTGGTAAGTTGTTATCATCACGGTTGTCAAGTGTACTGTATGGTCATGACCATGAGCATAAGCAGGTTGTCTTATGGGGCGCCCAAAAGTTGCATTTCTAGGGAAGTTAAGTTCCTCGGAACATTTACCACGGAAGTACCTATAGAACAAGCATAGGTCAGCGATTTGTCTTCTGTGCACCAACGTTTGTAGATTCGATGTGAGTATAGGGTCTTCAATAAGTCGAACTGCTCGTCTCTGTATGCTGTCAAGTAGGTTAAGTGAATGTTTTGGGGCTGAGCTCCATATATGGGAACAATATTCCAAGCCTGGTCTAACCTGTGCTTTGTAGAGAAGGAGAAGTTGCTTGGGACTAAAGTACCTCTTTGCTCTAAATAGGTAGCTCAACTTAGCGGACGCCGATCTTGCGATATAGGATATGTGGTACTGCCATGTGAATCCTGAATTGACTGTGACTCCTAGAAGGTGCATTGAGTCCTTGGGATGGATTGGATAGTCATCCATTTGGATCTGAGGAACTGTTGATGCATTTTGCTTAGGAAATGCTTCGAGCTGTGTCTTGTTTGCATTAAATACAAGTAAGTTGTCTTTTCCCCAATTCAAGATTTTGTCCAGATCATCATTTAGATAACTAATTTGTTCACATCTCTGACTGTGTGATGTAGCCGCATTCACAGAACCACTGCTCGAGATGAAGGATAAAAGCAAGCCACGTTTAGACATCTCTTATCTTATCTCTCTCTTATCTCTCTCATCAATTCGTTCGATTATCTCCATGAATTTGTAAAATGAATAATCTATATATGTATATATAAATACTATCTGCATACCCGCCCGGCTTTGCCCGTGCACAGGAATTGTACTGCTTAGGTCTTAGATTCTTTCGTAAACTGCGAGAAATGAGAATAAATCGATTTTCTGGAATTTTCTTTCCACCTAACCTAAACCTGAAATACAGCAATACGAATAAAAAGAATCATAAAAATCGGCTCAGCGGTTATCGAGATATAATGTCATATGGGCTGAAACCCCATAGAAAATGTTTTTTGTATATAGAAAGTACATATACGATTTTGAATGTTTGTTTTTTTGTATGGGAGGTGCCACGCACTTTTGTCCAATTTTGGCCAATCTTCACGGAGTACTCCAGGGCCAAAGCAAAGAAAAACTTTAGCTCTATGTAAACTATAAAGTCCCAGAACTTGAATATGGTTCACTGCATACAACGGGGAACAGTTCGACAATTAGTAGATTCTATATCCGATATATAAGCAGAAGATCCTACACATTAATATGAATTTTACAACCGTTGCCTCACAGAAGACTAGTCGCTGAACTATGCCTATTCTACCATGACGGATGAACCTAAAAATATTATTTTTCGAAATACAACATAAGAGCACCCTACAAGACAGACAACCAATGCATCACCACCTTCACATAACAAACGCGAGGAAATAGCTCTTAAACAACTCCTATGACTACGGGACGAGACAAGTAAACTTTGGAACTCGCTTTCTGAGAACTTATTTCCAGACGTCTGCAACTAACAACAGTCTAAGTACATAACACCTATCCGCAAGCATAAACAAATGTTCCTACAGCTATTTATTGAATATACAATACACTTTTCCGACCGATGACTATTAACCTTCAAACTTTCTCCATTTTCAATATTCTCTCTGAAATCGGTAAGAAAAATAATTTTCGGTTACACCCCTATTCGCAAGTGAAATGAACCCAACTGAATTGCTTTCCGATCAAGTGGTCTATCACCCTCAATTAACCCGATATACAGTTGCTATTAATCCTAATTGAATGGGTGTCGGTTGCTTTCACAACATTAACTATAAAAGTTATCGCCAAAAAATATTCTTCTCCCTTTTGGTGTTTTTCTAGCTCTTTTCAATTGATTAAGTTCTGTTCTCATCTCTCACTAAGGTGGTGCGGTAAAAACTTTACAAACTGCCTAAATAAAATGTAATGACTCTCCAATTCGCAAGGAAACAAATAAAACACAAGTCACGATATTTTGACCAACCGCACTCTACCTGTTTCAAACCCTTGCACTTTATTGGGTGTCCGAAACAATATACAGCTCATTTGATAAAAATTAAATGGCTGTCGTGCTGTAGAGTTCTTTTGGCAAATAGTTGCCAATGGCTCCGGAAAGGAAAAGGAAATGAGTAGGCCTTCCCATCAATAGTAACTTTCATCGTAAATTTCACTAGGTACTTGCGTGCACATTTATTGCAAAGTCGAAACACAAACACAACTAATAAGTTAGGACATTGCACGAGACACCAGTTTGTGGTTTATATAGCCGAAGAAATTCTTTTGTTTTTGTAAATGGGAATAATAAACTCTTGGAAAGCCAGCCATTCACTTTAAAGTAGAGTTATGCTGCACTAGGGTGCAACTATAGTATTAAGGGTAATGCACTAAGGAGCCGACGAAAATTAATTATGTCGGTATGACGCGCTCATTTTCAGTTTCTTAAAAATATCACATGGAGTTATAAATTCTCACTTTTTGGGATTCACCATTATGTTTCGTTCTTACTGTTCATTGCAATAAGGCTGTAGTTTCTTAATATTGAATGGAATACGTTAATTGGTTTTTACTTCACAAGACCGATACCCGACAGCTTGCCGCTTTAAACTAAAAAGCCAAATACAGTAACATATTTCTCTTATCAAAAAAAAAGCCCAAAAAATAAATAAATATATAAAGATAGCGAAATTAAGGCAACTATACATACATAGCAATTCAATTAACGATTAGAAATTAATTAGTATACATTATGATCTTAAGTTGATTGATCATTTTAGAGCAATAAAAAAAAACACAGTTTTAAAGAGGTGACAAACTAAATGTTTACTGGCGACACTATTCAATGACACTTAAAGACCGATTGAGTCTGAGAATAAAACAATAAACAGTTTAAATACTCATATATGCACTGACCCATTTGAGACACAAGGCAGCTTGAAATTTTCGTCACCTTAATGAAAAGCCGCTTTGTCACTCGAAAAGATAAACCACTTCTATACTGTCTGCTCTATGACCTACAGGGGGTCCAACTTGAATTCTTATTCAAACTAAATGCTGCGTAGGCATTTGTAGTTCTAGTTTGATTTGACTTTAACGTCCATTTTGTCTAGCGCTTTATTGAAATTAACCACATTATGTATAAGATTAGGTTAGGATAGGAATTCGCCGAGATTTTCGGAGAAGTAATCAGAAGGGCTGGGGCCTATAACACAGAACAACAAGTCAACAAGCCAACAGGCACTTGTAGAATTATGTTTGTTTAACAAGTGTAGATTAAAGGCGTAACACAATAAAAACCATAACAATTGTTAAAACCCGAAAATTTCCCTCGATTTTTTCAATTAGTTCAACAAAGTCAGTCAGTATTGCTGTCCCCCCTCGGCACTCGAAGTTACACCGAATTTGGGTAGTTCGCAATGTTTTTGACATGACAAACCTATGGAAGCGAATGCGCTGCAATTATATAGTTTTGTTTTTTAGTTTATATTAGCCTTGTTAAATGAGAATATCTCACCTCTCTGTGCAGCTTGTGCAATTATTTCCCAAATGCCTTAAAGAAGCTGTTACTGAAAACATATCTTGAAAAATGGTTAACATCTCGAAATAAGCCTTATGACAAAGTATATAGAAGCTTTATGTTATTAAGCTTAACAAATTGGGCCTTAAATTAAATTATTAAATTATTAGTTAAATTATTTTTAGTTGGGATAATTTTACTATCACCGTGAACGTCACCTATAACATGGTACTAAGATCCTGTCCCAAACCAATGTGATTCCATTAGGTAATATTTTCTTCCTAACTTTTGCTTGTTTAATTCTAACAAGTCGATCAACGTCGGTTAAAATTAACCAACTTTTTAACAGATCCATTCTCTTTTCTTTAGACATTTGTTGTTTCCAGTTACAGAAATGGTAGAATTAATCAAATTTCCCACTTGTTGAAATGTTCTAAAACAATTATTGAAGTGCCCGCAGACTGGTTATTACGTGTTACATACATTTTTACAGTTGTTGAATTTCACTTGTTTAGCAAGCACTTGTTGTATTGTGTTATAGGCCCCTGGTCATATGAATAGTCTCCTCCTCTTCTTCTTAGGTCTTTCTACCAACGGAGGTGTACATTTTTAACAATCGCATCAGTTGCCTTGTTAGACATAAAAATTATAGTTTGATTTCAAAAATCTTGACATTTGATGAATTTAAGGTTAAAAATCTTGCATATACATATTTTGAAGTTTAAAAATCTTGAAAAAAAAGATATATCATCTAATCTGACATCGCTGGTTGAAAGGTGTTCCAAATCGGAATAATTTGAGGATCTCACAACTACATATCAGAAAATATTCGTGGAAATGAACCGCAAGCTTTGACTAATTTTTCTGTTGACCCAATTTTTCCCGTAAGATTGAACAAATTAAGAGACAAATAAAGCGAAAAACTTTCTTTTTACACAACTTTTGGATATAGGTAGGTACATAAAATGCATGAGTATACAGTCGTCGGCATAATTGTTTAGACAAAAGTAAAGTTAATCCTACCCATAAATTTGAACTTAGGTTTGTGGGCTGGCGAGGATTTTCTCCGTGCCACACTCAGCTCAATACTGACCCATTGTGATTCCCATAGGGGGAAAGAGGTTATCCCTTACCCATTATAACCCTGTATTTAAATTACTTACTGTGCTGCTACAAACCATCTTGTTGATTTGAAGAAGTTCATTATCTTATCTATTGATGTGCTGGAAAGCTCGTTTAGGTCGTTGAAGAAGTGACTCCCTAGGAATTTATATAAATTTGAACATACTTCATTTAAACTTTGGCATCAATGGAAAGGTCATCTAAATTCCGTTTGAATGATGCAAAACTTTCCTTAACCCATTAAGTACCCATTGAAAATTTAGAACTTTTGTAAAAATCTACTTTTTTTACTTTTTTCCTCGGTCTCAAAAAAAAAAAAAAAATGTTTTGATGCAAAAAGTTTCTTCAAACAATTCTATTAGTGACTGCAAAAAAACATTTTTCAAAAATCTCTTCGCTAATATTTTTTATGATTTTTTGAATGGGATGATCTTAGAAAAATTTTGTATGAAAAGGAGGAAAATGTGGCTATAATGGTCATTTTTAGCAATTTTCAAAAAATCATAAAAAATATTAGCGAAGAGATTTTTAAAAACAAACCGAGATAGTACAAAAGGCTTCTATTTAATCCCATCTACAAAAAACCGTTATCAATTTTTGACGTATAAGTTATCGTACTCGTGCCGTCTGTATCTATCTTAGCAGCAATTTCGAGAACAACAATTGAACGTTTGGATACCGGTTTTCACTTTTATGACTCTTAGTTTTCGATAAAGGCTTAAAAGGCGCATTTTTAAACTATTCAGAAAACAAATCAGGACACTTTCCGGAAACTTATCAAGGAAACCATGGCTAGAGGCTCGGACTGGCAGATACGGACACCTGCATATGCGGCAATGACCTGTCAGTCGAGGAAAATATACCACACATAATGCGCAAATGCGAAGCTAAGGTTTCAAACGCAGAAAGATTCTGGAAAGGTATACCTACTTTTTTCTTATATTTAGAAGAACCAATGTTAGATTACATAACTACAAAGGGCTTGGTTTCGGCAGGGAAATTGGGTACATTTAAGGTCAGTTTATGGTCCTCACCTACAAGGTATATTGTGAATATTTATAGGTCGCAACGACATTTAAGCCCACGACATATTTTCGTGACCAAAAGGTACGAGTATATACAAATTTATGAGAACTTAAATCTATATTTATTTGAATCATCTCGTAGTAACAGTTTCTTTAGCATTACAAATACAACAAAGAAAACGTATATCGACAAATCAGTCGAGGAAACAGAATCGCACAAAAAATAAACCTCTTAGTAGTGATAAGTGAAAGTATACATATATTAATTTCAATCAACATCAATTTCATTACCCAAGGACATAGGATACAATACACAAAGATCCAAAAATAGACTTCAGCCATAAGGTTAAACAAAGTGAAACACAAATTTCTAGAGGCAAGTATAAGGCATCCTAAGGATAACGTCACACACAAGACAGCATACTTCCCTAGTAATGTCCATCAGTGGCAGCCCTACGCAAAATGTATTATATTGTCACTGTATTGCCACCATCATTGACCTGCGTCTTATATTCAGTTCAGACGAATGGATGGATGGACTAACCGACAATAAATCGTTATCTTTCGACAACAGGACACCGACCAGACCAAACAAGGAAACCTCTGAAAGTTTTATCATTCAATTGAATAAGGGGCAGTAAAGGTCTGGTCCCTTTATTCTCATCTTGGGGATTTAATAAGATTAACAAGTTTTATATGGCGAAAAGTTTTACTTTACTTATTTGGCTCGTTCTTTTTACCCTTTAGATTAACTTTCAATCAGTACTATGGTAGCTGGCTGTCTTCTTCTTTTCGGTAGCAAATCAGTTTTGTTCCATTTAAAGGACATTGTAGGCTTTTATCTTCAAAGCTTTTTGCAACAACACGTGAAAGTTCGTAAAGGATTTATTAACATCTTTTCACTAAGTGAATGGTGTGTTTGATGAAATTAATGAAAACTGAATGCCTTGACTAAAGCTACGATTACACGGCCATTTTTTCGAGTAATTTAAATGCAAAGCAGTCATTTAATTTAAATGCAAAGCAGTCATTTAAATGTCGCTCTGTGTGATCCCCATTTTTGGCAGCGTCATTTAAATGACTAGGAAAATGGCGCACCAAATGATACGAATTAATTGCCATTTAAATGGCGGAAAAAAATGGCCGCGTGATCGCTCTTCAATGACGCCTAGGACAATGCGGCATCCCAACGGAAAATTCTAAATGACTCGCAGTGTCCGTCATTTGATTTTGGGACACAAATAACGATGATAGTCATTTCGTGTGATCGCCATTTTTCGTAGCTTAAATGTCGCTCTAATGCGACATTTTTCCTGACGTCACAGCGCCATTTAAATGACTCAAAAAAAATGGACGTGTAATCGTAGCTTAATAATTCATGATTAGAAAGAGCTGTGAAAAAAAAGCATTAAAATCTCTAGAAGATCGGTGTTAATATTTCTGGGTTTCATCCCCTGTGAGCCTTACAGCAAAGCCTATATCTATTTAACTCTATGCAACAACTATAATACAAAGTCTTAAAAATGTTTTGCAAATTCCATCCAGTTACCCAACGTATTAAGCTGTTATAGATTTTATGGAACTTCTCCACTCCTCATCTTTCTGCTTACCACATCTAACCATTGGCTTAAAAATGTTCACATCACAGGATTAAAATCACTTTATAAGCAAACTGAGCTATGGTGGGTTGGTGAGTACTTTAGCCCTTCAAACGAACTTAGTTGCACAAACAGTTTTGTTTCGTAAAGAATTTTATATCACAATAACATGATGATACCGATGATAGATGTAAGCTACATAAAGGAGGAACAGACTATTCTTCGACGATTTTATTTGAACAAGCTGAATTTGGGTTTTAACACTCTTCCTCTCTCCCCTCGCATACCTATAATAATCAAAGGCCATAAATATCAAACAACTGGAATCTCATCCAAAATTTCCTACCTACCCAATCCACCTTGTACCCTACCTTCACCTTTACATTCTATATATAAGAAGATTGACAGTATCCCCGAGGTAACATTACCAAGGTTATTGCCAATTACGCTCGTAACAAAATCAAAAACAACTTTAACAAGCTCCGTGTGATGTCAAAAATTTCCAATTAGTAGTATCGGGGCCAGGACTTTGTCAGACACCACAAATTCGGTTGACAGCCCCGTTTCACAAAGGAACATACCATCTAAGCCAACCTCATCACCAGTGCTTTTGATCTACGATTTAATTAGAAAACCAATCTCTACCTATTCCATGTAATTTTGTGTAAACCACCCCGATAACAAAATCACCCATCCGGATATCGAAGACCAAATAATAACGCTTTCAATAGGATGCCCCAAAACGCTTGACATTGTCTATCTATCAGACAGCCAGCAGTGGTTTGTTACAAAACCACTCTATTCGTTCATCAGAAATCGTTTAGCTATGGTTAATGGCCAAGGAGCAATGACGGAAATCGAAGGAAGAAACCATAGATTTCATTTTTGGTTTTATACGCCCTATCAAATCTCAAGACGTCTTCGATGACACGTATACCTACAATTCAAATCATCCTTTGTTATGGAAATTAAATTTCGAGTTGAAGGTTAACCAGATAAAGAAGGTGGATGATTGATTTCAAAGGCATTGTTAAACAATAAATAAGACGAACAGGCTGAAGGACATTCTTGTGGAAAATTCCTTCAAACTCGGTTTCGTGCGAATGGCTGGACATGCGCCCTTTGTTATAGGAGGAATCCTTAATTATTATGGTGTCGTGACACAAATATAAATTGACCGCTTTGTACAAAATCAAGAAGAGGGAAGTGGTTAAAAATGTTATAGTCTTTGCCCTGGTATATAGTGACACTTTAGAAATGCGTGACCACTTATTTGCACCTCAAAGTTGACCGAGTGGGTTTGGTAAAGACATTTTACAAAACTGTTACTTCAATCGATTGGTATATGGTGTGAGAGTGGAAATCCTTGACACTGACATGGAATCGGGTGATGGTTAAATAAGCAATTGGATCACCGTTTGACCTAATATTCAGTTGTTAAAGCTTATAGTCTCTAAAGGACTTCCGTTTGTTGTGAGTGTTGCTTCGAGGATATTCGCAAAAAAAAAATGTGTATTTACCTACAAAGAACGATGAAGCCATTCGTTGAGAAGTTCGGGCTCTTTATTTATTTACAAATCCTAAGGGCAAATGTAGACGAGATGCATACAAACATGCAAACACTGAGCTTTGTGAGCGACTGTAATGGGGGTGTACTAGCAAATAAATTAGGAGTTGTAGGACTTTTTAACTGGGCGTTTTTTCGTTTGATGACATTCAGTAATTTGTATTTGAAACGAATAAATAATAATCAAGTCTGCCAGCAGTTCTTTCAATCCTTTTTATTATATCTGAGTGATGATATAAAATAAATATGCCAGTACCATTCGAAACAAAAACATATTAATTTCACACAATGGAGTAACAATAAAAAACATATATTACACATTTGATCTAATATTGTAAAAAAAAGTATTTGTTTTATATCCTTAGCATCAATTAAAATAATTGCCTTGGTTGAATCTGAATACACCATATCGGCAATTACGATTCTGTACCTATATCTATCACACCTACAGCTATAAGAGATGAATGTGATTTTGTAGTTTTAATACGTGAATCTCATACCAACGTCAATTACTTTAGTTTATTTCGTTTTTGTATATTCTTCAAATACATTTCACCTACAATATAAATGAGTAATGATTAATGAAAGAAAAACGTTAGGTTTTATAATTATCCTAATTAGCTAATTATGATGACAGATTAAGTGCTCTTTTCATCTTTCTATTTCAACGACATCAAAAATAAGAGTTGTATATAAAAGTTAAATGGAGAAAGAAAAGTCTAAAGCTTCTTAGTCAAAAAGTCCGTAATATGTTAGAGACACAAATAATATTAAAAAATGAAGACACCAGGCTTTTAGAATGCCAAGTAAAGGCTGAATGTACAATTAGCTTTTTAACACAGTTTCCCATGGTAGGTTAAGTGGCAACATAGAGAAGAAAATGACACAAATTAAGGAATACATACTACGATTGCCGTTAATCTGCACAGATTTCAGGTCATATTGCCATGCATTGATGAATCTAATAAGCAGATTATAATCTGATTTTAGAAGTAAATGCTTTTCACGAATCGCGGATTACAGGATGGCATTTAGAAATGAGTAGGTATAGTACAATATCTTTATGTATAGAAATGGATCCTGATTTTTGTTCGGCTACTTATAACTTGAAAACCATCAACTCGATAGAGCTCAAATTTACAGATAATCTTAGGTATTGGCCCAGGAGGGCACCTAAGAAAATTGATCAAAATTGGGGAAAGGGTCGGGGCACCGCCCATACAAAAAAAAAAAAAAACATTCAAAATCTTATATGTATCTCGAAAACCGACAAATCGATTGAGTTAAAATTGATCACACCGAAAACATAAATGTAAAAAAAAGAACCAAGTTCTTTTATATAGAACAACAAAAATTAGGGCGTAACTAGTGTTAACATGCAAACCAGGTATAGCTTCATTGAGCAGGGAAATCCCTCCTGCTCAAAGGTGTCATAGTATTAGTGTAGGTCTTCACATTGCAGCTCGTCAAGTGAGTCAGACGTATTGAGTTAAGATCGCAGTTCGTATCTGATTGCAAGGGCGCTTGGCGAGTTCGCGCAGAGTACATTAAAATCAAGTTATTACTAGTCAGCCACGAAAAGTAATTAGAGGGCGTCGCTATTTTTATTTTTTCACTGCTGTAAGACTCCGAACAAAAGAAAAGCATTACGTTTCTCTTTATACGAATACAAAGAGCAAGGTCCAAGCGAAGTCCAATAGTTACATTGCAGTCGAAGATTAAGCAATTTTGTGTTTCACGCATTGCAGTCAGACTTGCTCCGTGGCTGGCCCTCGTATATTTGCCAGGCATTCAAAATTTAATAAGGATTTTCCAATTGATACGGGTCGCGCGTAGACAGCCAGATTCGTCGGGAGCATTGCCGCGGTCCATTAGTGTGTACAGGAGAAATCAAGGTAGTTAATTCCTCACTGTGAACAAGAAATCGGCCTTTCGCGCAGATTCCAATTCGGCGAATTTTGCATCAGGACTTGGGCTTACACCCGTACAAGATCCAACTAATCCATCAGGAGCTCAAAGTTATTGAACATAGACAAAGCCGTTTGTTCGCTGACTTGGCTTTGGAACGTTTGGAAGAGGGCCCCAATTCTGACCGAAAAATCATTTTTAACGACGAGGCTCATTTTTAGATGAATGCGGGTATGTTAACAAGCAAAATTACGATAAATATGGGTCAACGTTGAAATTTCGTCTTCATCAGCTTCTATTAACATATCTGTGCTTTTAGAAGGGCGCCGGGTGTCGAAAAAATATCTCAACCTCTCTAGGAAGTCGCAGTATGAAAAGGATTAGAAACCCCTGGATTAGATGATAGTGTAAAATATAAAAAGTACTGCATTTTGCTTTCTTTTTGTATTGATTTCACTTATTGACTTATCACATTTATGAGGTACGTACCTGCAATCCCCCTGCTTGCGGTCACTGTAAAATTTGGAGTAGGTGCAAGGTTGGGTATATTATGCAAAGTTTATATAGGTAATGTTGTTTGCTTAATTTTACCGCCAAACACTATGCGCCTTCTAATTATTTTATATCACCGGTGTTTATGATCCGATTTTAATGAACATTTTTTATTAGTTAACTGCACATTATTTAAATAGGTAATATACAAAAAATAATTTTCGAAAAATTTAACACTCCATTGTTGGTAAAGGGTCCGCCATCTAACGTTTTTTTTTTTCAACTAGTGCTTATTTAAGCTCATGTCTGATTTGACAGATATGGTTGTGTATACGCTTGAACAACGCTGGGAAATATTGTGCGGAATGTTTGCGAAAATTGCGTACGGATTTTGGAAGAAGAGAAGCTCCGTCAGCTCCGTATGTTCTTTATCTTGTGAAAAAAGTTAAAGAAACTGGCATCCTCATCGATAAACCAAAGCGTGAAAAGCCAAAAACAGTGCGTACACCAATTGGGCCATTTTTCTTCGAAAATAAGGAAGGAGAGGCCGTTACAGTCATTGGCGATCGTTATCGGGCCATGTTGAAGGAATTTTTGTTCACAAAAATTGAAGAGGACAATATTCGTGAAGCCATTGGTGAAATACAGCTGCACACAATCGATTATGTGCTTAAAAATTGGACCGATCGTTTAGGCTACTGCATGGCCAGCCGAGGCAGCCATTTGAATGAAATTATTTTCCATTATTAACCAGAAGGATTGTACTTTCAAATAAAAAAAGAAATTTGAGAAAATATTCAGTAGTTTTTTTATAGCATTTTCAAAAAAAAAAAAAGTTATTTGGCGGACCCTTTACTATTCTATCTCTATGTGGTATTTCTTTTTTAAACTTTGGGGCCTTGCCACGCCCAAACGATAAGAGAGCGCTAAATTTTGTTTGCAAATTTGAGCTCAGCGTATTAAAGTCTATTGGGCCTCTGCACGCGATACGCTGAGTTCAAATTTGCAAATAAAATTTAGCGGTCTCTTACCGTTTGGTAAAAAAAAAAGTTTTTTTCGAATCGGCAGTAAAGTAAAATCTAGCGCTAGCCGAAACTTTTTAGAGAATTGTTAGATAAACTGCCATCATAATGCTTCAGTTAAGTGAAAATAACACGAAACTTTCTCGTTTTGAATACTAAAATCTAACAGCCGTATTTATTAGATTTCCTTAAAATGCTTCTGAGAGCTTGTTTAGTTAAACATCGCGTAAGGATTTACGCAACTTCTACGCTACTTTGCTGAAATTGTTATTTATAAACATTTTTCCACTGTTGGTGTCCAGATAAGGAGAAACTATTCAGAAAACTAGTACTTTCTTCTACTGAAACCGACATCAGCTGTTTTCTGAGAGATTTTTGTGTGTAAATAAAAACATTTTAAATAAAGAGATCAAAACACGAATTAGAAAACTAAAACATATTCGATTTTTTACAATACAACGCGAAAAGCTATTGAAAGCAGTGGACACATAGGTCAATTTAAAATAATATTCGAAATAAAATTAGCAATATGCGTTTATTTGCAAATTTTTGTTATCACTATTCGAGATTCCACCCCGAAAATGACATTTGCAAAGAAAAAAAATTTACGTAAGCTCTACGCAGCCTCTAAACGCAAATTTTTGTGTTTAAGTTACGCGGCCTTAAAACTACGTCGCTTTAATTCGAAAAATGTTTATAAATAACGTTTTCCTGCGTAAGTGCATTTTAGAGGGTGCGTAAAGTTAAGCAGGCTCTCTACGACACGTTTATAAATACGGCTGTTTAGATATAATACTTTTTATCATTAACTTCAGTTTCGTAGTTATAAAAGAAATCATATAGTTCTGTGCCTGTGTTATTCACAAATTTGTATCTAAGATGATAGTTAGCTTATATAAACTTAATTAAGATCAATTACCTGCACGAAAATTTGAATTTCATTTGTCGAAATTCCTCAATTGGATCTTCTGGTTCATCGTTTGCATTGCTGTGACGAGACTCACAAAGTTATAAAATTCTAAATTGTTAAAAAATATCATTTTGTAAACCCAATCCCTTATTTTTGAATTAGCACAAATGCATTCGAATTATTCACATTTAGTAGCTGAAACTTTACACACATTTATTAAAAACATAATAATATTATAGACAAATTCTTTACTTCTTTTGTTGACATTGTGCATTTACTGTTGCTATTATTTATTAGGAACAAATTTCATTTTTACTTTTCCAAATTAATAACATTTATATTTCCATTTACAGCCCATTACAAAAATTGTTGTGAGTGTACATCTTAAATGTCAACAGACAGACGGTGCGTATACGTAACGTAATATCTACATGTATCGTCAATTTTTCTTTTTACCATCTTTGGTGTTTTATAGCTGGTGTATTTGCGTGTTTTATATGATGATTTATATCTTATAATATACTTCACTCGTTAACATCAACCAGGTGTGCAAAATTAATATTTTTGTGACTTCAAGATACGATAAATGTGTTATTTTGTTGGTGGCAAAAACAAGAACAACGACAACAATAAAAACCAACTAGAGAGATGATTACATAGACATCATGTAGAAGCACACAAAATATATCAGACAACATTTTAATGTACGTTAAAGAGAGACACACACACCGTTTTTGGGGAGTTATCGATTTACGCTTGACGGTTTCGATTTCGACATGTTCGTGGGATCTAAAAACATTAATAAAGTTCACCGTAAGATATTCAATTTTCACCTTTGCTGAATATTTATGTCGTTTAATGAATTGGTCTTTCCTTTAAAATAAATAAAAATATTGCTGAACTTTATATTGAGAAAGGCCTCTACAATAGATAATTATTTAAAAAAAATATATATCTTCAGAATAATAACATTAGCAAAAAAAATAATTGGGTGTTGCGAGTAGTTCGAGGCACGTGTACGTAACGAAATGTCAAAGTTTATATTGCGTCAAGTTGGGGTATGTGGCTCGCTACACTCACGGCTCTAAACTCCAGTATAATCATTTTCGGACATTATGCCGTACGTTTGGCATCAAACTTTTAAATTTATAAAGAATTTTTAATCAAAATATGATTACGTTACGTTGATTACGTAGTCGTGCTCCGACCATCGGTAAACGTCAGTTTAGTACAAAATCTGTCAGAATGAACGTGCGAATGGACACTTCAAAAATAATTAATTGTATGGTGTCTGTCAATTTTATGTAAAATGAAACAGAACTATAGCCATTCACATCATCAAGCAAAAGAGATGGGCCCGATTTGTCCAGGGTTGACATTTGAGTACTACAAGTTTGAATTTGTTTTTAAACAGAAGGTCGCCTAAACATAATATTCCCCAAATCGAACGACTTAAACCTACGTTTGAATAGATAATATTTACCTGCAGGCTACAAAACTAAGGTTAAACAGCTTTTCCTAGAATAAACAAAAAATCAATCACAAATAAGACCACCCCGCCATGAAAGAAACCTCAATTAAATGTATTCTTATTCCCTTATATTCGGCCAGTGCCCCATTAAGGAACATCCAAATATTCATCGTGTGGATTACGTTGTACTAATCCGAAACAAAATTGGTTCTTCTTGAATCCGCAATATCGTACGTGCCGATTGGCCACCAGTTGCGTGTATTTTTTTTAGAAGGTCACCACTTTCTCTCAATTCTCAGGTGGACACGCGACACAGCATTATACATTTCGCAACTGTTTGTATATCCCACAAATGTCCTTACACTAACCTTGGGGATATTACACGAAGCAAACCGGACTCCATTCTTTGTAAATGGAACGGGGAACAGCAAAACACTGTAATAAATATTTATTCTAAGGACTAGTGGACGTAAACATAGTCTTTCTTTCTTCAACCAAAGCTGGATACAATATCAGAAAGATGTCACTTAAATAAAAGGAGACGAAAAAGAAGTCCTGGCTCTTATTCCGTAAGACTAGGAGGGTTTATGTACGTTGAATTCAATATTTAGATATAGTATATAGGTATAGCTTAATCCTGCTGTAGTATTCTTGTACGAGAATAATGGATGAAACTTTTTCACTCCACGGATTTGTATGCTACCACACCTGCGTTGAGAATTTCTGTGTGAAGTTTTCTTATACAATTTGTGCAAATTGGTTGATATTGGTTCTCTGATCCTGTAAGTCTAACTCTCTGAATTTCATTCGTTAAGGGAGATAGCAAACTGAAAATACGGTTACGTAGTATGTTGTACAGTCGCTCTTTTGTATGCTAAACCGGAATGGGTAAAGGATTTACCAATAATTATTTAAGCAGGCATACTACGTAACATGGTATTATTTTTATAGAAGCAAAATTTACAAGATAGTTTTTAAGTGAAATAAATAAATTTTTTGTGCATCGTCGCCATACGACAGAACCCGAGGCCTAACTTACATTCTAGTACTTTAAGTGATGAATGAAAAATAAAAATATTTTTGCAAATTTTTCTTTGTATATTTCAATGAAAATACATACAATACACGTTTCACAAGTAAATTATGTATGTAGGTACTGGGTACTTAGGCCTTGTCTGAAACGAATTTTCAGCTGTCAAAAAATTATCCTTCTTCAGGAGCAAGATAATAAATTATCTTATAGGAACATTTTTTGACGTTTTTTTCTTTTGCTTGAGTTTTGCTAGAATTTGCTCAATCAATTAACGCGTAAAATTCAATAAATCTATTTTTACGGTTGGAATTCTTCTCTTAGACACTTTCATTATTATTTTTAATCTAATTTACACACGGCTTTATTAAAAAACATTTCAATACTTTACAACGAATTTGATACAAAACACACTTTTGTGGAAATAGTCAGCAAATTAGCACGTTTCGTTGCGCATTGTGTCTTTAGTATTTCCTAAGATCAGAAATCCAAAAATAGCATATTTCAATAAATTCGATAGCACATATTTTTAAACACCTGCCATCGAATAATAAACAAATTCAAATTTAAATTTAAATCCGCAAGTTCGAAAACCGACGCACAACCCTGTGTAAAATAGATATGTACCTACCAGAGTCCAGAACCCAAACTCACCACACTTATTCGGACACAGCCGTACCATTAATCGGCAATACAGTTCACAACTGACAGTTCTTCACTGACAACGAAATACCGCCAAAACTCGAATTTTTTCATCAACAGAAATCGCATTCCATGTGATTGTTTATACATTTTGCTTGTTTTATTGTTAGAATTAGAATATTTATTAAAAGAAATGTCCAAAGTGAAGAGTGAAAAGGTTACCAGTACGCAAAATGAAAATGCAAGCGAAGAATCTGGTGGCGTGAGTAATATTTTCGTCGATTGCCACATGCTATAGTGACTGAGAAAGTAAAATTTTTGTAGGACGAAACAGCCAGCGTAAGCACTAGTACTTCTCGAAGTAAATCGCCGTCAGCTCGTCGGACGATACGTGGACGTAGGAAGAAGGCGAAAGTGCAAAAGCCACCGTACAAATATAAGTAAGTTAAGCACATGCATTTTGTTAACGACATTGAGTCATTCGGAGAACAAATTCCAGTTGCAGTTTTAAGGAGGACCATGGCCAAGCCATTTTTGGTGTTCGATTCAATCACTGTTTGGCAAAAGACCAGCCAATGGTGTTTGCTACGGTTGGTACTACTCGTGTGACTGTTTACGAGTGCCCCCGTGACGGTGGAATCAAACTTGTTCAGTGCTACTCGGATCCAGATGTGAGTTTACGCAATTACACAATGGAAACTATCAACCCCAATATAATATGTTCTCTTCTAGGTCGATGAAAACTTCTACACATGCGCCTGGTCATATGACTCGCGTAATGGGGAACCACTTTTAGCAGCAGCCGGCTATCGTGGAGTCATTCGAATCTTGAACACAAAGTCTCACGAATGTATTAAGCACTACATTGGTCACGGTCATGCAATTAACGAACTGAAATTCCATCCCAAGACTCCTTACCTGTTGCTGTCGGGCAGCAAAGATCACTCGCTTCGTCTGTGGAACATCCAGTCTGATGTGTGTATTGCAATCTTCGGCGGCGTTGAGGGCCACCGCGACGAAGTCCTCAGTGTAGATTTTGATCTCCGCGGCAATCGCATTATGTCCAGTGGAATGGATCATTCATTAAAGCTCTGGCGGATCGATAAGCCTGAATTCAAGGAAGCAATCGAAAAGAGCCGCACTTTTAATCCAAACAAGTCTGTGTTGCCCTTCCCCACTGTCAAGGAACACTTTCCCGACTTTAGCACTCGAGACATTCACCGCAACTACGTAGATTGTGTGCAGTGGTTTGGTGATTTTGTCCTTTCCAAGTCATGTGAGAACTCGATTGTTTGCTGGAAACCTGGCCGGATAAACCAGCCCGAAACGGAAATGAAGGCCTCCGACTCGACGAGCACAATAATTCATAACTTTGATTACGCAGAGTGTGAAATCTGGTTCGTGAGATTTGACTTCAACTTCTGGCACAAGGTGATTGCGTTGGGTAATCAGCATGGCAAAACGTTCGTCTGGGAATTGGACGCATCCGATCCCACACAGACGAAAGGTAGCATTTTGAACAACATGAAGTGCAATACGGCGATTAGGCAGACATCGTTTTCCAGAGACGCCAGTGTGCTGGTCTGTGTGTGCGATGACGGAACTGTTTGGCGATGGGACCGACGAACTTAGATGTGTTGTAATAATATTTTATTTTATTTTATTTGTGTTTTTTTTAATAAATATGTAGATTAATTTTAAAAGTTGTTGTTCTTGTTGTTTCACAGTCTGCAATCACTATAGAGTCTAGATTTCTGGGGATATGTTGGCAGAAAAGTTTAATGAACTGACCTAATGTCAATGGCATAATGACTATTTTCATTATCAAGTTTGGCACCAGATCAACCTTCCTAAAGCTCGACATCGTGTCGCGTGTATTGCAAACACTATTATCTCTTCTCTCGCGTCGAAATCCTATTAAAACTTCAGACTTATTGGCTATCTTAATTGTAATCTGGTAAAAGAATATTGAACTAATGACGCAATTAAGAGACAAAACTCCAGTCATAAACTTTTACACAAATCAATAGAAGAACTCAATTAACCACATAACAAATGAAAACCATCCATAACGTTGTAAGTTAAGGGGATAAACAGCCCTCCTTATGGACGGTTTTAGCTCCTTTTATTTCGGCGCTAACGTTGTCTTTAGAGAGAAGTATGAGAAAGCACTCAACCATAATAGAGATATGTACTTAAAATATGTTTACCATTGACAGAAACATAAATGTTGATGTCAAATAAGATGTGTACACTTCATCGATCATTTATGGTTTTACTTTATATATTTGACTCTAAATTATATAATGTTATGTACAAACTTATTATTATAAAAATGAATTAACATATAACTATTATCTAGTAAAATAGAACACATGCACATTCAAGTTGACGCAGATGAAATATGAAAGTTTCAGATAGACTAGACAGTTATAGAGGAGGAAAATGTTTTTATTTACACATGACACAGAGATTGTAATAGAAAAAGAGGGCTGAATGACGAAGTAGGTACAGGACAAAAGACATAGAATGATGGGACTAAAGTAAACTAGACCGTTATTTACAATTTACAATAAAAAAAAGGCAGACAAACAAAAAAAGATAAACTCCACTTATAGTGTGGACATTCTTTTCTATTTTGTTTGACTTTGCTTGAAAAATTTCAAATTAAACACAGCAAAACAATTTGCGCTAAGGAAACGGAACACTACAAAACGAGTTATCATAGTTTAGGACTTGGTTATTTACACAAAAAAAGAAAACGGCATAGGTTAGGGTATAGAAACTAGCATAGAAGTGTTCTGGATTCGTCTTCTTTGTGTCAGCACAATGCTTTGGGTTAATCAAATTAAACGAACAAAGTATTTGATAAACAAATCAATAATTTAAACTTAAGTTTAGAAAATTCTTTTCAAAATTAAAAGTTTCAGTACGTTTTGTCGCTCGTCATTGATCTCGCCCAGACCGGAGTTCGCAGGCGTCTCTGTCTCTGGATTGTTGCTTTATTACTACTATTACTACTACTGCCACTCGCTGTTGGTGTAGTTGTTGTCGCTAACGTTGATGGTGGTGGAGCTGCGGGTTGTGTGGCATTCGACGCGCTTTCATTTGAGGTACCTTCCTCAGGTGGCGGTCCAGTTGGTCCGCTATGAGTTTGCGGCGCCAGGGATACACCTTTTGTACGACCCTCTATACTCGTCTGATTGCAATTAGCAACATTTTGCTGTTGCTGCTGTAGTTGGTTATCGTCACTTACATTACTACTAACATTAATATTACTATTATTATCGTTATTAGAACTAAAGTTGGTGTGTGTGGGAGTGGAGGGCGCAAGGCGATTCTTTTGCGTCGGAGTACCATCTGGACTGCAGCAGTAATAGTAAGTTTGTGTTTTTTTTTATGACAACCATACCCAGAGAGAGACGTACCCAAATTTGAAATTTGATAAAAAATTTGTTATTTTTCAAAATGTGTACGACAGCAGGGGAAAAAAGAGAAAACAAAATCATTGAAAATATAAAATGTTTGATAATTTCTTTAAGCTAGGTATCTAAATCTAGGCCTAAAACAATTTTTTAATAAAATGTTAAAAAAAAAATCTCTGTCTAAGAAAACTACAATACCTAAAGGTGTAGGCCAATTTTGACCATTTTGAGATACCTACTTTGATACTTCTCTAAATACTAGCTAGTAGACAAACTTTTCTATTTTATGGGGTGATTTTAACGGAGGTACCTATTTACTTTCTAGAAATTTGTTCTGAATAGCTGATACCCGTATGGTGAGTTGGTGCGTTTGATTGTGTAATTTTATGGAATTACGCAAGTGATGCAGAAAATGTATGAATTAGTTTAGAAATAATGGAAACAAGAACTAAAAAAATTAATTAAAAAGTAATAAATCAATCTTACAAGAATTCGCATAGGTAAAGTTTTGAGAGTGAAGCTTAGTACGCTGTTCTAGAGAAGCTAATTAAGCGGCCACTCAAGGATAATTATTTTATGTAGGTACCTATTAGGTAAATGTATTAAGAAAACAGGTAAAATAACGAAATATCGAATTCCAAACTTTTTGCCGAGAACGAAAACACCATTGGCGCGAATTGTCAAAGTTTATTCGCAATCCACATTATTAAATCCGCGTTCCACAGACTAGACATTGCGGGTAGATATTGGTGGCTGAAATTCGCGAACTCCCGCGACCTAGAAAAGTGTTCATGTGAACGGACGGTCAAACTTGGGAATATTCGATTCGTTCGTTCGTAGGTAGTTGGTCGCTCTCATGTGAATGGGCCTTTAGACTTTTAGAGCATACTAATTACTAACTAATATGATACGAACAGCCATAGGTACTTACATTACATATAAATTAAATATTTTTTTTATTCCAAAAATGTTTAAGCATTTTCTTCACGAACATATTTTCCATTTGAAAAGAATTTAATACAATACGGATTTTGTAATTTTATATCTGGAGGTATTTTTTTTATGACCGCTTCATTTTAGCGCGAACAGCGTACAAGGCTTGGATATTATTTATATGCAGCTAAAAAAGTTTTAATAGAGACAATAGATGTAAATATTATTGTATTCACTACAACTGTATAGATAGACTAGAGTTACACGTAAATATTTAAAGCTCAATCAAGGCATGCTTACTAGGAAAATTTAAAATCACTATTAAAAAAGGAAGGTCTTGAAGCGACATTGAAAATCAAATCTTCACAAATCTTGACTTATTTATAGTCATTTTTAACCTTCACTTTATATGTATAATACTTATACAAAACATTTGTACCTATTAAAAATTTTATTGTGAAATGATTTATGTTAATACCGCGAGTAAAAGCACTACTACAAAAAACAATAAGGTTCCTACCTATGGAAAAGGAACCTTAAAAACAGTCAAAATCAAACCAATTATGTCGTTTTCCATTGGGAAAAAGGAAGCGTCCGGAATCAAGAAAATCACTTCTGAAACCGTTCCATTCATTGGCGCAAAAAATACTCTTCTGTTGATTCTGAGGAGAGAATTTCGCTTCTCGATTTCAAGTCAGCAGCCACCTGGCAGCAGCCATACAATAATTTTTGACGTTTCACCAATACGTCAGTGAAGTCGCCCAGAAGCAGTTTTCTTGTTCCATTGGATTTCCGAATGAGTGAATCCCCGAATGAAACCAATGGAAAACGACATTAGTAAATTCACAAAAAACATGAAGTTTCTTGTCAAGGTTCAAGTATAATGAATCTTTCAAATGTGAAAAGAAATGTGTTTCAACTAAACTGTAGCACTGCTCTGGACAATAACGGTTTTGCTGAATACGCTGACCTGAATGTTTTAAAAGTTGCCTTTTACTTCAACTTTCGTATTATTGCCAGTATGCAATCATGGAAAACTACTATGGACGAGAGCTTTCGAAAACTGACACATTTGTTTTTTTTTTTTAACTACACATTTTAAAATTGTTTAAAAGAAGAACTCGTTCATTCATTTTCATGTCGCCTTATACGATGCCCACATGAATATCCAATATGAAATGCCACAGCTAAGTGATGTGTTTTTGACAGTTAAATACATAATCGTATTATTGGCCGCGTTCCATTGACCGCTAGTTATCTAGCACACAATATCCCTGATGGAGGAACGCTGGCGCTAGAGATCTAGCGGCAGCGGCAAAGTGACGTTAAAACCAATTTCAATTCGTATTATTTCATCTTCATGAGAGTCAAAAATGTATTTTGTGCCATCATGCCGCATATTTATTAATGCACTATAATTTAATTAATCAAATACAATGTATATTAATTACATAGAAGTTTGAATTCCCATTTTACACCAATTTGGAAATATTTGACTTCTGCACTTTCACTTTTATTTTGACAGGTCATTATTTTCTTCCAACCTAGCAGTTCATCTTGCGCTAGATTGAAAAATTTCCCAGAAAAGGATATTTCACAAAATGTGCGAGAGCTCTAGCGCAAATGCTGAAATGTCAGTTTTTTTTTATATGGAGTTTGGCATGCCGCTAGTCATCTGGCGGTCAGTGGAACGCGGCCATTAATTTGATAAAACCAATGCTGAATAAGGAGAATATACTACTTCAGCCTTATTTATAAACTTTATACACTCTCTATAATAACTCTAAACGCAAAATCCTCATATATATTTTTGCGTTTAGAGCTATTATAAAGAGTGTATAAAGTTTATAAATAAGGCTGCTTCTTATGTAGGTATAAGCTAATATTTACTAAATAGAGTCTGAATTATCTGCACTGAGATGTTCACAATGGAATGCATATTATGCAACAAGAGTTGTTCTGAATCATTGGTTGCATTGCCGATTCAATTTCTTATGAAACTAGAATTTTTGCTTTTCAAAAATATGATTCGCTTTTGAAGCGAACGATGAAAGGACATTATGAGCACATGCAAAATCGCTTTTCAACTTTTTTGGTCGCAGATTTTCGCGAATTTTAGCTGTCAGTTTTAAATTGACATTTTTATTATGAGGCTAAGCTCGAATGATTGGTTTTGCTGGTTTGTGCAATGCAAAGCAAGTGTATAATTTGAAAATTAACAGCAAAACTACTTTAATTCGCATTTTAGAGTTTTAACATATTATTTTTTTTAACTCAACTATGGCCGCTATTGTGAGTGTCGATAGGTGATCGTTGAGCGACAACTGTCGATCGATCGACAACTGTGATTGTCGATTGCAATAGGGTATTTCGCGAAGCTATCTCTTTCAGAAGTGCGCTTTCTCTTTCACTGAAACGTCAAAAAAACTTGTATATAGGAAAACAAACGAAACTTAGAGATAGATTTCTATTTTTTCTGTGAAAAGTTAATAATAAAGTGCAAAATATATATTAAAAACATTCCAGAATTGAAATTTAGTGTTTGTTAAAAGTGTTTGCAAAAGTGAAATATGTAATTATTGTAGATTGTTTAAAAAAAACCCAAAATAAATTCTTATCATCACGCGCGTTGTGGCGGCAAATTTTACCATTTTCCACATTCGAAAATTAACTAATATACATACGTAATAAAATTAGGGAAAATGCCGACAAATTGTTGCATTAACAACTGTACAACCAGCAAAGCCCAAAATAATGACATGAAATTGCATTTAATTCCAAAATTAGAAGCGAAAATGACGGGTCTAACTCTGTCTAAAAACACATAATATGAGAGAAAACAAAAACAGCAGATACTAAGTATTTATTTTGTATTTTTGCACAGAATCTCTACACATTTAACTATTTCACTTTTGCAAGCACTTTTCACAAACACTAAATTTCCATTCTGCAATGTTTTCAATTGGTATTTTGCACTTTTCACAAATAAAGTGAGCAAACCCTCTCTCCCGCCATATAAAATTTCTTTTGTATTCCTACAAGTTTTTTAGCTGTCACTTAATTTTTTTTCTCATTATTGACACTGACGTTGTGGCGAACTATCCTATTGATATTTGTCGATTTGACAGTCGCTTGTAGTCGATTATAAATGTCTGGTCGATGCTTTCTCTTGGAAGTAAAAAAATTTGTGCGTACGAATAGCTAAAATTAATCGACGCAATCGACAATTGTCGTTACGATCGCTGATCGACAGTCACAATAAGGCCCTATGTTAAAGCTTATAGAAAAAAAGATTAAATATATTGGGCCTTACCATTAGTAATTTTTAACCTTTAACTTAAATATGTTGATGGTCACAATAGATAATTTTATATGGAAATTTTCGACATGAAAATGATTTTTAGTACCGCGCATTATATTTAACTTTTTGAGATTAAGTTTGAATTATGTCCAGGTGTGTCTTAGCTCTATATTTTATAATAATGTTAAATATCAAATTAAACTACAATATTTCATTTTTGTTCATAAGGCAGCAGGTACCTATCTTATTATAGTCGTACCAAAAATAGTGTATACAAAGTCTTGAACACCAACTGAAGATCTGTATATTTATTTGTCAAAGGGAACAATATTTTGATGACTTCATATGAATACTATAGTTTCAGCAGATTTTAAAATAATATTTTGACTACGGTGGCGTATACGTAACCTTTGGGGTCATTGTACAGCTATAGTTGCGCGAAAGAGTTCCAATGATGGACCGAACATGAAACGATTATTTTTTTAATCGGAACTAGTTCCTGGAAACACAAAACTAAATCGATACGAAATAACTCTTTAGAAGGTACTGAAAATGAGCTAGCTATAGAAATAGCATAGACGTATGTTTAGAGAATATATACGTGGTCCAATATCGATTTTCTACTTTTTGTAAAGAAGGTATGTAGTTACATTTCATTAACATCTCTGTTTGGCACAGAATAAAGGACCTGCGAGAAGCATATACGGTAAACAGATTTTGTACTAAATTCATAAAATCTGTTTTTAATAACACCCTTCGCTTAAGAAATGGAAGATTGATAGTAAAAAAGTCAAGTCAAATTTTGAGTCAAACTGCAGGCAGATTTAAATTCACATTGAACAATTCCATCACTGAACACCAGTTTACTTATGTGCATATTTAGGTATACATGTATTTATTAATATAATCAATTTTAATAATGCGAGCAACAGACAATTATAGCTTGGTAGTCATAATTCAAAGATTAACCGAATGTTAAATTGAATTTTAAATTTCCCACAGATAAGGCAAGCCTTCAATAACATTAGCTGACTCATAGGAGCCATACCGCTTCTTCAGATAAAATCAGTTTATACTCCAATGACTACGAATTCTTGTAAAATAAATGATTCCCTCTCTAAGTGTAAAAATAAAAACAAAACAGTGATGAGGATGAGAAAATAAAAGTTCTACTTAAATTACTACAGCATTTTATTATGTACTTAAAAAAAAACTCATCTAATGCGTTGCAAGCATTTATACTTTCAATTTAAATATTCAAATGAAATGAAAGAAACATAGAATTATCTACGATGGATAATGATAAATACGACTGTCTATTTGACTAATCAAACAATTTGTTTTTTGTTGTCACAAACTCTGCTTCCTCTCATCTTCCATGACCATGGGTGATGTAAAAATGAGATTCGCCAAAAAAATGCAAGACGTTTACAAAAGTTTTTTTTTGTTTTCTTTTATATGACAAAAAGAAGAAATCTTTGAAAAATTAAATCAAGTCTCTATATCAAATTACTGCTACGCATTGGCCAACAAAAACTACACTTACTCTTTATTTTCGACGGAATTTTGCCCCGATTTTGGTTTTTCACGAGTAATTAAAATGGAGGGGCTTCTGCAATGTAATTTTGAATAATTTTGAAAAATAAGAAGATGTATCAATTTTCGTCGATACGAAAGCAAAAAACGTATAAAAGTTTGTAAACAAATTATGTACAAAAAAAAAAAAAAAATAGTACAGTGATGTAAATTTAATGAGGTTATGAAACGAAACAAAATAAATAGATATATATAGTAGTTTAGGGGAGAACATTAAGAAAATTAAGAAAAAAATCTTATATAATTTTGCATGTCCTTATCTCACCACTCTATCCAATTGAATTTATTTTCTATTTTCTTTAAATACGAATTTAGTTACATTTCTGATACCATAAAAACATAAAATGAAAAACCCTCTAGCGTATACATAATGCTTCACATGTAATAATTAATATCCCTTTCTAAATATTAAACATTAACAAATTTACATTTAAGTACATGCAAAAAGCAAGCCATACTTACTTTGTTTCATCTATAAATACTGCTTCGAGGACACGCGCAGCGTAGTGTAAATTTTTTTGCAGGACTTCAGCTGAGATTTCCCCAGCCTGAAGCAGGCGCAGGAGACAGCGGAGTCTGTAAATAAATAATATTATAAAAGGTTAATTAAACAAACATGTCTTAGCAATTTTTTTTATGATGTTTTTGGAAAGCAATCTCTGCAAATTTTAACGCAGAGAGCTTTGCTTTCATTATCTAAAAAAAATTTACATTTAATATAAATACTCAGCAATTTTTACATCAATAAAATTTCTAAATTATACAAGGTGGCGCAAAAGTAATCCTCCTATCAGAAAATGCTATAAATTTTGCGATTGGCCCCTAATGTCAGTTCTGTTTTGACATTTGTGTAGTAAACACATGCGAAATACACGTTAATAAACAATGTTACGCTACACTGCTTCAGAACGCGGAATATTGGTGACTATTTATTTGAGCAATAATCGGTCGGTGACTTTGGCACAAGGTGAATTTCGTCGCAAATTTCCTAGCCGTCCAACGCCTACTGGTGAAACACTGCGACGTTTAGCCGCCTCGAAGAGACTGGCACAACACGAGATGCTGCCAGGCGTGGCAGACCCCGGAGTAGCCGTTCTGCAGAGAATATTGCTGCTGTAGCCGAAGATGTCATGGACATGAAGACGTCGCGGGCCAAACGGTTACTGTGAATGGTCAGCGCTACAGAGCAATGATCAACGAGTTCTTTTTGCCGCAACTTGATGAATTGGGATTGGAAAACATGTGGTTCCAACGGGACGGTGCAACGGGACACACTGCACGTGCCACAACCGATATGCTGAAGGATGCATTTCCCGGGCGCCTAATCTCCCGTTTTGGCGATTTGCACTGACCAGCAAGATCGCCTGATTTGACCACTCCATACTTCTTTTTGTGGGGCTTTTTGAAGTCGCGGGCTTATGTCAACAAGCCTCAGACTCTTGCAGCTCAGACAATATCCGTCAAGAATGTGAGGACCTATCGCCGGAAGTTTTGGCCAAAGTGATGGAAAATGCCATAAAAAGGGCTCAAATGACAATCAACTGTGGCGGAAGCCATTTATATGACATCATATTCAAGACTTGATGTAAAAAAAATTAAAAGACCAAATAAAAATAATCCACAAGAAGAATCAAAGTTTTTCATATTATTTTTTTTAATTTAAGGCCAAAAAACATCGGAAGGTTATTTTTGCGCCACCTTGTACAAAAATCTAATAACATTTGCGATTTTTCTTTGACCACATACAATACATTGCCTTTAAAAAAAGAGGCGTTTTCGCATCCCTACGTTATCCCCTTTTATAAAATGCCTTATTGGACATAATCTCACATTTTTTTCTTCTCTTTTTCCAAAATCTCCCGGGACGAAATCCCCTATGTCAAAATCTCCCAAAAGCAAACTAAACTTTGCATATACCCTTGCACCTACTCCAATTCCTACAGTGACCACACGCAGTGGGGCTCACATGTATCTCACTTTTTAACACCTATTTTATATGTCGCGGCGACAGAATTAATAACACCAAATTTAAAAATGGTGGAATCCAATTTAAGTTGGATATAATGTAATTCATTTATTTATTTTCTGCAGAGGCATTATGTATTATCCTCTTTTCCTTTTCTTTTTAGTTATTTTTGAAATAAAAAAGAAACCCTCACGATCTACCACCAGCGTTTTTAGTAAGCATCAATATCGTTGAAGGTATACATTTAAAAAAAAAATTTGGCTGAATTTTCAGCAAAAAAGTACCTGAATTTTAGGGTTTCCACAAGTCGACTCCACCTCAGTAGAAGCCACTGATCATGGAAAGTAAACACTTGTACTTTCTGCCAAAATTAACTAAATTGTTATTGAATTATTTTTCATCATTTTCAAACCTTTTTTAAGCTTATAGCTTATTCACAATAGACTGAAAACTTAGTTTTCGACAAAAAGTTTATGAAAACTCGTCGATGCATTCACACCAACTAGTTTTCGTTTGACGTTTCAATTAGCTGTGAAACTAGCTATGAAATGTTTGATGTCACTAGACTTTTGTGTTAGTAATCTTGATTTAATACTTGATAATCGTTAATTTATGGTTAAATGCATAAACCATTTAACATAAACAACGATCCAAACCAAAACATTTGAAAATAATAATAGTTGTGACAAGTAGTGCTGCCGTTCTATTATTCTAAAAAAACTCAATATTTTGCTTATGTTAAACGGATGCGAGAATCGTTAGTAAACGAATAAAACTTTATCAACCCTTCTGTTCAAGACAACTAGGGTAGGTACTCAGAGGGGAATGAAATGAGAGAAAACCCGTCTCATGAAAGGAGTTTCTTGCTTGAGTGCAAAAACGATCTGCTCAACGCAGCACGGCACTGTGAGTGGTTTTTGTTTGAATGTCAGTTCGATCGAGACTTACACTGGGTACGGGCGCAGTGTCGTGTTAGCGAACAATATTTAGTGCTTGATTTAGTCCTTGAAAATAGATTTATTGGTTTAATCGTTTTACACTTATGGTATAGCGTATAGATAAGAAGAGATTCCACATTTTGTAAACAAAAAAAGACAACAAAAGTCGTTGTCGTGGTGTTTTCATGGAAAAAGACTTCAAAGATCTCGTTTTGAAAACTTCCTTATCAAGTTTTCGAGTGTTTTCGCAAAACCCCAGTTTTCGGCTCGGTGTGAATAAGGTATTAGTCCCATCAGTTTCATCGGCAGTTTTAACTGTTAGATGAATGACAGAAGGCAATACGATATTATACTGAGACCCCCACTCAACCCGCAATACTTTGGTCGAAAAAGGAAGCAGATGGACAGAGCCATACAGACGGACCTGGCTTAATCAATTCAGAACTCGATCTTTCTTGGCGTTACAAAAAAAAAGAACAAAATTATTAGGTGGCGCAACAGGCGGGTGGTAGACACCCTAGGCCTAGCTTCTCGTAACCATTCGTTTGTGTGAGTTTCTATTTTTTTAGGACGAATGGAAAGGACATACAATTTTATTCCGAGTCCAAACGGCTGAATTGAGAAGCTTTTTCAGGACAGTCATACTCCCGAATGTTTATCAGACGTTAGTCCTTTTCTGCCAAAATGCGTCATTGAAAAAGACTCATACGATGAATCGACTTACGAAATGTGCTTTCATAGCCAAAATGAGTTTTACGCGTTCATTAATCCCTCGGAAGTTATCGCATAACACATATTTGATGAGTTAATTCAACGGTCAACTGACACTGAAATTCAATCTCGTAAAACAAACCAAATTAGAGAGCAGACAAATACATCTTTCATTCGGATCATCTGAGTGGCCAAGCTCAGCTCCTTTAACATTTCACCATCAATCTCAAATAAATGAAAAGAAAACCAACAGCAAAAGTATCCGATGCCAAACTTTGTTCAAGGCGAAACTCTACGTAATTGGTATCGTACATGAAGACGAAGACATCCTAGCTAAATTCAATAAATCACAGCAAATTGATTACAAACAACTCACACTGAACTTCAGCTACACAAGAGTAGAGTAACAATCAATTAATGAAACTTTAAACAACGACACTTTTGAGAGACAGATGTGATATATACATTTCGGTAGAATATTAAGTGCTCTGCTATTGTCAAGGTCGAGTTTAATGCTATAACATTAAAAATTATATTTAATACCAAGGGACAGGGCCTCAGCTTTAATGGGAAAAAGTTTACAAAGTATCCTTGCAACATCTGTCGATGCGGCACACATTCTACAACCGTACTTATCTTAAAGACTTGTTTTTATTTTCAAACTTCACCAGTTACAATTAAGGTCTTAATGATGATGTTATAATAACGCTCAAGGGATACAATTACATAGTTTAAACAAATTAATAATAAATCTTACCTCACTGCCGCCTTATCGCAGGCATCCGGAGTATCGACGGCAGGTAAATTTTCTGTCGCTAAATCGACGACCGTTTCGACACCATTCCCGCTATCGCCCATCGTTGGTGATAGAATACCGCCGCCGTCTCGCATTGTTGGTGACATATTGCCGCTGGTCGCTACGGTGGTGGTGGTGGTATTTGTCGTTTGTTGTTGTTGCAGTGTTTGCATTCTCGAGTATTGCTGCAGGTGGAGTAAGGATTTTTGTTGTTCTTGTTGCAGAGCTGTATGTAGTTCGACGGCTTCCAACTGGTGAGCTGTGCCAATGTTTGCACTAAAATTACAAGCACCCAAGGAGCTGGGATCACAATCCCGGCTGGGTGTTGCTGGATAGTCGCACGGAGTTGCACAGACTGAATTGTCTGTTGGTGCTTGACTCGGCGATGGTAACTGATATTGTTGCGAGTCAACTGGGAAACCTAAGTTTCCCTTGCGACTATTTGAGCGACGGACTATCGTTAGAGACCCTTGTTCTGAAAGAGATCACAAATTTAAAGAAATTTTAATTAATAGAGTTTTTGAAATAGAATATTATACTTTGATGAATATTGAACATGGGGTGAATGAAAAACTGGTAGGTTGAGTATTATCATTATAAAAGACTCTTCCGGTAGATACTATTAAAAAAACAGCAAACCTTATACAGTGAAGCAGTTAACAAAATGTCTTACATGTTTTATTAAGGGTGTCTCATAATTCACAGAAAATTTGAATTTTGCGCCATTTAATGTAGGTACAGTGATGCCAACGGGAGGAAAAATAACAATAATGACAGCCGGCAGTTCGGGGTTAGTAAAAATGGAGCGCTATACGAAAGAACAACACATTTTCATTGTTGGGCAATATTTTAAAAATAATGAAGGTTTGTCAGCTACAGTCCGCAATTTTCGAATAAAATGTGGACGTCATAGTGATTTAAAACCATTCCATCAACTGTGAAGAGAATAATTGAAAAATTCAGGGAGACTTGGATCAATTAGTGATCTTAAACACTCTGGGCCCTAGGTGTTCTGTCACAAGTCGTTCAACAGATAAAATCGAAGCAGATCGCGATGGTATTGTTGACAGTTCCAAGAATTTGGCATTTCGAGAAGCTCTCTACAGCAAATTTTCACGAAAGGCTTGAAACTTCATGCTTACAATGTTCAATTCTCAAGACTCAAGAACTGAAGACTACTGACAATGCAGCGCGAGGATATGTAGTTTCTTCAATGGATTTTGGAACAACAACAAGTGGATTCTGATTTTTCAAACAAAATCATCTTCAGTGCTGAAGCTCATTTTCATCTTGATGGCTTCGTTAGTCGTCGAAATTGTCGCATTTGGGGGGTTTAGAAAACCACGTGTAGTTGTTGAGAAACAAATATGTACATGCAATGGTGCGGATTCTAGGCTGGAGGCATTATCGGACTATTCTTCTTAAAAAATGCGGCTGGGCAGGCAGCTACAATTAATGTTGTTTGTTATCGTAATAATGATAACTTAGTTTATAGTGCCTAAATTACTAGATAATGGATGTGACCAACATGTGGTTTGAACAAAACGGTGCCATATGGCATACCATACAGCTAGAGAAACAATTCAATTACTGCATTAGTCATTTTCTAATCGTGTAATCGGCCGTTTTTGCGATCAGAATTGGCCATACATTTAACCCCATTGGACTTTTGCCTTTGGAGTTTTTTGAAGTCAATGGCCTCTATGCAAACAAGTCTACGACCACTAACGCCTTGAAAGAGGAAATTGAGAAGTGTATAAATGAAATTCAGCCACATTTATGCAAAACGGTCATATAACAGAAAGGGGACGTCAACAGTCAATATGGCAACTACCTTACGTGAATTACTTAGTGCTGACTAGTCAGGATGCTGAAACAGAAATGGTGGCGGATGAAACCCGCATGGGCCAACGGCAGCTCCGACTTGTCCTAAGTGGATTACTGACACTGGAATACCCGGCCTCTTTCATCCAAAGGGATCGAGCAAGCGACCTGGCCGTCTAGGTTGGGGTTTGTGTGCTTGTAACTTATGTGACGTCACAATGGCAAGTTTCGGATATTGATGATCCAAATATTGAGAACCTTAGCAAACGAAATACATACAACATCACACTGATCTGTGCGGTGCCCACGCGCCACAGTAGAGTAGGATGACGAAGACAAAGAAGCATTCATTCCACAGTATTCTGGAGACTGGGGCGTGAAACGTTATCATCACTAGCACACAATTCCAACACCTTAATATACGCAGAGGGACTTTTAGGATCTCCAGATCAAGTAACGGTCAATCAAATTGATCACGTTGCTTTAAATCCCGGGCATGTCTTCAGTATCTTGTCCGAACGTGGAACGCATTAAGGTTAGGAGATCAAAGAAAAAAAACATCGAAATTCCAAATCGATAAACAGCACCTCTTTATCGACTTCAAGGTCGCGTATGATGCCTATGATAGCGTATGTAGGGTTGAGGTATACATGCCAAGTTTCAGTATCTCTGCACAGCTCGTCCGTCTGATTATGACGTTCGAGAGATTTCGCTATTACGTCAAAAGTCGAAAAGAAAACCACCAAACCCTCGGATGTCGAAAAATGTTTTTGTTGATATGCCGATGGAAACTGTTCTTCTAATAGAATGTGTGAGTCGAAACAATACCCTTGATACGGCTCACAAAATGTGAACAAAACATATTAATATTTCTGAGAATTGAACTTTGAGTCCGTTTCTGCTACGTTAACTATTATTTACCTGAGTACCTAATTACACATCAAGTCCAGATTCATCATTACACAATCCGCTCGCAGAAACCCACCCACATTTATATATCCTGTAAGGCTAAGGAACTTCAATTTGTAATTCATTTCCTCTCGAAACCTCTCTTATTGTACTGCAAAGCGATTTTTGTGTGCTAAAAGTGATAGCAATTCAGCTATGAAATTACAAACATCCATAAAGCCGGAAGCATTTCTTGGAAAAGTCTTCATCCACCACGCCTATGCGACACAAATCCCAAGCCGACTGAATAGGGTGGAATTAATATTACGTACCTTCCGGAATAATGCATTCACAATGAAGGATAACAGTAAGTGTTGGTTGGGATATGCCCAGCCCATGCCATTCAATGGCAAAATCCTACGATCCTTTCATCGTTAAAAAAGAGAAATTAATTATATCCTACAGGAAATACAGTTTTTCAGTTCTCCTTGTTTTTTCCTTGGGAATTCATATTTAAATTAAATTGCCATCTTCGTCGTAAGAAAATTCTGAGAGTCTTCTGCCTGCCAAACAATCTAAAACTCTGACGCATTGCAGGTGGGTTATGAAGTCAGAGCAAGGACAACATTATTAGCAATGCTTGGCCTCAAGTAGAATTTAAGGACAAAAAAAAGTCAACACCAAACGAGATTATATTCAACATTATTTGCATTTACAGTTTTGTATGGGACTTTTGAGCAGGCCCCAAGCCCAACCCAACATGTCGTCGTCGTCGCTCCTATTTTTAATTTGATTACAAATTTCAATTGAAATTCTACTCACTTGACACTTGACCATTTACTGGTCCTGCACTTTGCTGTGAACCAGTTGGACTATTTGATTTTGATCTTTCCACTCCACTGCTGCCTCGTCTGCCCGAAGAGGTGGTGATAGTGTCCTCACGACCGGTTCGATTCTCTGGAGTACTGGCAACTGCAAAGAAAATAAGAGAGAAAAATAAATTATTTAGTGATGTTGAGATGTAACTGTATTTGTATTGAGGTACATTGGGAGAACTGTTTATTTATTCTACATCAGACAAAAAGTTTCCCACCGGGGAATTTTATCACCACAGGCACACAACACCGTTAATGCAAAATTGTCTATTTTGTCAAGGTATCTCTAAGTTAGCCAACTCTTTCGACTGGGGATTGTTGTTGGAAATAAATTTTATCATTTTTTAAAATTTAATGAATGCAATGACATTTGCTTGATTGAAAGTGATACTCGTTGCAATTCGTGATTTTTTTTTGCAAATTAAAATACAAATCTCAATTCTATAGAGGGTTGCAGTAGTAAAAGAAGTTCAAATGAAATATTTAAATATGCGGCTAAATAGCTATACACAAATTCATAATGTGCTTCTGTTCTATTTATGAGCCTTTCTTAAGCCCATTCGATTGTAGATACTAGATACATATTGTGTTTCGAGGTTAAAGATTTGATTGCAAAAGCCTAACCCACATACAAACAAACGTTCAGTATAGATTTTATGTAAGTACAGAGTGCGGTAACATATTAACTTCCTTTTTTGAAATGCATGCCATTCGTAGTAGCGCGATTGGTCGCATATAACAGGTACAGTTCTAAACTTTTGTTTTCTTATCTGGTCAGTCCCTATCATACATTGAAACAAACCACGTGTGTAAAAACACGAAGAACTCGAATCCCTCGGCCCATCAGACAAGGGGCGACTCCAGCAGGGGTATGGTCATGGGGGTCATGACCATACCCAAAACTCCACAGAAAAAGAGAGAAGATTCAATGTGAAGACATGATGCAAGAACGTCCCGTCGTCGGTTGACTGGTGTTGCATTATCACGGATTTTTGTTACGAGTTCGACATTAATTTAGCATGGTGCGTATACGCTATACCTAGGGATTGGTACTGACAGCTGTTCTGTGATGGCTTCTGACACAAAGGGTGCAGTCCATGAACTCTGGAAAAAAGCTTCTAATGCTAAACGCGTTGTCCATGCAACAACCATGCTTTAAGCCAGGGGTTCCCAAACTTTTCCATACTGCGACTTCCTATACATCAGGTTATAATATTTTTGCGACGCCCTTCTAAAAGCACACAACGGATCAAAGCACAGATATGTGAATGTAAGCTGAGCTTACTGAAGATTCAATAAAAGGGTTTTCAGTGAGGATTGGTCGACATTGAAATGGAATAAAACAAGCTGTGTGCAAGGTATTAACGAATCCCATATGTATGCCATTATTGTATGGAATATAACACTAGGCCCAAATGTCCGCGCAGCTTCTCACGATGTCACGGATCCGAGTGGTCCAATCTGCCGCATAGATCCGGCTTAATTTGAGCGATGACATTGGTTATTTTGGGTTTAAGGAAATCGGTCGATTGCGGTTTATTCGCATTGAGCTGCGAGTTCAGGCAACGCCACAAAAAAAAAAATTTAGCGAGGTTAACTCGCACTATCTTCGTGGCCCAATTTACGTCACCTCTGATAGAGATCACATAACCGTACCCGGCAGCTGAGTGACACGTAGCCAAGCCACCTCTTGCTGGAACAACATGTTAGCAGCATCGTTCTGTAGTACTCGCCGTTGATGGTATTGGCCTTACCAACGTCATGGAAAAGTACGGAGCAATGACGCCACAGCGTGCCGCCGATCTTAAATGCGCACCAAACAGCTTTTTATGGATGCAATGCCACTTCGTGTTGACTGGCGTCATCCCTTATATGGCAATTTGGCCATTCTTCGCTAAAGATGATTTTTCTATGGTCATTACATTATCATTAACTTTGAGCTCCGGGGTCAGTTGGATCTTGAACGGGTATAGGCCCAAGTTTCGACGCAAAATTCGCCAAGTTCAAGTCTGCAAAATAGCTACGTTTAGGTACTTCTTGTGCATGGCAAAACACAATGGCCAACATCGAACTGGTAGAACGGCGTGTGCAGGCGACCTGTGGGTATCGTCTTGCGACCCCCCTAGGATAACCACACGACGCCCCAGCGCGTCGCGACGCACAGTTAGGGAATTCCTGCTTTAAACAACTCCTTGGCAAAGTCTTCAAAAGTGACGTTTTGTCGGAATGCATCAACGACTATGGAAAAATTTATAGCTTTTCCCAATGCTTCAGCAAAAAGACACAGAGTATTCGAGGAAGAACTGATGGGAGGAACACCTCTACAGTGTACAAGGAACTTGTGAAGCTCGATGGGATATATTTTTTACCGATTTTTATTGAGACTAGGCATAAGGTTCGTTGCTATGTAGATATGCCATGTACATATATACATACATATATCTATTTTTAAAAATATTTTTATTGGTTGGCTAGCCTCGGCAAACGTGACCATACCCAAAGAGAATTCCTCGATCCGACCCTGACATCAGACCACCTGAGAACTGTGCAAAGCCTCACACTTCAAGGACATCGATTGATGTTTTGAGGGAACACTTCCCGGAGCGTCTCATATTAATAACGGGCGATTTAGAGTGGCCAGTCCACGCCAGTGATTTGATTCCTAAAATTAATTTTATTGCGTTTTGTTGCGCCACCCTGTATATTAAATTTTATTCTTAAAGTTATATAGGTCTTATACTTTTAGTAATAACAGACAATACAATTAAAACAAGTTCGGGAATACGACACGACTCCTCGAAGCCATTACGCAACAACTTCTCAAACAACATCTAAAGGGTATACGGTATACCTAAAGAAAACAACGTCCCTCAACATAACGAAAACATTTCATCCATTACATCTAGCGTCCTCTGCGGCACGCAAATCTTCAACGTCAATAATGTTAGACGCCATCTGGCTGATGATGTTAAAATATAATTTAACTCCGACCACAAAACTACCTGTTGAAACCCTTTTAAAATTGCAGGGATTCTGCTCCTTGGAAATCAGTTTATTTGTGGGTGCCGGAGTAATGGCCATAACATTTCCACCCGTAGGGCAAACAGCATTTACTTTGATGGAAGTTTCAAAACGAAATGATGTATATGTACCTACCTATGTAGAAAATGTATACTCTGCTACTGCTACATCTGGATAGGGATACTAGAGAATTGAAATTAATTTGAGGAACGGAAATAAACTACTGAGAGTGTATTTCCTTCGGAGTGCAGGATGTGGATGTGTATCTGCAACACAACGTAAAAGAAATGAGACATCGTTTATAAACGTTTGGATGTGACATCTTAATTCAGCCGCATATTTAACGAGCCAAGCGCAAGCAGCAGACAGTCTATGCTGTCTAGCATATGCACGAGGAGGGATTTTCATTTCTTTTGTATGTTGAAAAACTTATGACATTGTGATTACAATGGATGTTCATTTGCAAGTTAGAAGTATTATGAGACATTTCGTTTATAGCAAGGACGTGAACGTGACATTGAACTATGAGTAGCTCACTAGCTGAAGGTGTACATGTATGGGTTGGTACATTTCTATTTTCGAATTTATATTAAGCGGAAAGGGGAAATATACTGAACTTGTCAAAATGCTCTAATTGGACGTTGCATCCACAGTATTAGGATAACAAAAAGGCTAGAAAATGTTAAAATAAGCTTCCACATATGACACATCATTTTTGATTAACAGAATATGACGAGCGCTACCAATTTCACTGAAATGTCAGTTGATCCACTCCACATTAAACAAAATAGACTGCTTCGGAATGAGGCGAGTAGTTTGCGACAACGTTGCGTCAGTGACAATAATGGGAAAAAGAATACCAGAAGTGACAGCTAGAAAACAAGTAGAACAACAAAGGCATTTCGATTTCGACTGTTTTTCACTCTGAAAAAGGGAGAGAAACACAGTAGGCACGTGTTTTTTTTTCCAATCCTATATGGGCTTAGCGAAATTTCCATACAAACACGCAATCCAATATAGGATTTGTTAGCCCGGATAATCATGGGGGCTTATGCCTTAGCCCAGAAAAAAACTGTGCTACCAATTTACGATTGCTTTAAATGTTACCGAAAGTGCTATTGATTGTATCATAAATGACACTAATTTGACAGCAGCCAGAATTAATAGGGGAGACTGGGGTACCTTTGAACATACGTTTTATTTGAACATAAAACAAATATTTAAAAGTACTTATTAAGCGAAATTTTAACTTGGAAGCAGCCGATGGGGCGGTTTTAATGCTTAAATTATTGCATATTTTAATTTTTCTAATTGTAAAGAATCATTCACATGGAAGCGAACGAACGAGTTGATGAAATACGAACAAAACACTTTTTATGAACATTTATAAACAGAAAATTGCACATTTTATTATTCCAAGAGGAGGATAATTAATTATTCCATCAAAATGTATTAAGAAAACAAGTTTATAAACAGTTTAAATAACGAAATTTCGAATGTCAAACTTTTTGCCCCAAACGAAAAGACCATTGTCGCGAATTGTCAAAGTTTATCCGCAATCCACATCATTTAATTTGCGTTTCACAAACTAGCGAATAAAACATTCGTACGAGCTTAACCTCAAACTAGACGCAAAACTGATGGCTGCAATTGGAAAACTGTTGCGACCTAGGAAAGTGTTCATGTGAATGGACTGTCAAAACTTGCGAATATTGATTTGTTTGTAGGTAGTCTGTCGCTCTCATGTGAATGGTCTTTAAGAGTGTAAACATTTGATGGTAAGTTTTTCTTTTTATTTAAAATATATCTCTAAGGCACAACTTCATTTGAAAGCGTACGTTACGTGTTGTAAGAAAATAGGAAGCGGACTTAAAAACATTTTCAAATAAAACTAGATTTTTTCCACAACGTTATAAATTTTAAGTTTTAATTTTTGATGTTAGATGCGATGGGAGTACAAAAGCGAATTGAATTTTATTTTAGTTAACAACTCTCTTATATACAAAAACAAAATATGACATTTACTAATAGCATAATGGATAAGTGACATTTGACATAATTGGTAGGGATGTGCATTTTAGAATTTACGGCGTTTACATAACGTTAAACAAAATATACTCATAATTAGAATTGAGAATTTACATTAATAACAATTAATAAATAATTATGACTGAACACCGTATATTTTTTTATGTATGTTTTTTGACAAATATGAAAAATATAATTATTTAAGCAAATTTTTCTGTCGTTTGGCCTATCGGGGCACGTTTGTACAAGCCTGTAAGTGGCATTGAAATAAAAGCTAAGCTATCACCACCAATCAACGCTCCGGGAACATTGAGAAATCCGAAATTCCCGAAAATCTAACTCATTTTTGTTTTTACAAAGTCTTTTCAGTCATTTGCAAAATATTTTGCAATTTGTGAATTCAGTTTGCTTCTGTTAAGTGGTTTTTTTTTATTGAAAATATAAAGTTAATTTATTTTATTAAAAAATTACAAAGCTTATTGGCTGCCAAAAGCATTTACAAATACTGCCCTTCAAAAGTGTCCCAGCCTAGTTCAAAGCGCTCAGCATGACCCAGTCTCCCTTAAAAAAAAAGGAAAACAAACACCAACAATCAAAATATTGACTAAGGAAGAGACATTGGGACCAGCTTGGGACTGCTGAAATGCTACTTGGAACTTGAATCATGCCGAATTTATTTTTTTTTTTTTAAATACATACTTCTCCCGGGAAAGGCAAACCTATAACGCTTTATTAGCGCCCCGAGATGCTTGCAGATGTATGTTAGTTCTGCACTTTAATTGCTGCAAATTGTAGTCTTCTGGAAATATATCCCCAGGAAGCCAGTTCCAAAGTTTGCTTGTCCTGTAACAGAAGGAGTTTTGGAAAGATGATGGCCTCGCGGTTGTCAAGTGTACTGTATGGTCATGAGCATTAGCAGCCTGTCTTGTGGGGCGCCCAAAATTAATTTAGATGGTTCGTTATCGTTTGACGAGCGGTACAGGCAGCAAAAGAATTTAGTACAATATATTAAGTCGAGATCCGCAGGTTCCATCTATTCTTTTCTTTCACACGCCAGATCTGTTCGGGCAAACACACATAGTCCCCCCCTTATATCGAAAACGAGGAAGTAGTTCGTATCCTGGACAGCGAAGATATGTGTTGTCAGTGTTTGAGTTTATTTGAGTCTCGGTTAAGACTAAGACGTCTGGCTTTTTTTCTTGTAGATGCTGGTGCACGCAGCTGACGTTGACATTGTTGAATCCTAGACCTCGAATGTTGCAGAAATCATTCGATAAAAGAGCTGGCACATCCATTACGTCTTGAAAATCGCTCTTACGGCTGGAACTTGCTTTGCTGTTGCTGCAGAGCTTGCCAACAATAAATAAACCATCTGAAACTAAATGTATTTCTTCTCATTTGTGAACTATTTTAATATTCTTATAGCTAACTTGTTCTCGTCATTTATCATTTTACAAGCTAAATGTCAACTAGCATAGTGCTGCTAAGTAACAGCAAGACGTTTTTTGGATTTTATCTAAGCCTATTGCAAAAAAAAAAACGTATCATATCTTTGCGGTACAAAATTCGTCACCATATCCTGACATAGTTTGTTTTATGCATATAAATTCCCAACATCAAATTCAACTACGCCATTTATGAGCATGTACAATGTCCATTCTGAATGCGCAGCGTGTGAGTAATAATAATTATATTCTATTTTTGGAACGCAATTTAAAACTACAACCCCTAAGCACAACTGCAATCGATGAAGCAATTTTTTTCGCACTTGGCCAAATAAGATCTATTTTTATTATATTATATCTCACCCTCTGGATGGCCCAGAAAGATGGCCCAAAAATTAAAATCAAAATCTACACACCTTTTAGTTAACTAAAATAAAATCCATAAACATACACATTTTTTTTTTCAACAAATGTTTTCTTTATTCATATCCTTTGTCACTTTCTTAATTGTAGTACACCTTTTAAATAAATATTTAACAATTTCCTTGTTTCTTAATTTTTAAACTCTTTCCTAGTTTCTTCGCCTTGGCAGCTGAGCACTCAAATTCACAGGGATTGTTGTATGTAACTAAGTCTTCCCCACAAACTGGATCCAAGTTCCTCGGGCACATGCAGAAACTCTCCTCTTTAGCTCCATTGACAGCAAGTGCCAATGTCAAGAAGACAGCAACGAAAATTGCAAATAATTTCATGATTCTTAGATTTCGATGAAAGACTTTTGAAGAATATGTGTCCTAGTTGATTGCGAATTGCTTTTATATAGGTTTATTAACGTTACAGTTATCTATTCGATTTAAATTATATTTTATTGATATGATTACTTTTGATGATACAAAACACTTATCGTTATAATTTTGTTTTTCAAATTGATAAAGTAAGAGTATATGAATGCGGGAAATTCTGAATTGTTTGTTTACATAGACTAGGTGAGTGTGTTTCTATTTTAATTGAGACTACTTTTCTCAAGAGGGTTATCTAAACATTGACAAGTTCCAGAAATTGTAGGTTTTTATTCGGTAATCAAATATGTGTATGGCAAAAATTTAAAAAAAGTCTTTGTAGAAACAGGTGTAGGTAAATTTGGGATCTTATACAAAACATTTTTTCCCTCTATGGATGTACTCGTAGAGTAAGAAATTAAATATTTGATCAGCTTTTTTTTTTAAGAAAATAGCAAATAACTTCTGTGTCTACCACGAATTTTTGTACACGTTTTAGGAAGTACCTTCTAACTGCTCTACAGGTTAAAGCTGTCGAACTACATACGGGCATTCAATTTACAGCAAACCAATTAAAAGAACGTGGGTAAATTAGCTGCTCTGTTTGTTTAAATCCAGCTCGGCTACACACAGCTTAGGCGGTAGTGCTTTGCTCCTTTTTAATGGTTAATGCCCCTATTATGTAAGACAACTAGAAATGTAGTTGAGTTATCTCTTGGTTTTATGTCATTCAAAATTCGGTATTGTCCGTATTGTTATACACAACCTTGATAGAAAAGTTGTCTGTCAAAACACAACAAATATGGCGGTGGTGGTCTATAAGTTGTTAGTTAGTTTGGGTTGTGTGAAAGTTGGGTTGTGTTCCATTTTAATTTCAATCTCTTAGAATTGAAATATGTACCGATATGCCTTGGATAAATACAACTTCCGCTCAGAGGCTTCTTTTATGTCACAAGGAAGCGATTTGGATGACGTCGCTCCAGTAAATTGAGGAACTCTATTTATTAGGTTACTAGCTGACCCATGCACGCCTTGCGCCGCTCGCCTTTAGTAAACAAAACAACTTATATTTGTTCCACTTAAGATTACACTTTGAGTGTTTCATTGAAATCTGTCCAGAAGTTTTCGCGCTTTTAGGAGACAAAGAAAATTCATAGTTGTATTATAATTATAGATATAGATTTAATGTGCACCCTCTGCATCGCCCTTCCTCTCCATGCTCTTGCCAATTGTTTATATTACTGCATTTCCTTTCCTTTCCTTTGTTTCCCTCTTCCTATGGAATCCATACAACTATCTACCCCAACCCTATCTGTTACCATACCACAATATCGAATGAAATTCTGAAATGAAACTTGGACAAAATTTGGACATTTTGGCTAAAAACTGTTTCTAAGGACGTGGCTATAAACGATATAGTCTATAGCAGTCTCACAGTCTTAAGGAACATTTAGAAAAAAGTTTCATAGATATCTGTCCAGTAGTTTTCGCGTTTTTAAAAGCCAAAGAAAATTCCTACAGTTTAATTATATGTATAGATTACCTGCTCTTTGATTATACTTTTGTCGATGTCATTGTTTCAGGCGGTAATCTATTCTAAATGTAACTAAATGTTTTAACCTCCGGAAAAAACACATATTGAAGCTAAACCTAGCTATTTTTTTTAATTTGTTGTGCTTTGTCGTGGAGCTACTGATGATTCTTATATTTAGTTCTTGATAATCTTTTCTATAACATTTTTCACTAAGCCCGACTGATAGTTTTACAGTTTTCTGCAGAGGCCAATGATCTCAGCGTTGGTTTTTTAAAGACTATTTGTGAATCCAAACTGCACTCGTCCCAAATAATTACTTTGCATGTTTGAAGATCTATGCCATGTCCAGAGCTCTTTCTAATAACATAGATGGGAATATCAAAAGCTGCAGGATTAATAGCAGATCTAGGGCTAAGTACACTCGTTTATGGCCTTTTTAAAACGTAGGTACTTCCCAGATGGTAGGCCAGAACAACCTACCTCTAATTTCTGTGACCATGAATCTTATAAGAAATGATAAACCAAAATTTTGTACAGCCTTTGGTTATACAATAGAGATGTAGGAACAAAATTTCGCAACAGCTGCCGTAAGTGAAAAGATATAGGGTTATCATTTATTTTATGTGCGATGTGTAACGTCCCGTTTTTATTCCCCCCTATAAGTGTTTCGCATATACCTATATATAAATATTATATATAATATCTACATCCATGTACCAAATTCTGCAACAGGTCCCAAGTCATACTGTCTTTAGTTTTTGTTTTGTACCAATTTTAATGTCTTTTGTATATTTGCCTAGAACTGAAAGGTTTTGAATAGAACCCCTGGCTATTCGACTCTCCATGGATATTAAATCAGATGAAGAAACGAATAAAAGACAACCAGACAGTCAGACAGACTGACGGAAATATGCCTATAATAATTGAAAGTAATATTTTAAAAACATTTATACACTCTTTTCCGTACTATAAACAGCAACAAACATAGTTTACGCGATTTCGTAATAAAAAAAATAAATTATTTTTATGTGACGTGTAAATTTTTGTCGATACTGTAAAGCTCATTAATGACTTTAATTAATTTGAATTTAATCATATAGCGAACAAATAGAAAGTTCAACTGACAAAACGCTGAACGTTAATAATGTATTTGTTGTATAAGGGCCTGAAAAACTCAGAGATCTCAACCGATCGATCTCTATAACTTCTCTAGTAGCCCTCGACAATGCCGATCGTCTCTTATGGAGATGGCCGAACAGTTCAACATTCACCTAATATGGGTGCCGGTGCCGGGGCATAGAGACATTCCAGGGAATTATAAGGCCGATGAACTCGCTAAAATAGCAACAACTCAACCCATTCTGCCGGATAAAGGCACCCTAGGGATACCAATTGCTACTTACAAACAAAAATTGAAGCTGAATGCTATCGAGAGGTCAAATCTTAGGTGGACAAGTGGCACCACTAGTCTAGTGACAAAGCAAATTTGGCCTAAGATGGATTTGGAACGCTCTAAGAAATGTACCTCTCTCAACAGATTGCATATCGGCACTACAATAGGTTTCATTACTGGACACTGCCTAAAAGGTAAATATGCCCCAAGGCTAGGCCTGTTCGCGAACGACTTTGGCAAAAATTGCATGGATGAGGAAGAGGAGGAAACTATCCCTCACCTTTTTTATTCCTGCCCAGCTCTCTCCTGTAGAAGGAAGCTTCACCTAGGAGCCTTCAATTACAACCACTTGGCCGATCTGACAAACACAGACATCAGAAGCCTTCTACGCTTCATAAAGAGCTCAAAATGGGAGTGGGAGATCTTATATGATACTTTTTCGTGGTATCACAATGGACCTATGCTGGTCTAAGTGTGTTGGCGTTTCCCAGTTGGCAGCCACTTTCATTCAATTACAGTGAACTCCCTCTTAATGGACACCCCTCTTATGTGGACGATTCTCTTAAGCGGACAATATGTAATGTGATGGTTGGCTGCTATGATTTTGTTTGAGTTTTTTTCCTCTTAAGTGGACGATTCTATTAAGCGGACATGGACAGTGTTTTCACTTACATTTGGTAAAAATATTCTCTTAAATGGACGATTTGAGCAATTCACATTAGAATGCGATTTTTTTTCTTTCCACGTTCGTTGTTTTTTCGGCTCTGTATGAAAGATTATCGCCTATGTATCTGTATAATCACTTTACCAGCATTCGCGTGTAAAACGGGTGTCGATGTATGCAAAACTTGTGGAGAAAAATCGGGATCGCGACTGTACTTTGCGCATATTAACACACACTTTTCCTTGATTAACGTGTCGTTTCTGATGCAGTCTGTAATTTGTACGAATTGATTTCCATTTGTATCATTATTTATTTTTGTTTTAAATTTGCTGGACAAAGCAACATCACATTCACCCCTATCGTGGAATCCGCCGGGGGAAAGAATATTTTGGTATCGTCGAATCCGCAAGTTGAACAGTTCCCCGTTCGGGAAACTGTATCCTTGAACTTTTTAAGGATACAGTGAAACTTATTCACAGTACCCACTTCACTTGGGGAACTGTTCACTTTGCGAATTCGACGATAGCAGAATATTATTTTCCGTGAATAATTCCCCCGGCGGATTCCACGATAGGGGTGATTGATATAGACCACTGGCCTCGGAACTGACTATATGGGTTGTGAAACATAAGAGGCAAATTTATTTTTTTAATTAATATCTACTAATATATGGAATATAAATGTGACTATGCACACGTTTACAAAATTAAGTGAATTTAAAATGACATTTTGTGTTCTTTTACAATTTTTCTGGAATTTTAGTGTTTCTCTTGTGTGGACACTCTCTTAGGTGGACAAAAATGTACGGTCCCGTGAGTGTTCACTTAAGAGAGATTTCACTGTACATTTAAACGTTTTCTTTACTGTCTGACTGCTTCGCCCGGAGAAGTAGCTGCTCGACATTGAGTTCCTCACGTATTCTGGTATTTCAAATGCGATCTCTATACGAGTCACACCAGCAATACAACTAGAATAATCTCATTTCGGCATCTTGTATTCGCGATTTTTTACTTTTGGTCATTAACCAAACCTCTTGACCATAGGTAAGAGTTTGACACCAAAAAATTGACCCAACCTGACGAATCCTACAGGAAAACTTAGCAGAGATTTCATTAGTCTAGAAAATTATTCGGGCTTATTCCTTAGCCCCGATAAAACTGTGCAACTAAACTGTCATTAGGCGTGTTTTTTTTTGCAATCCTATATAGGCTTAGATAAACACACAAACAAAAACGCTTCACTGTGACTTGGCATCACTATGCTAGTTGACATTTGACTTTTAATGTGTTTTTTTTTTTCCACAAAAAAAAAATTTGCAGAGTCAATTAGTTTTTAAAATTAAAAATGACGAGAACAAGTTAGCTGTAGGCATATTAAAATAGTTTACAAATGAGGAGAAATACATTTAGTTTCAGATGGTTTATTTATTGTTGGCAAGCTCTGCAGCAACAGCAAGTTCCAGCCGTAAGAGTGAATTGCAAGACGTATTGGGTGTGCCTGCACTTTTAACGAATGATTCAGGATGATTCAAGTTCCAGCGGCGAATCAGTGGCAGTGCACAACCTGCTTACGTGCACTATAGCATTTCAGCAGTCCCAGTCTGGTCCCAGTGTTTCTTCCTAAGTCCAAATTTTGAGTTGCAATTTTTCTTGTCCATATTTTGATTTCTGATGTTTGTTTTCCTTTTTTTTAGGGGAGACTGGGGAACCTTGATCTGGTGGGCTGAGCAGTTTTCAACTAGCCTCGGACACTTTTGAACGGCAGTATTTGAAATTGCTTTTGGCAGCTAATAAGCTACTACAAGCTTTGTAATTTGTTAATAAAAAAAATTAACTTAATTTTTTCAATAAAAAAAAACAAAAACGACTTAACAGAAGCCAACTGAAATTCACAAATTACAAAGTATTTTACAAATGTCTAAAAAAAACTCTATAAAAACAAAAATGAGTTAGCTGTTCAGGAATTTGGGTGTTCTCGATGTTCCCGGAGTGTTGATGGGTGGTTGTAGCTTAGCCTTTATTTCAATGCCACTTAAAGACCACTTGTTCAAACGTGTACCGTAGCGTTTTGTTCAAACCTGCCCCAATAGGTTAAGCGACAAAAAAAAAATGTGGTTTCAAATGAAGTTGTGCCTTAAAGATATATGTATTTTAAATACATAAAAAGAAAAACTCGCCACAAAATGTTTACACTCTTAAGGACCATTCACAAGAGAGCGACAAACTATTTACCTGCGAACGAATATTCGCAAGTTTTGACGGTCTGTTCACATGTTTTATTCGCTAGTTTGGGGAATGCGAATTAAATGATGTGGATTGCGCATAAGCTTGGACAATTAGGGGCAAAGGTGTTTTCGTTCGCGACAAAAAGTTTGGATAATTCGAAATTTCGTTATCTAAAATGTTTATAAATTTGTTTTATTAATATTTGTTGGTGGGATAATTAATTATCCTCCTCTTGGAACAATAAAATGTGCAATTTTCTGTTTATAAATCCATAAAAAGTTGATTGTTCGCATTTTATAAATTCGTTCGTTCACTTCCATGTGAATGATTCTTTACAAATAGAAAAATTAAAATATGCAATTCCACGCTTCCAAGTATTACCTACCTAAAAAGTTTAAATTTTGTTTAATATGTAATTTTAAATATTTTTTAAATGTTTTCTTATTACGAATGTTCAAATGTGCCTCAGTATTAAAGGTGCCCCAGTCTCCCCTAATAATTTTGGTTGTCAAACTAACGTCATTTATGACACAATCGATAGCACTTTCGATAGCTCTTTCGATAACATTTATAGCAATCGTAGATTGGTAGCACAGTTTTTATCTGGGCTAAAGCATAAGCCCCGATGATTATCCGGGCTAACGATTCGTATGGAAAACTTGCTAAGCCTATATAGGATTGCAAAAAAAAACACGCCTATTGCTGTATCGAAAAATGTTATCAAAAAATAGAATAAATTCTGTCATAAAAGGCATCTGACATCAAAAGAAATTACCGAATTTTTATTTTCCCCAGCGTACCTATATTGTTTTTGTGAATTTGTTTTTCTTTCTAACGTTTTAGCATTTTTTTCTTGCTAGTGTTTTTATTTTTGTGAGTGACATTTTACGAACGAGTGGTGCCAAGCTTTTATGAAGAAAAAGCTAAGCTTCGATAATGTTTTTTTTAGAGGTATGTATAGCAAAAAAACCACACCTAATAATCTATCATTTGGAATAGGGTCTTCCTGACCTCAAAAACTAGTCTGATAATTACTAGTCACTTTTACTAATTTTAGCAATACGTACTTACTTTGACACAATCGAAGTTCAACTGAATAACTTTGTACACTCTGTCGGTTACCCTTCTGTATCCGTATACGCCAGCTGTCAGTCTTACGAAATTAGTGTTTTGAACGAACACATTATTTTCCGACATCATTCACATTCCTGAAATCCTAAGCAATCTATGAGTAACTGTCAAAACGTGATGCCAGATTCTCAGATCAATACTCCGATTGCTCAATCAATTTATTCTGAGCTTTCAGAGTGCATTGTTATGACGTATTTTGTAATATGGAGAAATTAATTTGTCACAGTTTAGAACTAAGTAAAAAATTACATTTGTTGTTGATAGCGTTTTTCTTTATCCTCACATTAATTAAGATTAAGTCAAAAACGAATTTTTCGATTTGTATCGAAACGGGAGTGGGATTTTCATTTTAAATCTGCTGAAATCTACACTTTAAGCAAATGTCAGAATTGTAGACACTACTTAATTTTTAACAAATTTCAGTCTGAGTTGGCTTATAAGTAATTTCAAAAGGAGTGCTCAAATTCTGATCACAGTTTTTTATATTGGGTATCCTTAAAAGAGCTACGTGCAATAAAACTGCCTTTGCCACAGTATAGCGTAAATGTGCAAAAATCATTTTTCTGTCTGTAAAAGTGCTATTTCCAAATCAAAAGAAGTCCATTAAATTCTTTGTGAATGTTAAAAAATTTGTTACCAACTAGAGCGAAATATTTATACAAACGTTGTGAAACAAGATTTAATTCGTAGGCCAAAATACAAATTTAAGGAAACAATAATTATACAGCCACTTTCAAACTAATTGAAATTAGCTTGAAATTAGCACCTAGCTAATATCTGGACAAAATTAATCGCTGGATTAATTTGAAAGCGATAAGACGGAAATTCAAAATGCGCCACTTAATAGTATATTTTCGAGTGAAGGTTAATGATCAACGATTAATATTAAAAGCACAACACGAATGATAAGATTGGAAGATATCGGCTTCCAATTTCAAAAGGTATTATCATTATATCGCAGCTCATGTCGCCCTGATAAAGAATTCCTCATAACTCAATTTATAATTCACATGACGTGTTTATTTTTTTAATATATACGTATATACGAACATTTAATATATTTATAAGTAATACATTTTTGAAAAATAAAAAAAATATTGAAACACTATTAAAAAAAATAAAAACTACGCCGCTTTTGTTTACTTATATTAATTGAATTATTTATAACTTATTAGCACATTTAAACATATTTTTAACACGCTCCCGCCCTCATCTGGTTCAAACTGCGTCCCTGCCGGGTGTACTCCCTGCTGGCACAATCGAATAAACACTTATTTCCGTATGTCACTTGGTCAGATCCACACACTGGCTGGTAGTTCCTTGGACAAGGACACATACCAGCCTGAGAACCGCTTACAAATAGCGCCAGGGCAACGAAAATTGCCACAATAATTCCGAAAAATTTCATGTTCCTTCCTTGTGTGTTTGCAATTAGCTGGAGTAGGTATCAAACTGAGCGTGACAAATGTTTGCGCTGTATTTAATAATGATTTCGAATTATCTTATCGACACTCTATGGTGTTTTTATCGGAAAGTTCTACTTTCTGTGCTTTTGTTAACAAATGGTGGTTGAATGAATCACTAATTGACGAATGGAATGATATGTGTTGGTTAGACTCCGGGACGTATATTTGCATAGCATGCAGCACCACTGAATGTGGGTGCTTTGAGGACTGAGAAATTCAACGAAATACTTGCATAGATACAGTGCTGAGTCTTTGGGATTTACCTGACTTAAGTGAACAAAAGATAGATACTTAATTATTATGTAAATTTTTTTGTTAAATGAAACCACTTAACAATTGTTTTGGAGTGAGTGGGGGATTTTTTACGTTTTTAAGAACCACCGACTTCTTACGTATAACATTTTTCGTTGAGCGTGAGTGTATTGATTGAAGGAATGAGCACTGACTTTAGAGGATACTAGCTGGACCCGTGCTCGCCTTGCCCGCTCGCACAAAATTATATTTGGTTCATTTAAAATTACACTTTTGAGTGTTTCATTGAAATCTGTCCAGTAGTTTTCGCGCTTTTAGGAGAAAAAGAAAATTCCTCCCTCTCCTAGATCTTGCTACTTATTTGTAATACTGAATTTCCTTTCGTTTGTTTCCCTCTTCCTATATGGAATCCAAGGAACTACCTACCCCAAACCTACCCTGTTACCATACCACATATCGAATGAAATTCTGAAATAAAACCTGTTACATACAATCATAATATACATACCTACATAATATACAACTGACCATAGCACTCACTGCGAAAACAAATCAACCCTTATCGAATGTGTTTGTTTGACGATCGCAAAAGTATAAACATCCATTCGTAGCAAGGTATATGTGTATGTATATATTTTCACTTCAAAAAATACATTTTGGCTAAAAACTGTTCCTAAGGACGTGGCTATAAACGACATAGCCTATAGCAGTCTCACAGTCTTAAGGAACATTTAAAAAAAGTTTCATCGAAATCTGTCCAGTAGTTTTCGAGTTTTTAGCTGACAAAGAAAATGCCTACAGTTTTATTATATGTAAGGATTTACGCTTTTCTATGTGAACAGTGGCGGCACCAATTACCAAGCCGTAGCACTTATACTCCATTTGGTTGTGTGGTCATGAAATCGCTAACCTTCAGCTAAAGGAAAAGCTCATTAATGGACGAAAGTACGTCCTGTTATTATCTTGTTAGTTTCGTACAATTTTCTCAACTAGGCATGATGTTGCAGATTCTTTAATCCCTCAAGTAAATTGATCATGTTGCAATCAACACGTAAGACGTGAGGCACTTATTCATTATTTTATATGTATAAAGATTCGCAGCTGCCAATATTACCTAGACGTCACCCTTGTTGCAGCCACGGTACGAATATATCGCTGACACCACAACAGAGGAAAAATAAACTGCGATGAGTTTCAATGCTGTATTCACAACAAACACAATAGACCATAAGACCTCAATGCACTCTATGCACTCTCTATTGTTATTATTCACCCCTAATTGTCGTCGTCGTTTGTCGCAAACGACATTTGTCGTGTTGAGTCGTTTGGAATTTGGTATTGCGTAACTGAAACGACTCGACTCTCTGAACTCTCACATTCCACATACATTCCACAAACTATACCACATGCGGTTTGACATTTCAGTCGACGAATTTATATTTGGTCTGGTGTGTTGTTTGTGAGTTGGTTAATTATTTAATAAAACAAATCAAAAATGAATAGTGTTAAGATGTTTTCTGAAAGCAGTGACGAAAAAGAAAACCAGAAAAAAGAGCTGGTAAAGTTAAGGAAGCAAATTCGAAACAAATCCAAGCCGTTGAATTTGCCCGACGTTAAGCGAGTGTTAGTAATAATTTAAATTGCAAACTGTTTTAATAACAATTCAGATTTAAAATGTATTTTAGACTGTCGAAGTCGAAGGTGGTCCAAGACAATTCAGAGACAAGGTTATGTCGTCCCATTGCCGATTAACACCACTTTTGCTAGGCCTTCGTGAATGATTTTGCCAAAGAAATATTTTTCTGCATTTCGCTTACTAAATGTAGAAATTGTCTTTTATTTGTTATCTCCTTTCTGCAAAATAACTATATGTCTTTTAGTTAATTAAAAATTAAGTACACATACTTTTTTTTAACACATTATCACACAGTCGTCCGCAAAATAGTCGACGACAGAAATGTATCATTTCGACGACAAACTTGTCGTCACAAAACATCGCACGCAATACCGACGATCGTCGTCAAAAAATACAATCCACATTTTTTGACATTTCAGATGCCATTTGTCGATCGTCGCCGCGACAAAAGTCGTTTATTTTTAGTCGCCAATACCAAACAGTCGTGTCGTTTTTTTTAGAGTCGTAAACGACAACGACAATAGGGGTGATTATTATTATTTATTATTATTATTATTATTATTATTATAGAAATCGCATAGCCTTCTATTTTTTGAGCTGTACTATGCGTATGCAGTCAGCATCAACCTCCTAAGACCAGTGTCATCGATGAAACATTAGCGCCAATTGTCACTGCTGCCAACTCTGAGGTACAGTTCTGCGCTGAAATTATACATGAAAAACCTACAAGAAAGCGCTAGATTTCGCAAACTTGGGCTAGATCTTTGTTTTGCTAAATATAGAAAGATAGATAAAATTACATAAAATTACAAAGGAGAGCCATCGGATTTTTAAAGGGAGTTCACCTAAACGCGTAAAAGGCTCATTAGGGCCCAACACACGTTTAATGTTACTTGACAATTATCATTGACGATTTTTTTCATCAAGTAACATTGATGATAAATCGCCTACACACGTATCAATGAATATTGACAATGTTTTCGCCTGGATTATGTTCAGTCGTTTCAGATGTGTCAATGAGAATGGATAAAGGATAATAATTTGTATATGCTTGCAGCCTATTCGCTTTGTAACTACTGGCAGAACTTTGCAATCGTTGTTCTATTGTTCCAGAGGCCTGTCGTGGAATTATCGATCATTTGTGAAAACTAGACATCTTTTCACCAAGGTTACCATTTAAAAAGTTACAACATTGACAGGTAACATTAAAGAAAACCAAATCAGTTTTGGTAACTTGACAAGAATATTGAAGAGCATACAAACGGTCAATGTTAGTTGAATGATGGGCCATTGAAGTTACATTGACAAGTAACATTAAACGTGTGTAGGGCTCTATAAACTGCGTAAACTTCAGAAATTTACCACTTCGTAAATCAATTGTCAGATTTTGTATGGAGAATAGTTTACGCAACCCTCATAATTTTCCACGACGATTTAGGCTCGGAAATCAAACGCGGAAAGTTACGTAAATCACAAATGTCAAACTTTGACAGACAGTCGTATGAGTTGTTTGTTTGATTCCAGATGTACAGTCGATTTATGCGATTTACGCAATGACATTTGCGAGCCGCATAAATTTATCAGGTTTTGTGAATTCCGGGTTTGCCATCCGTCCGGGTTTTCCCGGACATTACTCTTTTTCACCTATACGGGGAACGTCCGGGATAGTTTTTCTAGATTGTCCAGGTTTTTCTTTCCTCATCGTCAAGAGAAATTTTGGTAGTGTTTTTGAATCGTAACTCGTTGCTTCTGAATTCTGCAATATAATTACTGTAATACACACTTTGGTAATCGACAAAATAAAGATTAGAAAACACTGAATAAATGAATTCTATTGAAGTCGATTTAATCAATTTAAAAATAAAGTCAGTCACTTTTATACCACTCAAAAAGGTGATGGATTTGGGAACTAGATTTGGGTAATTTAGTTCATTTGAGTTCAGTTTAGTTCAAAATAGTCAAATTCACAGATATTACAAAAAAAAAAAAATAAATAAATAAAAATTTGTTAAAAATATAAAAAAAGATATAAGTGAGTGAACTGAGCTGTTCTCTCATGACATGATTGTCTTCTGTGTCTGGAACACACATCTATATTCTATATATATATATGTATGTAAAAATTGAGCCCTAAAATGTTTGTCGTCGATTTACACCTTAATGCATTTACCGATTTTAACCAAACTTTCACACATCTTTGGTATTAGCCCATATACGATTTCTGTGAATATTGTTCAAAATTGGACAAAGGGGCGTGACACCGCCCATACAAAAAAACATTCAAAATCGTATATCTCGAAAACCAGCAAATCTATGTTTAGGTGGAAAGAAAATTCCACCAAGTTGATTTATTATCATTTCTCGCATTTTACGAAAGAACATTATTACCTAAGACCTAAGCAATACAATTCCTGTGCACGGACAAAGCCGGGCGGGTACAGCTTCTTTGACAGTCTTGGAATTGGAAGCCAAAGTTCTTAAAATTTGTAACACTGATATATGTAAATAATGAAAGTCAATAATATTGTCTAGGCAATACGATTTCTGAAAAAACAAAAACTGTTGTGTACCTAAGAGCATTACAATAAAAACAGTTTATCTATCTATTTAACTATATGTACATATTGTGCACGGGCTACGCTAGTATTTAAAAAAAAAAAATGTATAGACACATTCAAATATTATTAAAAATTTGGAAAATCATAATTATAGCCATAACAAAATTCCTACGAATTTCTGGCATATTTCATTATGCGCTAAATTTCGCGCTTTGCGAAATTCCGCCAGATCTGACGCGTTTTCCGCTAAGTTGACAACAGTGCAACTGATGTGCTGCCTGGCCAATTAAATGATTTCATGAAGAGTGTCGATAAGCAAACGCAGCTGAACGACTCGCCTACACAGTAGTATTGATCAGAATGTTGACAGCCAGCAGCTGATGAGAACTACGAGAAAAAGAGAAGGGAATAACTCAGGCTCTTCGGGGCAATAAGAACGAGTTCGAGGACCGCGCTAGCATGGAAATAAAGAGGTCGTACTCAAGAAACCACCTTTGGAAGTTTTATCAAAAGTTAAAGAGAACCTGTTAATGGAATAGGCTCGAGCAAAGACCCACTAAACATGAACAAGTAAACCTTGCAGCAGATTCGCAGTCAGTGTTAGGTATATATGGGAAAAACACTTTTGCAGAATATTAAACGGCGAATTCGACCGAAGCTACCCAAAAGCAAAAGAAGTAGTACGTGGATTTTATAATGAGCCTGCATATCCATCTTTCATCCGTACATCTACCATTTTAGTTTTCGTTAATAAGATTTTTTTTCATGTATGTACATAAATAGTACGTATACGCCCTGGTGAACATTTTTACACTTTTAGTTTCATTTCTTCTTTGTATATTATTTGTTTTTTGTCTGCCAACTCTGACAACCCCTTGCGATTACAAATTCCGCCGTCCATCAGGCAGAATAAATCATTCAACCTGGACGATGAAAAGGAAGCGTTCAAATCATCCAACCAATTGCAGTAAGATAGAAATATCTGAAGTCAAGTTCAACAAAACTGGTGTACCAAGCGCCCAACGTACCATCGTCAGTGGGAGGCGACTTGGTTGAGACCATACCCCAACTCTTTTCAAAGATTTGGTCAAAGTGAAGGAAACTGAAACTTGAGCACCATTAATCCGATATACCTACCAAGAAAGTATACCCTCTAAACTGTGGCAACTAAAGAGCCATCAGTCTCCCTAACATCGCATACAAGACCCCGTTTGTAGTACTGTGTGAGGTCCAGAAATTGATTGTCAAAAACTAAGTGGCGCCTACTGGAGCGGTTTATGCCCTGCCTTACTGGGCAAGCAAACTAATCTAAACTAAACTTTGATACTGAATATTTCAGGCAAAATATAAATACTTAGGAAAATGCTTGATTCTTTCGACTGGCAACTCTATAATGTGTACCAGTACCTAGCCCACATCTCTCTTGAATAACTCAAAAAGCTCCATTGCCAGCTCAGTATATCGGTAGCTATATCTTACATGCTTATTCATTAAACAAAAGTTATAAATTTCAATTTATACAGGCCATTAATCATCACAATTTGTGAATCGCAAAAAGCATAACAATTATCTATTTAGCTAAGTAACAGGCAAACCCCTAACACCGCCTCTAATAAGCTCTACTCTTAAGTTGTATATGGCTAAAAGCGAATGGAAGTGCCACTTCCTCTCTAATTGAACGTATAGTGACGTGACGTGATCGTGCGGTCTTGTCTGTAATTACGTATGCAAATATTGACATCACTTCTCATGTGGTGTGGATGGTATTCAAATCGCATTACCAGTCAGAGTGAGACAGTATGATAACTAGAGCCACCTAGCATCTGAATTTATAAAAACTGGAAAAATCTCAGTTGCTGCTTCTAGTCTCATATCACCGTTGGCTATCAACAGTACGCAGATTGCTCTACGAAAATGAAGTTCTTCGCACTATTATCGATTTTTGTGATTATTATCGCTGCTTTTGTGGCACCATCCCAGGGCACATTTTGTCCATGCAGTGGAGCCAAGGGGGCGGTTTGCGGCACCAACAAGGTCACATATAACAGCCGCTGTGAATTCGAGTGCACCCAAAGGCAGTACCGACAAATTGGCAAGACTTTGAATGTTCTCAAAGCCGGTCCATGTGACAGCACCTGACTGGGAATGCCGTGGAGGTGAATCAGTTTTTAATTCAAGTTTTGATCTATATTTGTGATGTGATAATAATGACAAAAAATTAAAAATAGATAATTCGCTATAAAGTGGAATTGTTGTTTTATTATTGTGAATAGGTACTTTGTGGAAGAAAAGCTGTTTAGATTGCAATCACATATTGGCAGTGAATTATTATTTGGAACAACATATTTGGATAGCTGAAGGGCAAAGTTTTTTTCAATTAAAAACAAACCAAAGCCCACTGAATATAATTACGTGGTCAATTATGAGCAACCTATCATTGAGTTCGGATTAGACTAGACACTGACAGCTGCTGTCAGGTGGTTTTGTTTACAGACGTTTCCCTTGTTTTGAAGTAGCAACTGCATACTTCAACTAAAATATTGTTGTTTGGTAAGAGTTGATTACTGATAAGGAAGACAGCAAAAACAAAGCCCAACAATGTAGACATACCATTATGTGTGTATAGTATATGACATCTATTATTGTAGGGTGCTGTGTATAGCTAATAATTTATGGCTTTAAGCCTTGACGCTGATAAAACTACTGCCATATGCAAATATGCTTACTTTGCATAGGTAGATATACCACTCAAGGTGATTGCGGTAACCAATTTTGGTGCAAAAGTTCACCATTGAATTTATTTGTAATTTTATTTGATACGATATCTGCTTTTAAAGGTTGATCAAAGTCTTGTGATGTCACTTTATTGTTGTCCAAACGAAAATGTTCCTATTAACAGTTGCTGTGATTAGATAGAGCAGATTTATAATCCCCTTTAAAACTCATATAATAATTTTCTTTCAAGAGGTCAGTCTGTTATCTAAAACTGAAATAAACAACAATATAACTCACAATGGAAACGTAGCCAACAACTTGCGAAATAAACATATTCTGTGAACATTGGGCCTCCGCACACGAGATTAATTCTGCCGGTATAAAGTGATGGGGAAAAAACGGAATAAAATGTTCTGCAGAGTTTGAGCGGTTGAACAAGGCATAAAACTAATCCATACACAACTTTCAAAATATTTCAATTGTGAAAATAATACTACACAATGAAAAGGGGTTCATATAATATAACCGCCCGCTGGTTTCTTTTTATACCCTCCACAGGAAGGTATATTCACTTTGCCATTACTTTTGTAACGCCAAGAAGGATTCACCGGAGACCCTATAAACTATATATATTCTGAATCAGGATCACATTCTGAATCGATTTAGCTATGTCCGTCTGTCTGTCTGTCTGTCTGAAAGCACGTAGCGTCCAAACGAATTGACCTAGGTGAAGGAAATTTTGTGAGACGACTTCTTTTTATCGTCGCCAGGTTGGTATTGAAAATGGGCTATGTCGGTCAAAGTTCTGGTACCTTCCATACAAAACCACTATTAGACCCACGTCTCTGTCTGTCTGTTGAAATCACGATAGCGTCCAAACGAATCGACTTAGGCAACTGAAATTTTATGAGAGTCCTTGTATTTATGGCCTTCAGATGAATTTTAGCTCAAAATACTCGATGAAGTATTGGCTAACAAATAAAAGCATTTCTTGAAATGATATACGTAGATTTATGAGTATAATGACAAGTTGAGCGTAGTATGGTCAAAATAGAAAATAAGGGCGCAAACATTTTTCAACCCTTAAGGACCATTCACATGGGAGCGAACGAACGAATTGATGAAATGCGAATAAACCACTTTTTATGCATTTATAAACAGAAAATTCCACATTTTATTATTCCAAGATGTCTTCCTCTTGGAATAAGGTTAAGTTCGAACGAATTTTGTATTCGCTACCATGTGGAACGCGATTTAAATGATGTGGTGTGGATTGTGAATAGACTGACAATTCGCGCCAGGGTGTTTTCGTTCGCGGCAAAAAATTTGGATTTCGAAATTTCGTTATTTAAACTGTTTTCTTAATAAATTTTGATGGAATAATTAATTATCCCTTATCTTGGAGTAGTAAAATGTGCAATTTTCTGTTTATAAATCCATAAAAAGTGGTTTGTTCGCATTTTATCAATTCGTTCGTTCGCTCCCATGTTAATGGTCCTGTTCATGTGAAAGCACATCACTGATATTGTACTAGATCATAAGTTGAAATCTATAGAATATTTTATGTAAGAGGGCGCTTTAGTCCCTCCCGGATTGCTAACGTTAACCTTTTCAATGTCAACCAACTATTTGTTTCCTCCTTCTTATATTAACTCTCGTCGAGGTAAGAACTATTTTTGGAAAAGGAATAAATCGACCCTGAAAATTAACTCCACTATTTTTTTTGATTTCCAATTCTTTTTCCTCCCATATCAACCATCGGCGAGACCCACTTCAAAACCAGCGACTAGGAGCTACCCGAACGCATCCTAACATTTGGTCCATCAAGCCGCACATATTTTTTTAAAAATCAACAAATTTCTTAAAGATCCCTATATCTTTCAAGAATTTGGCCGCATTCATCATTATCCGAACTCACTATTATCCACACTCAATATTATCCGCATTCATCATATCACATCATTCACATCGAAGAAAAAAAAAAAAGAAAGAGATTAAAATCATATAAATCTCGATCATCCGCTCATCCGCTCATCAAAATCCTCCCCACACACACATCATCTCACTTTTCGTCCACCGCTCTGGAGAAATTCTGATAAATCAACGATCCCACTCATCATCATCAGCGCCATCGATTAGCCTCACCCTCATCCGTTATCGTTATCAGCGCTGCTGAGCTGACAAAAGAGAGACCACGCTTTGCCCAACAGTCAAGCTACGATCATTAGTCATAATTTGTTAACAGGTACGTGAACTTCTTTTTTAATCAGTGCAGTAGTGTCATTTGCATAATATTAATTTTTTGTTAAAATTAAAGTCGCAATTATGCTTATGTAGCGTTCCGCGAAAATGTGTACGCAACGCAAGATACGGTAAAGTGAGGCCATAAATATTATATATAAAACAAAAAAAATTTAAAATTAAAATTAAATTCCTTTGTGCGAAACATCGGTATTTCGGTAACTACAGTTTGGTGTAAAAGTGGTATTTTTCCCTTTCAAAGAATATTATTTCTTCAAGAAAAATAGCGGGGTGTCGAAATAGCGGGAATTACCGTTTGTTGTGTAGTGTACCTAAATCAAGCGGTACAAAATCAATTTCCTTTTGAGGAAAAATTACGTTTTAATAGCGGTGATTATCATTTTGTGTCGCAAATTGTGCCATTCAATTGCTGTGGGGTGAGTCCTATTTTCTTCCTTTCCTTTACAACTACATTATAAGCTGCAAATTTAAATATGATCGGGTTAGAAGATTTTATCATTGCAACAAATCAGTTAACCGAATTTCATCAAAAGTTGCAAAAAATCCCTCCGTCAGACCAAACTCCCGTTTCATTAAATCAATCGAAAATCGAATTAAAGGAACTATGGGTAGAAGCTAAAAAAGCATATTCCTTTTGTCTGCAATCTAACGAAACTGTGAACTCAGAAGATTTAGAAGCCCTAAAATCTAAATATCATTCTTCATCTAGCATCTATATAACATGCTTGAGTGAAATTATTGATTTAGTTCGGAAACTTGAATTAGTTCAGAGTGAATGCAAATCAACTTCGCTTCCATCAGGTAGTCAAAACGTTTCGTTTCCTAGCATTGATTCAAATTCAGCCTTGTGTATTAAGGTTCCGCCTTGCGACACGGATACGTTTTATGGCGATTATTTGTCGTGGCCATCCTTCCGTGACATGTTCACTGCAATTTATATCAATCACCCAAAGCTATGTGCAGTGCAGAAATTATACCATCTTCGTTCAAAAACAAAAGGCGAAGCCAACAATATTGTTTGTAAATTTTCTCTTACAGCCGACAATTTCAATCTCGCATGGAACGCGCTATCCGATCAGTATGAAAATAAACGGATATTAGTTAACAGTCAATTAAGAATTCTTTTTAATCTATCCGCGATCCGTGTTGAATCTGGCAGTAGTATTAAAAAACTGCAAAGCGAAATAAATGATTGCCTTTCCATACTTAAAGCTTATCAAGTGGATACCAAATCGTGGGATCCGATCTTGGTCTTTTTGTGCTCAAGCCGTCTTCCGCAAAATACATTATCGTTGTGGGAACAATCACTTAAAAAACCTCGGGATCTTCCCGACTGGTCTGAAATGGATTCGTTTCTTACGAATCAATATCAGATTCTAGAGACGGTTTCCGATATTAAGGATCTTAATATAAAGGAACAAAATTCTAAGATTACTCCGATCAAACAAAAACAACAACAACATCGTTCATTCCACACCAAAGCAAACAATTTCAGCTGTCAATTGTGTAAAGCTTCTCATCCGCTCCGCCTATGTCCTATCTTTTTGAAACTAGATATTTCCGATCGAGTCTCTAAGGTTAAAGCTTTAAAATGTTGTTTGAATTGCCTTGCGGCAACGCATTTAATCAAAGATTGTCGCAGCGTCTATACATGCATGATGTGTAAACAAAAGCATCACACACTTTTGCATATTCCTCCTGAAATCGAAGCGAATACTTCATCACCCTCTACCTTGGCAGCAGAATGTTCAGGCTCAACGTATTCATTGCAACCATGTCCCCAAATACAGTCCACTGTCCCAACTCAAGTACATCAAGTTAAATCGCATTTCACCCAAAATAACAAACGCATTCTTCTCGCTACTACTTTAATTGATATCCATCAACTTGGTAATAAGTATACTTTGCGCGCGCTTTTGGATCCGGGTTCAGAAGCTAGTTTTATTTCAGAGGAGGCTCAACGAAAATTGAATCTCCCAGTTAAACCAATCCAAGCTGATATTTCTGGCATGAGCGCTGTAGTTACAACGACTTCCTCGAAGCTTTGTTCATTTGTTTTGAGCTCCAAAAGATTGCCGTCATTTTCTATTATAGCTAGTGCAATTGTCTTAAAGCGTTTGACGGGTCATCTACCTTCTTGCATGATAAGTCTGGAGGAACTCGGTGGTCAATTAGATTTTGATCTTGCAGATCCTTTCTTTTATGAAAGCTCTAATATCGATTTTGTGATAGGAGCTGATTTATACCCTTTTGTAATTTTGGAGGGTATTAAACATAACATTTATGGATCCCTTGTGGCTCAGAACACTGTTTTTGGTTGGGTTCTTTCCGGTCCCTTGCCACAGGATCATATAAAATCATTTTCAACTATCCTTTCATATTATTCTGAAGTTTCAATCGATCAGCAGTTATCTAAGTTTTGGGAAGTCGAAGAGATCTGTGATTCAGCGCCTCTTTCTATCAGCGATGAGTTCTGCGAAAAATTGTACTCAGAAACCACAACAAAGGACGCAAATGGTCGTTACATAGTACGACTTCCTTTCAAGGACTCCTCAACTTCGCTTGGTCACTCCCGACATATCGCGCTTAAGCAACTCTTTCGTAATAATAGATCTTTACTTAAAACCCCAGACCTGCATTCCAATTATTCTAAAGTACTAGAAGAATACTCTGCTCTAGGTCATATGAAGGTTGTTCCGCCACTCGAAATTCTTCATGATAACAAGATCGCATCGTATTACCTGCCCCATCATGCAGTCATTAAACCGGACAGCACGACCACAAAACTTCGGGTGGTATTTAATGCGTCGAGCCCCTCGAGCAATGGTGTCAGTCTTAATGATATGCTACATAGTGGCCCCGTTTTACAAACTGACCTTATGTTACTTATCTTAAGGTGGCGATTTTATAGATACGTTTTCAGCGCAGATATTGCGAAAATGTATCGCCAGATATGGGTGCATCCCGACGATACTCCATACCAAAGGATTGTATTTCAAGATTCTCAACAGAAAGAGTGTCATGATTATGAACTGAAGACAGTCACTTTTGGAGTAAACTGTGCACCATTTTTGGCGATACGAACGCTTAAGCAGCTGGCTGAAGACGTACAAGAACAGTATCCTATCGCATCATCCATTCTGAAAAGGGATTTTTATGTTGATGACGTGCTTTCAGGATCGCATGATCTTAACTCAGCTGTTCAAGCTCAACAAGAACTCTTATCGGCCTTGGCTTCCTCAGGTTTTCCATTAAGAAAATGGACTTCCAACAGTTCAGATTTTCTTAAAACCCTTCCTACATCCTTTCTTTATGATGAGAACTTTCTTAAATTCGATAACACAAGTCTTGCTAAAACCCTAGGCTTACAATGGAATGCCAATTCCGATACATTTCAGTTTTTCTTAAAAATTGAAAGCCGAAGCAGTGAATTCACTAAGCGATCTGTATTATCGACTATAGCTCGCCTCTTCGACCCAGTGGGTTGGTTAGCACCGATTTTAGTTGTTGCTAAAATAATTTTACAGCAAATCTGGCAAGATGGGACGTCTTGGGACATGCCTCTCATGCCCCTAACGTGTCATCGCTGGACATCGTTCTTTGCTGCTTTACCTGATATTCAAAAGATTCAGGTCCCTCGTTGGATTCAGTACGCACCCAACTGCCCCGTACAGGTCCATGGGTTTTGTGATGCCTCTGAGAAGGCTTACGCTGCGGCATTATATTTACGCATAGGCACAAGTTCAGACAGTTGGTCCTCACATCTTCTTTGCGCAAAAAGTAAGGTAGCGCCAGTTAAACAAATATCTTTGCCTCGACTGGAACTTTGTGGTGCTGTACTCTTATCCAAATTGCTAAAAAAGGTCCTTAAGGAACTAAATATCCATGAATACGAACTTGTTGTTTGGACGGATAGTTCTATTGTTTTTTCTTGGGTAGATAAGCCCCCCTTTACCTGGAAAACTTTCATAGCAAACCGGGTTTCTATTATTCAAACCAATTTGCCAAATGCCAAATGGCGTCATGTGCGTTCTGCGGATAATCCCGCCGACCTAGCGACTAGGGGATTATCTCCTGCAGAACTCAAAACAAATGAATTATGGTGGATGGGCCCCACGTGGCTCCGCCAGAATCAATCTTTTTGGCCCCGTTCTTTATTCCAAAGCCCGGATGAAATGGAATTAGAACGAAAGCCTATTAAGTCTAATCTGACTACAGTACCCAATAATATTGACTCAGTTTTACAACGGTTTTCATCTTGGACTCGATGCCTTCGCGTTGTAAGCTATATTCTGCGTTTCTTTCACCAAACCAACCCGAAATACAAGGGTAGGTTTTCTTATACATCCACAGTCCTTTCCCAAACTGAAGTATCTCACGCCAAAATGTTCCTTCTGCGCGGTACCCAACGCTCATATTTCGAAAAAGAATATTGGTGTTTAGCTCGTGGTGAAAGAACTTCCCACAAAAGTCCTTTATTAAATATGAACCCGATGATAGACACTGATGGAGTTATTCGAGCTAATGGAAGGCTATCATCTTCTACTCTTTCCTACAGCGAAAGATTTCCTATTTTACTGCCATATAACGCACACATGTCGACACTACTCGTAACCTTTCTTCATAGTCTCTCCATGCACGGTGGAAATCAGCTTGTCTTAAGACTTATTCGAACTGAGTTTTGGATTCCCAGGGTTAAAAACCTTGTGAAAAAATGCATTCGATTATGCAAAACATGTAGAATCCATAAAAAACAAGTCCAAACACAAATTATGGCCGCGTTACCGATTGAGAGAACCATTATTTCGTTGCCCTTTACACACACAGGCCTCGACTTTGCTGGACCTTTTACGATAAGGAGTTTTTCGGGGCGAAGTTCTCGGGTCTCAAAGGGATATGTTTGCGTTTTCGTGTGTTTTGCCACTAAAGCCATACATCTGGAAGCGGCAAGTGACTTAACCACGGATGCATTTCTCGGCGCTCTGAGCAGATTCATCTCGAGACGCGGATTGCCAAAAGTCATCTACTCTGATAACGGAACGAATTTTGTAGGTGCTAGCAAAATACTCGTAAAAGAGTTCGATCGATTTCTTCAAACCTTCTCTTCAGATGTGACAGAGAAATATAAAGATTGTGGACTGCAGTGGAAGTTTATCCCCCCTGGCGCTCCGCATATGGGAGGTCTCTGGGAAGCGGGAGTGAAGAGCTTCAAATCCCACTTTAAAAAAGTCACTGGAGATCACAGGTTCACCTTTGAGGAGTTTTCAACTCTTCTAGCCCGAATAGAGTCTTGCCTTAACTCAAGACCTATTTCACCAATATCCGAGAGCCCCAATGATATTCCTCCTTTAACACCTGGGCATTTTCTACGAGGTGGCCCCCTTTTGGCTTTCCCAGAACAGGAGCATGGCGATCAATCCCTCAGCTGTGTTAAACGGTGGGAACGATTGAAGATACTACATCATCAATTTTGTATTCGTTGGAAGGAAGAGTATCTCAAAGAGCTCCATAAGAGATACAAATGGAAGCATCCCCAGAGAGATGTAACAGTAGATGACTTGGTAGTTATTAGGGACGAACGGCTTCCTCCAAACGAATGGCGATTAGGTCGTGTCACCAAACTGTATACCGGTTCCGATGGAAGAGTGCGCGTGGCAGACATAAAAACCCAATCTGGTGTGCTAACAAGGCCTATTGTAAAACTTTGCGTTTTAACTTCAACTTGAAAAAAAAAAAAAATAAATAAATCTCACAACGTATGGGTGCGTATACGTAACATTTTGTTTTTTTTTTGTATTTAACTTTCTTTTAACTGCTTTGAATTTTTTATTTGAATTATTATTATCTGCACTGATTAGGAAGGAATGTCACGTATTTGTTCTGTACAGCCTGTAATAATAATTCCAGCTCTTAAATATTTTATGTAATTATGTTTACTATCCTCTACTAACATTTCCTTCCCAAACGGAGTGAGTGGAACCCCTCCGATAACAAAAGGATCCCCTATATGATATACAGATTGAATTGAATTCTATTTAATTACTTTCTTTGTAAACCTAATAATGTATTGTTTTATAACATTTAATTGCTCTTTTTTGGATTGTACTAGATCATAAGTTGAAATCTATAGAATATTTTATGTAAGAGGGCGCTTTAGTCCCTCCCGGATTGCTAACGTTAACCTTTTCAATGTCAACCAACTATTTGTTTCCTCCTTCTTATATTAACTCTCGTCGAGGTAAGAACTATTTTTGGAAAAGGAATAAATCGACCCTGAAAATTAACTCCACTATTTTTTTTGATTTCCAATTCTTTTTCCTCCCATATCAACCATCGGCGAGACCCACTTCAAAACCAGCGACTAGGAGCTACCCGAACGCATCCTAACAGGTCCTTTATACTTATAGTACGAATTTTGAAAAACGATGAATGAGGTATGTAAATATTTTGATTCTATCTATTACCACACAAACTTTCAAGTTCATACGGCTAACGGTTCGCGGGACCCCCCTTATTCCCCGCGACCCCTTTACTCCTGAGCAATTCTCACCCACCCTACGGACTAAGTTGGCAACATATCTACAACTCAGTAATAAATCATGAAAATCGGACGAATGGTTTTCGAGTTATGGAGAAACAGACGGACGTTGCATTTTACATATAAGTAGTATGGATTTGTTCTGCCGGCAGAAATCATCCCGTGTGCGCTCGAAGTATAGTATAAAACCGATTTCATGCCAGCAGAATCAATCTCGTGTGCGGAGGCCCATTGAATTTGTCTTTTCCCAGACAAAATAGGTTCTATTTTGGAAATACCTTAATACAAGGACGTTCTAGATTTCAGATCAATTTTGTTTGGTAGCCACCTTCGTTTGAATGTCATTTCACATTTCACACTTGACATTGACAGTTCTATTGTTCTATTTTCTTGGGACCACCAGGTCTCTTTGTGCATATAAAGGAATGGGACTCGTATGCTAGCAATAATGACGATTCGTTTTCTTGTTTCGGCATTAAGGTCGTCTACAAGACGACGACATTTGTAGAGGCTGCGGCGATGAGGAGGCCCACGAGGACACCCCTCACTTTCTCTGTCACTGCCCGAGTCTCTGTCACTTGAGGAATAGAACACTTGGAAGCTACTGCTTCCAGGATATCCAAGAACTCTCTAACGTCTCAATATCCAATCTTTACAGGTTTCTGAGGGCAGCGAGATGGTTGGACAAAGTCGAGTAACCACGGGAAGGATGATATAAAGCCAGTACAACACGGCTAACCCCTTCGAAGGGTATCACAATGGGTCCACAAGGACCTAAGTGGGGTGAAGAGGAGGCTACTCAGCTTCACCAACCCGTTAACCATAACGCTTCATCAGCTCCCCGAGATGCTTGCAGATGTATGTTAGTTCTGCACTTAAATTGCTGCAAATTGTATTCTTCTGGAAATATATCGCCAGGAAGCGAGTTTCAAAGTTTGCTTGTCCTGTAACAAAAGGAGTTTTGGAAAGATGATGTCCTCGCGGTTGTCAAGTGTACTGTATGGTCATGAGCATTAGCAGCCTGTCTTGTGGGGCGCCCAAAAGTTGCATTTCGAGGGATAATGTCCTTGAGTCCCTCGGAACATCTACCATGGAAGTACCTATAGAATAATATAATATGGTTATAATACGGTTATTTACGCTTAAACTATTGCCAAAACTGCTGCAAAATCTACTTAAGTTCATTAAAACGTTTGAAATAATTCACTAATCCTATAATCTCTGCGATTTACTATTTGAATGTAATCGGACACACTAGTTCTTCCTGAAGTCTTCCTTCAATCACAAATCCGCATCCACATTAATGTTAACCTTGTTTCATTTGGCGCTCAAAGTAGCGTATGTTACACAGTTTTTCGTTCTTTGGTATTTTCCTCATCGTCTATCACTTCCCGGATGATTCCAATGTTCACTTTGTCTCTATACAGGCACGCGGCTTATTTAAGGTCCCAAAAATAAACCAAATCCGATGATTGTGCTTCATGGTTGTGTGGAATATACTTCTATGTACGACCCCCAACCTTCAGAGTCTGGTCCTTTGCTATAACTCTTGAATGATGGGGATCAAATATTTCGGGGCAATAAGCCAAATCAAATTCGAATGAAATTAGGTCTAAATTAAAAACATAGTTAGTATTGGAAATAATAAAACTCAACACATCCGTTGGCCTATTAACGCTTCATTCGCCCCCAGCAACACCCTGGTTCAGTACTGGAGACCTGAGATTCGAAAGTGGAAAGAATATAAATAGTTTTACCCGACTGAAACTGTAGACGCTACTGGTGATTCATCTAAATATTTCGTCTGCCTCCGGCTGAAACAGAAGGATGTGCCCTCGTGACAATCCACTCCTATCTTCCTCTCCTTCCGACTGGCACAACACTAGCTCATTAGAATTACCAACCAATCCCTTCCTTATAATATAAACATTTCTCTGATATTCTCGTATTTTTAAGCCCCACTCCCTTTCTTATTTGATTAGTATAATTCAATTTTCCTTAAAATATCATCTACTACATTTGCATTATAATTACGTTGCATCCTGTAGATACAAGCAGCAACTTACAAAATAATGAAGAAGAATAAAAAACCGATTATATTCCTTTTAAGCACTTTCTCGGCGGCGGCGGGTGGCAATGGCAATGCGAATTGAATTTGGTGTGTTTGTGTTTTCCTTACGGATAACGGTAAATTATATATTCTATCACCCCGAAAAAGCATTACGATAACACAATTTCTCATCACAATCTCTTCCTGCCGGTCTTTACGTCAGTCGTCTCGTCCTCGTCACCAGTTTAGATAAAACTTGCCTCTCATCTGATGCCTCTCAGGCTGCTAGCACATATTTTCGTCTGTGCCCCTGCTGATGGGTTAGATACACCATGGTGAAATTTTTAATGAAAAGCTCTTTTCGCGGTCGGGAGACGGGAGGATATCCTTTGCCTCTCATCTCTCGGATGAAGGTTCTTTAGCAAATTTTCTGTGTACTCCACAAAATGTCTGTCATCACTATTGTCATCAGAATGATTATTGTTCTGTGTCTCAAGACATCGGCGGGAGGTTGTGTACATTGTTTGTCCTCTGACGGGTGCATAATTTGCTTGAGTTGGGTATATTTCTTTTTTCTCCTAGGAATTGCTGTAGATAAAATGTAAATGGAAATAGAGACGGGTACCTACATAATAATTAAGATTGCCGCTGTGGGGGGTATGCTATTTTAAATTTAAATATTTTGATATATCTACACCACAAAGCAAGACTTGTGATAGCAGCATTATCTATGGGAATTGTGTTTTCGCGGTGCGTTTTGTTGCTAATTTGCATGCACAGGGGAGAACAGAGTTAAGTCGTGAACTCATTTCAGTTTCATAATTGAAAATTATTTAGTTGAGTGCGTGCTGTGGCTCATTGGTATTCAGTTGGAATTAACGAATATTCAATACCGACAGCGATTGTTGGTACAAAATAAAAGTTAAATATGCAGTTCGACTAACTTTCGGGTGTTTTTCAAACTGTTTATACAGGGTTATTCGCATTTCGTGGTGGTGAAAATAAGGCTCTGTAATATTGACATCTGTCAAATTTTAATATCACTAAACTTGTGAATTGTTCAGTTTAAGATTTGTCATTTTTCAATTTGGATTGCATATGGAATAATACTCGCCCAAGCTTTTTCGCTCTGTTCATTGACAACATAGTTGACTATCTATTGGGTGGTATTATGCAGGTGTGCTAATTAAATCTCTTCTCCTCTTCGATGACATTATGTTGTTGGCTGTTGAACTACTTCAAGACGTGAAATCTCTAATGAAGTTAAAAAAAGTAGTCGGTGAGCTTATATCAAGCTTATGTCTTGTCGAAAAAACTAGTTCTACAGATCCTCAAACAGATAAACGTCTCAATACTTACTAAGTACTGCAAACATGTTCTAAAATCTAGGGATGTATTTTCAATGACTTATAGTTACAAATAGGGTAGACGGGGGTACATTTGCTACAGGGGTTCATCTGCCAATCGATTTTTTTCCCAAACCAACCAAGTGTAAAATATTGAAAAATTGATTTTGATTGCAAACTTCCCACAAAGTTTGACAATTATCCGCCAGACAACAACCAAGTTGGACGTGTTCTTGTTGTTCGCCTACTGTAACCAAAAATCTAAGGTAATCAGTCATCCTTTATTTAGAACATGCGAATTGAATGCACATTTTCTGTGTTGTTACCAGTGGCAAAGCCACCCGCCTGTGGGTTATTTTTTCCAATGGCAAAGTCAACAAGTAGGTGCTTTTACCAGACGTGAATCCCTTCAAACAAGGAATGCAAACCCACCCCAGGAAGTGACTTCTGCAGCAAAACCCAAATGTTTCTACTGCATTTCGGTTTCTAGGCTAAGAAAATGCATAATACATAATCTATAACTTTAAAATGTTGAATAGTTTCAAATATCTAGAAGGCCACCGATTAATAAGTGACAGGCAATACGGATTTCGGTGCAGTCGTTCCACTGGAGACCTGTTAAACTACGTAACGCACTTATGGACGCAAGCAATTGAACAACACGGCGAATCCAGAGCCGTAGCCTTGGACATATCAAAGGCATTTGACCGAGTCTGGCATAGAGCCCTATTAGGCAAGTTGGCGTCTTATGGATTACCACAACAACTCTGCGGATGGATGCAAAATTTTCTTCTGGAAGATCGATCCAAGTTGTGGTAGATGGCGTATCATCTAATTCGTTTGCTATAAATGCAGGAGTGCCCCAAGGATCACAGGTTAGACCAGGCCTGGAATATTGCTCCCATATATGGAGCTCGGACCCAAAACATTTACTTAACCTACTTGACAGCATACAGAGACGAGCAGTTCAACTTATTGGAGACCCTACACTCACATCGAATCTGCAACCGTTGGTGCACAGAAGACAAGTCGCTGACCTATGCTTGTTCTATAGGTACTTCCATGGTAGATGTTCCGAGGAACTGAAGGACATTATCCCTCGAAACGCAACTTTTGGGCGTCCCACAAGACAGGCTGCTAATGCTCATGGCCATACAGTACACTTGACAACCGCGAGGACATTATCTTTCCAAAACTCCTTTTGTTACAGGACAAGCAAACTTTGGAACTGGCTTCCTGGGGATATATTTCCAGAAGACTACAATTTGCAGCAATTTAAGTGCAGAACTAACATACATCTGCAAGCATCTCGGGGCGCTGATGAAGCGTTATAGGTTTGTCTTTCCCGGGAGAACTGGAGAAGTATTTTTAAAAAAAAAACTAGGTACCTGGTATACCCTCCCCATCCCAATGGAAAACCATCTCACCTAGAGAGGCTTTGCCAAGACATTTGTTATGCTAATTCATAATAAACCAGTAAGACAATTATCTTCGACTATGCCGAAGCTCAAATACCCGGTACTATATTATTGTAAAAATAAAAAAAAATGTTTGTATTAAAAATGTATATATTTGTATGGGAGGTATGGGTAGTTTTTATTCGACCAAGCTCATTTTTTGTCAAAAATTTTTAAATATTATTAAAACAATATGCGCAAAGTTTAAACTTGCTATCTTTACTGTAGCTATTTAAATTTAATTTTTAACATCAAATAGCTATATATTTTGTATGGGAGGTAGTAGTAGTTTTCATCCGATCTTGCTCATCTTCGAAATTAGCCTCAGTTTAGTGGATAAAAGCTTACGTACCAAATTAAAAGTCGATAGCTCTTAAATTACGGCCGTAATCGTGCGGACGGACAGACAGACGGACATCGCTAGATCGACCATCGCCACAGTGTGGTACCGGGTATAAAAACTTAAATTATTGACCGATCACGACGAAATATACATTAAAGTGAAAATAGTAAAGCAAGGTACATACTTTATGTCAAAAACAACTAAAACACGATAAATGTTACGCGTAAGGTCAGACTTCCTAAATCCCGGCAAATGCACCCCGTCTACCCTTTGTACTTCTTTTTTGTCAACCTGGTAGACGAAAGGGGCATGTCAAATTATTTTTTGTTTATTAATTACTGTAGAAATATTAATGAAAGACAAGTCATCAGTAAAATAATATACTGTATGTATGTATGTATGTATGAATGTATGTATGTAATAGAACATTAGCACAGGCCTCAGCCCCCATTGAAGCTAAGCTCTGGGCCTCCGGGTATCGTAGAATAGCGCCAATGCAAATGGACAAACTAAACCCGTAAATAAACTAATTGAATAATTACATAGACGTAAATATTCAAGGTTCTTACATAATAACCGTTTGAACTAAGTTTAGGAACTTTCTCCTGAGGGATCTTATCAAAGTAGCGCTGGACCTTTGACGATGTCATTATACCTGGTGGCAACCAGGTGCTATCACAGCATGACTTTGACTTTGGCCAACACATGCTACGCAGTATATTTGTTGACTTCTTCCTTCGAATCACCATGTGACGTTCCCGTGTGGGAAACGTTGGTGTCTTTCGAATGACAATCTGTTGAACTTCGAACTCGTCCATGGCTTTCTTCAGATTTAATCCATTATTCGACCGATAACGTTCCAAATGTGTTCCATTACACCGGCACAACCATAAAAACGGTAAAAGAATTTTTAAAGTCGGCCATGTAGTTGCAGATATAGCTGCAACTATCCCCTTACTCCTCTCTCTCTCCTCCCTGTATTTTCAAAACTAAAGTATCCTAAAACCTGGACAGAAGTTTTTAACATATTTAAAAATAATAAATTTGTAAATCAGTGCAATAGTTTGTAAAACCTTTTCGGACATACAATTATAAAATGTTATATTATTATCTGTAGATTTTTCCATTATAATATCGATAGGACCCTGTTTAAGGTTCATAAAATAGAAACCTACTCTTTTAGAAAAGCCAAAACACTAGTTGGGATTGACCCTGAAAAATTCTTTTGGGAAATTTAGTCGAATTTTAGTCTATGAATTATTGTTTGAGAGAATAAAATTAACAGAACTCGTAGACACCGTCACTTTGGTAGGATTGATAGCTATTTCGAACTACACCACTAACTCATCACATCAGACAGTCAATTCTTCGTATATAATCCACTTGGGAAGACATTTCTGCTTTCCCCTATTTCTTAGTTGAATGCGTTTCATCAAAAGGAAATGAAAGGACGAGCGAGTTCCAGACAGCCACTTAAATAAACAGATCTGGGACACATATAACTCAGGATTTATCGTAACATTTGTGCTGCCAACCGTTTTGGGAAAAATATACCTTCAACAACATTTGGATAATTCTTCTGGATAAAACCCTTCTGAGAACACCCTATTGGATAGATTAAGATAATGGTCAGTCACTTCAAAGCCCATATTTTTGCCACAAACCCTATTCAAAAAAAAAAAATGGTTCCACTAAAATATTATCTCCTCTTTTTGGGTCATGTCAATTGTTCCAGCTGCTCTTTGAAGTGAAATGCCCACTTATTATACCAAAGCTGTCAACATGCTATCACCCCCATTAATAAAAGGTCAGAAATCCATTTTTTTTTGTCCAAACCGCAATCCTTTTCTAAATGCGCATAATTCCTGCCCGTATTCCATAGAGCGGCAGGATACCTATTTTCTGCTTCATAGAAAATGGAATGTCATCACATCAGCTCTTGGATAGATATTCAAGAGTACGAGTACACCACGATGTATCCATATACATGTCTCGTTTGTAATTCTATTTGCTTTTTAACTTGCGGCAAAAAGGAAGTAAACACGAATAATTTATGCCACCGACCGACGACGACTATATGATAGCTATTACAGTAAACCCGTATGCTTATGCTATATAATATGGGAGGACATCTCGTTTGCTGACATAAGCACATATATGTCAGAAAATTTAATGGGGACACAGATAGAACCCTTACTCATAAGTTATAATGGCTTTATTATGCGGTCGAACGCAGAAGGAGATGTTTGCGAAACAAGTGAACTGTAATTGAAAGGATGTACGCGTCAAATATTAATGTGATGTTTGTGCAAAGAATTAGGTCCATTTCCATTCCGATTTATAAGTAAACTGCTCAATAATGTAGCCAAATCCTTTGAATATATGATGGTGAAAAAAAATGAACAACCAAATAAGCTTTAGTTAGAGAGTCTGAAACTTTCCCCAAGTCAAAGCACCGCTAATGTTCCTTGAGAGATAATGAGGGGTGAGTTTCAGAAACCCGCATGGCGCATACCCATGGAAAGTTTTACATGTAAAATAGTTTCACAAGTTTTCTTCTTAAGGAAAGAGAAAACTGCAACAAAAAACCGTGATCACCAGATTATATACCCGTAGGAGGGAGAATCTCAACACTCACCTACTTTTTCAGTATAAATTATGCTTGCAAAAGACTGCAGAGTCACTTTCACTTCGGAAACGATAATGAATGCATAGAGAGGTTATCCTGTGTTTTCTTAACCCTTGAAAAGTGCCGTAAACTTAAGATTCGCTGCGCTGGGGGAAAAATTAAATTAAATACGTATGCAGATTAATTCTGCAAAATACGAGTAGGTCCCCACGGGATGTGAGTAAAGACATCTGTATGAGATTTGTGTTAGCTAACAAAGAGAATATAAAAAGAACGAACGGGATAAGTAGTACATACATTAGACACTGGGGGTGTATTTTTCAAAATAAAAACGTGATTGGAATACTTTTCATCTTGCTAGCTACAGTCGCAATTTTGAAAAGATTGCTAAAGAGTATAAAGAGTGGAGCCATATTAATGAAGGAGCTGGCACATACACGTAAATCCCTTTGAGGCATTTTTTGACTACGGTTCCAATTAAACTCGTATAGACTTACGCAGTTTTACGTGAGACCTTGAAATGGAATTTAATATACTTTTCATCTTTACACATTATAAAGTGATGGTAACTTTCATAGGGGAGAACTTACCTTCCCCAATGGTATCGTCGTGAAGTTCGTTGCAAATAATGATTTACTTTGGGATTTTTTTTACATCCAATTAGAGGGTTCATGAAGGTTAATTTAATGCCTTAGCAAAGGGTGAATATTTGGACAACGAATGACTACAGGATGCAAACTGCTCTTGGTGTACGAAAGTCGGCTTGTGAGACTGGTTTTCTGATTGTTAACCGAACGTATTACCGTGATCCTCATATGCGCCCAACGGAAAATGGGCTGAATTCCAAAACGCAGTACTTCTGCATTACTGCTTAATCAAGCGTTCCAAAACGCAAACGGGTTACTATGATGCAATGCATACTTTTCTAAAACGCATTGTGAACGCATCAACTGCGCAAACAAAAGCAAACAGAGCATCATGAATTATTATGATGCAAATGACTCTTAATTTAAAACCGCCAATTAAAATGGATTCATCGCTGGAGTCGTAGTAAAATAATATAATTTGTAATAATTTGCCAATTTTACTTTGATTTGCAGTAATAAAAAGTGGACGAATGAGTCCATTAAATTATTATTGGTGAGTACCCGAATTCAATTTGAACCCGATTTTTGAAACAAAGGAAGGAAGAAAAAGGTGCTGTGGAGAGTAGTTTTGGAGGAAATCAAAAAAATATATTAATTGGTGTTTGAGACATTTTAGTTCGCATCAAAGTCGTTCCAAAACGTCAAAAATTGCAAAGCATAACAAATGCAAAGCAGCGCAAAAGCATTCATAAACTTGCATCAAAAAAGCAGTGTGCTGTGCATTCACAATGCGCATTTTTTTTTGACGTTTTGGAATTTAGCCATGTATATAATTGCAACTGTTGCCAATTCAGGCACTTATGGGACCGAAACCATCAAGAATGTATTGAAAAATTAGATTGGCATTTGAATGAAATAATATCTCAGATTTCCAATCACTGGTACTAAAAATCTAAGGTGGGCGGTAGAAGGAATATAAGTTAAAATTTGGTCGAAATGAGATAAATACGCCATTCGACTGTAAAATTGATATGGCATGTTTGGAAAAAGCAGTATAAGTCTATTGCACACACTAATCTCTATAAAGGGCAGTAATCAAAGTAATATAGCTTTATGAGACATTATTGTGGGAGCCTAAAAGAGTATAAGTAGACTTATACTATTATGACCAAATAAAGGGTATTGTTTCTTTTTTTGTTCTGACTGACAACTTTAATTTTTCTTTGACTTGTACTAAAGTGACCAAAAATAATTTGGCTATGCTTATATTTTTACTTTTCGCTAGTTAAGTCTGCATTGGTCTTGAGAAAAGAGGATTCCACAGGCGAACTTTTTAAGTGCCAGTGTTGTAAGTGGTTTTCATAAAATCAATAATTTTTCCGCAAAAAAAAAAACTTTTGGGTAGTTTCTGGTTCGTCTTTTCCATAGCATTTCAAAAAATCAAGTGTGGAAAATCACATCTGCCATGTGGTGGCCAAGATCAGCGGTGCACTTTTGCTGGCGTTCTTTGAATTTGCCAGCCATTCTTTCCAAAATTAGTTCGGCTTCCACCCGAATCACTTCTTTAAGTCTTCCAGCGTTCGGGTCCTAGTTCCGGTCATTAGCTAGTAAACACGTGAAATAATCGCATATCGATAAATAAAGGACCGAAGTCATTGAGCGTTATCCCCAGGCTGCTACTATTGCATAATTTCTAATTTGTAGGTGGAAATGCAGCTCCAGATACAAAATACGCCTTGTCAAACGGTCATTGATACCAATTTCAGCTGCATGCTGCTGAGCAGATCAACCAAGACTGCGCAGAAAGGCTTGAAGAACACGTTTCATACTTTTAGGGGTTCGAACCGTTCGTGGAGCCTCTGGAGGTCTTCTGTTCGTCAAAACACCTCGTGTTCGTGCATTTAAATCAACAAAGAATACTATTTCACGCAGGAACAGCTTTAATTCTGTGGTTTTTGAAGCGGCGCGCGACGAAATTCACTGCCGTGACCGACTCATTATTTCGGACCAAACTGTCGTAGGCAAAAACGCGGTGCTCTATCGTCCATGGCTCAATGGATTCAACCACAAACCACATATTCACGATCACGATTCGGTGAATCTAGTCTAGTATACATTGTGAAAGTGAAAAATTGTAAGTTTTCTTACACTACAACAACAAAATATACTTGCTACACTTTTACACATTTGCTTACTATATACCTTAAACCTAAACATTGAGTTAGAATTCCACAAACGAATAAAATGCTCTTTCCAAATTAAAATCCTTTTCAAAATACATATTATACATATATTCTTTCTTTAAGCAGTTTAAGGTTAGTTTCTTAGTTTTAGATAACATCCAAATTTAGATCGACATAGATTTAAATTTTATTGAAACCCTTACCCATTAAACTCGACTAAATTAGTACTAATCTCCTTAAAAGGACCTTGAAGATACCTTTTAGACAGGGCTTGCCATTATATTAACAAACCTATTTTTAAGAGCTCTACATTACTAAACCTCGAACCGAAACCGAAATTCATACGAAACACGATATTAAAAATTCCTTTACGAAATAAATTTAGATAAAAACCTTATACGATACTCATCCTTATAGCAATTGGTTGCCATTGAAAAGAAAAAGCAAAGATTATATAATTCTGTTTAGCTTCACAAAAGACACCTGTCATACTTGTCCAGGGATATTGGAATTTTATTATATTCAAAAAAAAAAAAAAAAGTGTAAAACGAAATGTCGGACCTAAATATCTGAGCCTATTTTTGTATTCCATTCAGGTTGGCAAATTCACCTTGATCCCTTTTGAGTATTTTTTCTTTTACCTTTTTGCCTGACTCTTTGTGTTCGTTTATTAAGCAAGATAACGATGTTTAGCATTATCATAATATTTTATGATTGCATTGGCGGTAAGGTTTTCTGAGAAGGACCAAACGTTAGAAAGGTAGGGTAGAGAATTTTATTAGAAATTGATTATGTATGTACCATATCAACCAAACATTGTGAAAATTATGAATTAATTTTAAAGGATTTATTTGAAGATACAGCGTAGAGCCCCTCAGACGGATAAGGTGACAGGTTGAAAGAGATGGATGTTCGATGATGTGCTTATTTAAATTAATAGGAAAGTTTAGAAAAAAATTGCTTTCGACAGTCTAATATAGGGATTAGTAGATGTAATCTAAAAGTTTCTCTTCTGAGGTTTAAAACGTTGCAGCCTGCTTAACTTAAAATCGAAATAGTTGGTTCAAATACAGCTCAAATACGAAAACGCGGTTTTATCCTTAAAGGCAAATGAGTAAGAAGAGATGTTAATGCTGCCACAGACAACCACTTTACTTTTGTTGGGGCCAATTGGGAATTCCAAGATCCGCCCTACCTATGGGCGGGGTGATAGAAGCTTGTGTGTGATGTAGCCTATCTTGTTTTTACACGCTTTTACTTAATTTGTCTTTTAGCTTGTAAAGAAATCTATTAAACAATTTTTCAGCCATTTCTCAAATCTGAAACTTTGCAAATATTTTTTTGACTTTACTTTCTGTATCTTCTCATTATAAAAAAATGTTGAAATGGATTTTAGGCAATACTCCCCCGAGTATTTTAACGCATCACTCAACTTTCTGTTCCGTTCAGAAGTTGAGCTACATGAAATCCAAATTATGTCTCATTTTCGTCGAACAAAAATCTAAATTTCCGATTGCCTTTCCGCTTAGGAAAAAGTTGGCAACGCCATCTTGTCGCACTTCGCAGAACAAAAAAGATATAAACAGTTCATCTACTCCCATCATAACTGGTGTAATCACAGAACACTGTGCCATAGGAATCATGCTTTGTAAATGGAGGAAAGAGTTAAACGATTTATGCAGAAACTGCGAAGATGAGAAGTTGGTGGATTCAACCCAAACATCTGCCTTACCACATCTACAAGAACGACTCCTACTAACATTACGATTTAGGTTCCTTGGCAGAATTGTTGAATTAAAAAAAAACTTCGGATCTTCTAAATTTTATAAGGAGCATTAACTGGTTCTAAAGTCGGCCAGTACCTTGACTTGTTTCGGTCTGTTCCATTTTTTGGTCTCTCTTAGTAGGGCCTGTACGAAGTATGCCTTTAAGACCTCCGAGTGAGCGTGGGGAGTTGTGCTCCATCACAAACGTTCTTATAACTTAGCCTAACATATGACTTATAGTACATGTGAAACAAGCTTATAGTTTTAACTTTGTGGTGGCCACTTCAGCAATCAGTTGGCTTAAAAACATGATAGTAAAGTTAAAGTGTTTGTCCCCATAAATAAATCCCAGTGCTGCAGCTTTTAAAAATTAAGACACCAATGTGATTAATTCCTCGTTATCATAAACAAATGTTGGGATTATGAAATCACAGCCTGATAAAATGAGTAACACAATGAGTTGGTAAGACTTTCAATAATAAATATAGATAGATATGGAGGCAGTGACTAATAATGTTGAGTCCGGGTTCTTGTTCTTTGTTTTTTATAGGTTACGATGTTTATAAATGGGGTCATAATCATAAACGATCCCACTTTCCTAAGTACATACTGGTATGCCAATGGACTTCACATTGGAAGACAACATCAATCGAATAATCAATGAGATACATAAACAAAACAAGTCCTTGTTAAATTTTGGCTAAACGGTGTAATGGACAATGTAAAAGGTCTTACATTCTTATAAGCCAAAATATGAATTTGTTTGAATTGTAATAGCTAATGCTTAAGATGCTAGGTACATATTGATGGAGTCCTGCGGCCACATTTCGAATTTCTACTGAAAACTAGTTTATAGCAAATGAATATACAGTCGTGTCTGGATATAGTGAACACCCGATATAGTAAACACCTCGATATAGTGAACAGCTTCAACGGAAGAGTATTCCTTTTACATGGAGTAGGTACTCTAAATAGTGAACAATCGAAAACCTCTAAATCAGTGATGAAAATCGACTTTTCTCAATTGTACTGAAAACTGAAACAAAATTGTACTGAATAGTACTCAAATTTCTTAAATGTATAAAACCAAACGAAAACATAAAAAATAAATATTTTATAAAAAAAAAAAAAACGAGTACCTATCAGTGTTATCATCAACCAGTTTTTATAACCTCCCCAGCATTTAAGTCTTGCAAAATACTAATACGTGGCTCTTATAATCGCCTAGTTCGATTCATTTGGTTGGACTCTGTTGTGTTTTGAAAAGACAGATAGACCGGCCGGATAGACGTACATGGCTAAATCGTTTCAGAATTGCATCCTGATTCAGAATATTTATGGGTTATGGGGTATAGCGTGACTTCTTTTTGGCGTTAGAAATGTAAGTAAACACTTATACCTTCCAGTGGAGGGAGTTATAAAGGCGAATTTAATTGAATCTAAAGCTTAGTACGCAGCTCGAGCGAATCTAAATTTTAGCTGCTCTCCAATTATTAACTAAAATCCTAACTCTTAACTCTAAATTTTGACATAGAGTGCGCTGTGAATATAAGTGCCACAGAAAACAGCTGTTCGTTGAAAATAACTTCCTTCAAAAATTCATCGACGCGAAAATGTGTTATATTTTGGTTGCACTTTCTTTTTTGCTATTCCTTGATATTAAATTTATCACTTTGAAAGGATTCCTCATCGAAGTATTCATTGAAAAATCCTTATCCTTATTTACTTTTCCGCAACACAAATGAACAGAAGAAAAAAAACTTCATATGTAAAAATTTAGCTAGAAAAAATGTGCCGAACCATTAATTGGCGCGGTAAATTGAGACATGCAGTACAGTTTCAAATAAAAATTTAATTTTTTGGCTGAAGCAGCATACCGCTCTGCTAAATGGATTCGCTTAAATTTAGCTCAGCTCAGCAGACATTACGCCTGTATTCGATTCTTTAGCTTTGTTTTTTTTTTTTTGATAATAGCTATTTTGATAAGAAAACATTCTTTAAACGTTTGCGGAAGGATAAGAAGAAATCCAAAAAGCACGATGGACAATGCGGTGTAGGATTTGAAAATATGAACTCGTTGCATTCATTTTGCACAAGGCCTATTTCAGCCCAAAACTCAGAAATAGAAGTATGTACCTATTTCTATCGTAGTCAGATTAGAGCTCTATTCATGATTGATAATTTCAATATTTTTTTGTTCACCAGGAAAAAAACCTTAAGACAAATTGGACGATTGAATTTACTTCATTGTCCAAATGGCAGTTTGTAAAAAATGTTGTAATGAGTTCAAAAAAATGTCTCCGAAATCAAATCGTTTTTCCACATCCTCGAGGAATGCAGCAAATTTCAAATGTTAATTTTTAACGAAGTACGATGAGTAATGAATACATTCAGAATTTTAAAACAAAGGAGTGCGTTCAGCTTATTTTTGTTTAATCCTCATAATATGTATGATTTGAAAGATATAAAAATAAACTTTCAAAAATTAAAAATAGTACAACTAGTACTGAAAATTGAGAAGTGGTACTTGCGTACTCGGGAAAGTCAAATTGTACTGAATTCAGTACAATAGTAAGCCTTTTTGCAACTATGCTCTAAATAGTGAATACAGCAGCAACTTCAAGCTGAAAAAATCAAAAAACACACAAGAGAATTGTACTTTTACGGGGATAACCCTTTGATTGCCTCAAAGGAGGTTTTTACTTGATGTTTGTTTATTATTTTTGTGGAGTGCGTTTGTGTGCAGTCGATAGTGTTTGTGTCGTGTGACAGAAATCTGATTATGACGACCAAGATGAAACACAAATTACAAATCGTGTAAAAACTAGTGAAGCTATTGAACATTTCGATAAAGCTATTGCATGGACGGAGGCCAACCCCAACACTATTGATTATGCTGGCATACTAGCATTACGAAGTCTACGCGAATAAGCGGTCGTCAAAAAATCAATTTCTGAACGCAAGAAGCAAATAATCTATTCGCGAAATTTTTCAGTTTTATTTTTAACTTATTTTTCCATTATCGCTATATATTGTGTAGTGTTGTGTGTATGTATGAACACATAAAAATATGAATTTTTATATTTTACGTACATACAACATACATAATGCATTAATGTATATTTTTGAAATTAATTTAGTGTCTTGGAAAAGTTAAGAAATCCCAAAAGTTAAGCACCCAAAAAACAAACTACTTAACTTTTTCGGGTCACTACTGTACTTCTATGTATTTTCCTTTGAGCAAATAAAATAATTTAAAAAAAAATTCACCCTTGTTATTAGTAAACAACCTGTATACTGTGAACGGGCCTTGCAAAAGATCGTTCACTATATCCAGGCACGACTACTTAATTTTTTATTCTAATGCACTATCGATTACTTCACGGTTTACATTCGGCTTCTCTGCCGCTTGTATAGATATAATAATGATTGATGAGGTACACACAAATTTTTAGTCACAAACACAATTAGTATCTAGGTAAGGTAGGTACATAAATAATATTGTAATTAAGGTACTCGTATATACATACTCTTTGAATTATGCAACATTTAAAATGGTCTGTCGATATTTATTTTAAAGTCTAAAAGTATGCATTTCTTTTTACAACCGGAACTCCTCGGTGGGTAGGTACCGTAAAACACCCTAATATTGACCACTTTTGAACTTTAACACGTTGTTACTAATTACCGTTATGTCGTATTAAGTATCTTAAATAATTGCACTACGGGGACTTCCATTCACTATTATAATGTTTAAAAACCCATCGTTTTTTATTTTTGTTAACAAAATTATTGTTAAATTAGTAAGCGGTCAAAGTTAGACATCGGTTGCCCTAATATTGACTGGGGTTATGGCAGTTGGCAAAACAAAAATTATTTGTCTTATGTTTTTATTATTTAATAAAAAAATACATAAACACAAATCCTTTTTAACTAAAATTTTCAAATTAAACTCAAAATTACAAATTACTGACGTCTTTAGGTAACTAAAATAATAGAAACAATAAAATAAATAAAGTAAAAAAAAAAAAATAAATAAATACTTTTAGGTTTTATATGTTTCAGAAAATTAAGAAAATTAATTATTAAGTTATCAGATCTGTATATAAATTCAATTCAGAAATATGTTAAAAAGCTGGAGTATTTTTTTCACAGAAATACTAAATAAAAAAAAAAATAAAAGTGTTAACATCAGCCTGGCCGATGCTTTGATACCCTCCACTGCATAAAAGTCATGCAAAATGTTTGCAATGCGAGTTAGTATCTATGTACTGTACAGATACACGCATGTGCCTAATATTGGTTTTGTATGGGAGGTACCAGAACTACTTGACCGACATAGCCCATACTGTCCATACCAACCTGATGACGGTAAAAATAAGTAGGTACTCTCACAAAATTTCATTCGCCTAGGTCAATTCGTTTGGACGCTAGGGTGTTTTTAACAGACGGACATGGCTAAATATATTCAGAATGTGATCCTGATTCAGAATATATATACTTTATGGGGTCTCCGGTACCTCCTTCTTTGAGTTACAAATGTAATGACAAAGTGAATATACCTTCCTGTGGAGGGTAAAACTAGTAACATTGGTTTTTTATGGGAGGCACCAAAACTACTTGACCGACAAATACCAATTTTAATCCCAACCTGAAGACGGTCAGGATGAGTTCTCTTTAAATTCCATTCGTCTAGATCGATTCGTTTGGACGCTATCGTGTTTACAACAGACAGACGGACATGGCGAAATCGACTCACAATGTGATGGGTGACACCCAAGGCCTAGCTTCGCAACCATTCGTTTTGTGTGAGTTTCTATTTTTGGGACAAATGGAAGGGACCTTTATGCCGAGTCCGAACGGCTGAATTGAGAAGCTTTTTCATGACAGTCATACTCTCGGATGTTTGTCAGACGTTCGCGAGAGGTGGCGCAGTAGAAAAAACTTTAAGATGTAATTTGTGTTTTTCCGGGGATCGAACCTGGGAGTTTACTTTATTTTCAATCAAATGGCATTGAAATTGACACTATTTCTTTATTCTTAAGTAATTTAAAGTAAAATGAAAAAGTTGCTTCATACAAATTCTGAGTTTTCCTAACTTTCACCATGAAGTTGGGAACCGCTTAAAAATGGCGGGTTTCTTACATTGACCAAGCGGTGGTATTGCTGCGTTTAAAGATATTTAACGATTTCCTTTAATGCCTTTAACTGCTACATAGTGTAACGTTCTCCAAACACATTTTTTTTTAATTATAGATAGGTACATTATAATGTCCGTACTTTGGGCGCAGTAGCGCAGTGGTTAGTGTGCTGGACTACTGTGCGAGGGTAGTCCAGCACACTAACCACTGCGCTACTACATCTTCCTGTGGGGGGTATAAAAATAAAAGCTAAGCTAACAAAAGATATATTTTTTTAAAGAAATTAACTTTCTAAATATATACATTATAATGTACCTATCTTTAATTTAAAAAAATGTGTTTGGAGAACGTTACACTAAGTAGCAGTTAAAGGCATTAAAGGAAATCGTTAAATATCTTTAAACGCAGCAATACCACCGCTTGGTCAAGGTAAGAAACCCGCCATTTTTAAGCGGTTCCCAACTTCATGGTGAAAGTTAGGAAAACTCAGAATTTGTATGAAGCAACTTTTTCATTTTACTTTAAATTACTTAAGAATAAAAAAATAGTGTCAATTTCAATGCCATTTGATTGAAAATTAAGTAAACTACTTACTTATTTGGTTATATTAACAAAAAAATAACGTATCTAGGTGTACAGGGATAATTTTTCGAACGCTCCAAATTACACGTCCAAACCCATCCGTACGTTATCGGCGGTTAAATTTAAATCTGACGGCTGAATGCTTCCATTTTTTTACAGCTCTTGTCAGTAAATGTTATAAGTGAGGTACGAAGCGGCCAGAAAGAAAGATTCTATGTGCCGGGCATTTCAGTGGGAGTACCGTTGCTATTTGCGAAATTGGGTAGTTTATCTCGAAGAGAGGCTTTTGGTTGTAGCTACTTAATTCTCCTACTTAGTCTTCGGGTCAAGGTGGAGGGTGACCGAAGCAGTCTAACCCCCGCTGGTAAATTCTGATGGTCCGTTGGCGAGGAGGGTGGCTGATACAGATCAGATGAGAAAGACTACGGCAGGAGAGAGCGACGGAGAGTGACCGTAACAGTCCAACCGCCCGCCTATCCCTTCTGACGGAAGAATTATTATTTGCTTAATAATCCGACAAATTAAATACATTTAATGTACTTGTGTGCTGACACATGAGGGCAAAATTATCAATCAGATACAGTTTATATAACCGTAACGTCAATTTCCTTCCAATATCCTTTTCCAATTCAATTATTGCATTAAAGTTCTAAGCCCGAAGATTGATTTTCAATAACTATATCTCTGCAGTATGTACCTACATTTTAATCTTATCTCGGATTTTGAACAAAAGGTACTTTTGCAATTACATATTACAATTCTTTTTATTATCCTTACAATCTAAGGTCAAGAAGATTCTCATTTCATAATTCTATACTACCTACAATATATTTTTCTCGAATAAAAAACTATATAATGTATTGTATACCTTTCGAAGCAGTTCTTGGGTGAAAATATAGTGAGAGTTTGAATATCTTTAGATGCTATATGTACCTATATTCCCACCGAATGTGAAAATGTTAGATATAATGTGAATTTGGTATATTTCTTTAGCTCAATTGGAATTTTCCATTTCCCGAGCAATATTCAATTTCATCCGCTTCCTCCTATTCTACCAAATAGACGCACACGCACACATGTTGCCTTTGGGGTAATTTTCGATTATGAAATCGTCGAATCTGAATGTGAATCTCGAATCAATTCAATTGGAATTGTGCGTAATGGAATGATGCTCGAGGGATAGAATATATTCCGCCTTTTGAAAGGGCGGCAACAAAAGAACGATACGATTTAATGTTGGAAAACGTTAAAGCTTTTTACTATATTTATGAGCATTACGTTTCGAGAATTAGGTTCCAGGTAGACGTGAAGCACATCCATTATCTGAAGCAAAAGGAAAATGAATTTAAAACGTTGTTATGCGATGGGTTGATATTCGTATGTATAATTGAGCCGGGACGGTAGGTATGTAGGTATTCGTCGCTTTATATAGATGTTATACAACGCTTAGCAGCAATAGAGTAATTTTTCAGGCAATTTTTTAAAAGGGATCATAAGGGTTGAAAACAATGGCAAACTCGTATTATTCGGTCACGCGGTTAAGGAATAGTGTATTTTGTATTCTAAATTAATTGATGTTTGACCATTGGCAGCATATTTTTATAATTATTGTCTTCATTGGCGTCTGACTGTTAGCCTTAGATGAGCTAATTTTGAATAAAAAATCAAATCAGCCATCGTCCTTAATGGTACACAAACTGTCATTCCATTATTATAAGAATGACAGTTCAAAATTAATTCAAATTCGATACGAGAATTTTTTTTACGAGACAAATCCGATGAATCTATCATTTTTATATCGTCAGTGATAAATGGATTTTCAATTGAATTTTTAGGGAGCAAAGCATTTCCTATGCTGCATTCTATGTCTATAGATACCAATTTCCTGATATAGCTTTTACCGAAATCAAAGTCTGACCCTCTCGACTTTGATCGTATCTATTGTCATGTAAAAATTTTTTCGAATTTCGACCGGAAATGTTGTGTTGGCTACATTCCTGATACAGTCCAAATTTATTTTGACAACCTACCAACAAATGGCGCAAATCACTTACACGTCTAGTAGCTGTGTAGCCCAGAGACGAATGATATCATTTCAGACATCCTTAGTATACCTATAGAAAATAAACAATAGAGACTCCAAGACTATTGTTGTTGTTACACAAACTAATGCCTGTCATGATTGTGATGATATCTAGAGGCATCTATGCTGAAGAACAAGCAATCTGTAGTGAGAGACTAATTGAAATTGATTATAAACATTGAAAGGAAGAAGCCCTATGCTCCATTTATGTATTCTACTGCTGGCTGGATGAAGTAATTCCTTGATAGCGTGCTAATGTGCCATAAAAATAACAAAAGCTACGCCACTACGGTGGCAGTGTGGTGGAACGTGAAAGTCGCCGCAGTGGCAAAATGCATGATATTGCACATGATAATGATGATGGTTCTGTAAAGTATGGGAAGAAGCCGGCAATTAGTCTGTCTCTAAGGGTTCTGTACAGCTACCCTACAGACACGAAGAGGGGTTCTTTTGACACAGTATACCAACGGCTGTCTATGGGTAAATGGAATTTGTATGTCGAATGTAAATGGTCGGGTCATGCAATTTTAATGACAATAATTTTAATTGTTGTTTCGCAGGTTAAAATTTACTGGGTTGGTGTGGTGTGCATGAATAGTATAATCGTTGTTATTACTTTGTTTGTTCCAATAAAATTGTTAGTTTTATAGGATAAGGATTCCAACTGGGGTATGTATATTAACATAAGTATCTAGATATATATAACTGAGCAGAAATTGTGGATTAAGTGAATTCCAAAGGGATTTTAAAACAAAGAGGCTGGGAATTTAGAGATTGCCCACTTGTAAGCTATAGTTTTAGCAGGGCATAATGAGGTCTAGATTATTACTCACAAACTACAGAAGATTCTTGTCTTTTACAATAAATCAACATTTTTAAGCACTATTCACATTAAAAAAAAATCATCAAGAGGTCAAGTCAGTCATAATACACTTGATTAAGACATATTAATGGCTTTTTACTCCAAAAATTCCATTTTGCTCTGATATGGTTGTTGGGCTCATCAGTAGATATATGCACCATATCCAATCTAAAAACACTGTCATTGTATAAATAACACGAGCGCAATCTAATGCTACGTTTCCACCGGAGATTAACTCCGAAATTAGGATTAATTTTCGTTAACCTCGTATAAATCTCGAGATTTATCATACAAAAATTAGTCTCATAAAAAGGAGATTAAAAATTAATCTCCTAAACTGACTAGGTTTACATGTAGAGTTCGGTCTCTGAACACACTCTCCACAGGTCGACGAAAGGTCTAAAATTAAAAACAAACAGAGCTACATTTGACATTTATGTCATAGGTGAGCAAAAGAAAAAAATCGTTTTTTTGGTACCTACCTACCCAACAACAATTGGCAACTTTCTTGCCAATGCAACCGTTAAAATGTTCATACATATTAGTTTTGAGGGCAAAATGATGCGGTAATAATATTTTTATATTACTGCCACTCATTTTTTGTTTTTACTTTTAATTTCGAAAGTAGACATTTTTTAATATGACAACATCTGGTGAAATGTCAAATTAATTTTTTTTTTTTTGGTGGAAACACTTCAGGATTAATTTTAAATCTCCTGCACTTAATCTCGGAATTAGCGTTCGGTGGAAACATAGCATAAAGTCTGCGAAGGCACTGGCTTTAGTTGCGAATGGCCGAAGTGTGGTGTACGCGCGCCGCCGCGATTATGATTAGAAAACCATAAACGACATTAACAGCCATTATGCGTTTTTTCTTTTTTCGAACAGAGCCTGAACTGTCAAAAAGTTCGCGTTTCTTTTTTAGCTCAGACACATTACAGCTTAGAAATTTCGTTTTTTTTTTCTATGAGCTCGGAATAAATTGATTGAACAGGCTGAGTAAGAAGGTGATTACGCACTTACAGAGCGTTGCCAAGTGCAAGTTTGTCTGCATTTTGCAGATTTTCACCCCAGCCGCAGACTTTTAAAATCCCAAGTGGGTGGCAAATTTTGTCTAAATAGGTAAATTTGGTTTGTTTAGTGATGCTTAACTCCATAAAAATGAACAAAAAAGTTGTATAAAGCTGTTTAACTGCTGGTTTTATGAGGCTGTACTGATTGCGTTTAGCACCTGTCAAAATTAAATTTTTGATATCGCAATACATATTAATGAATCCAGATTCAGATCCATAGAAATCTGAATTGCAGATTTTTTTCTGTATGATTGCAGGTTTGTCGAAATATTTTCATGGCAACACTGCTTACACACATTTGACAGAAAAAAAAAAAACAGGATATACAAAATATGTAGTTGAAATGGCGGGCGAGCCTTGTTGTCGTTTTGCCACAAAAGGTAAACCAAGTTAATAAAATAACAATTATTAAATAACCTGACATCAATGTGCTCAAATGTGTTTCATAATCAAATCACAACGATCTGAGCACGGTCAAAATGCTCGAGCTCTAATCAGAGATCAGCTGTGAACTAAAAACAATAAACGCCTATTATAAGGAACAGAGAAACGAACTCCTACACCTGACTCAGGTCGCCACATAGTAGCTTCTGCAAGGAATAAACTCCATTTAGTATTTATAAACCTTCAGAATCATCACCAAAGAACGGTTTGGCTATGTTACAGGACACAGGTATCGAGCCATTACAGGCAGGGCCGGACCAACCATATGTGCAAGATGTGCAAATGCACAGGGCGCCAAGTTCTGGGGGCGCATTGCAAGATAAAATTAATTTTTCTTAAGCCTACTGTCCACGTAGCTGCGCTTCATACGCACGATTCGTCATTTGCAGCTTGTTGTACGCTTGCTTGCAGATTGCATATAAACCAACGAAGCTCTGTCCACGGAGCGGCAAAGTCGCATGTGCGACTAAGAAATGAAGCGCAGCTACGCGGACAGTAACAGTAAGCCTAAGAAAAATTAATTTTATCTTGCGCGAACTAAAACTGTCATTTGCATTTTAAACAAAAAGCTTGTTCAAAAAATTTCAAAATAACAACATCCACCACACCTGTGCTCAATTATTTCTTGCACATTAACTCACATTACTTGCAATGTTGCAACTTCAGGGAGAATCTAACTCAAAATATCGCAAAATAAAAAATCCCACTAAACCTATACAAGTTCATTTCTTACCTACCTTATCTCAAAATATTCCACCCAGTTCGTGTAAATATATTTCTTGCACATCCACTTACAATTTACAAAAAAACCTAGTTCAAAAATCTCAAAACAAAAAAAAGTTCCACCCCGTATGTGCAGGTTTTATTTCTTGCACAGTTACTCGCAAAATTTTCATAGGAAAATATTTCAAACAAAAAAATTCATTCTAGGGAATTGTTTGTGTAGGTTTTTGATTCTGCACATATGGATGGGATTTCTCATCTACGAAAAAGAGTAACAAATTTCTCTTACAAGTAGCTTTGCATTGCATATGAATTATGAAAATTTAGCTTTTTTTTTTTAGCTAGATACGAATTTTGTTTGACTGTTTTTAAATGTTTCGTGTAATTTCTTTTATATAAGTATACATTTTTAAATTAAAAGTGGCAATAGAAAAAAATAAAAAGAAGACCAAATATTGCTTGAATCTAATTTTTTTAAAGTTCATTTATGAGTTAATACATTTTGTATACTCCCTTTCATTACATTTGTAACGTCAGGAAGGAGTCACCGGATTTGATCAGGATCAAATTCCGAATAAATACTGCCATGTCCGTCTGTCTCTCTTTCTGTTGAAAACACGATGGCGTCCAAACAAATCGACGTAGGCGAATGAAATTTTGTGAGATGGCTTACTTTTACGGTCGGCAGGTTGGTATTGAAAATGCTCAATATCGGTAAAGTAGTTTGGTTACCTCCCACTCCCATACAAAGCCAACATTAACATGATACCTCAATAAAAAAACGAATTGTAAGTCTACTTCCTTAGTGATGTGAAAAAGACTTATGTATGCATGTGTGCATATAAGAAAAAAGGGCGCTTTCTGTAAATCTTGCACAGGGCGCTAGTTTGGCTGGGGCCGGGCCTGATTACAGGCACAGATATGTGAATGTAAAACGATGTGGCGGCTTCTAGTAGAAAGTGTACCGAGAGTTAAGTCCGACATAACTGACGTCAAAATTTGTTCAGCCTCACCGGGATTGGACAGAGTCCGACTGGAGTAGTGTCCGTTTCACTAACACGTCCAGGCTTTTTTGCGCTTCCCTAATGGGTGAAGTACCTACGACCAAAGTCTGCAGGCGATCGGGTGAGAAATTATGTGAACATTTCTGGGGTGATTCAGTCACGGCGAACTACTGCCTTATTAGACGATTAGGGAGGTAACAAAATATTGACTTATGAAATTTTTTCCCATTTTCCTTAATTTATATTTTAATACTTAGTTCTTCCCTTTTTTGATATGAATATAAACAAAATTGTATTTAAAAAAAAAACGTTTTTTCGACCTTACAAGTTATTGCAAAATTTCAAGGTGGGTACTTTTTTTGCTAATTCAGTGAATATTTCTATAAACAGTAATTCTTAAATTCAAAGTAACATTTAGTTGTTCACATTTCGACAGAGCCAACTGATTGTCATTACAATATTTCTCAATATAATTTTCTAAAGCGCAAACGTAAATAAATTATAATAATCTTACCAAAAATAAATTTGTCTGAACGAATGCTTACCTAAAAATAGAAAGAAAATAACTAGTTAGAAAAAATCTTAAAATAAAAAAAGTTAAGTTCTTGATTTGAATATTACAACTAAAAAGTTTCACTGTAAAGGGGCTAGTACACGGCATGTAGCAAGCCACATACGTACGTAGCTCTGACGTCAACAGAGAGTGCACAAAGAGATCTTGTACACGGCATGTACCCATTAGGACCATTCACTGACGTAAAAATGATGTCAGTGCTACATACGTATATGGCTTGCTACATGCCGTGTACTAGCACCTTAACTCAATTTATGCACAAACTACCCAATACACATTATGTGCTTCAGCCGTAACCAAATCAATCGTTCTTTTGAAGACTTAAGAATCGTAAAACGGCTTACGAATGAAATTAATGTGTTTTGGTTCGCGATGGATCTATTATTATGTCTATTGCTGTTGTATAAGAGACCTTATGCCTTCTTAATCTACCTAGTGGATTCTCAAAGATTTGATAGGCTTGTGGCCTATTTTTTTGCATATTTATATTAATTCCGTATTCACGCAAGCACTTATGAGAAGCTTTTAGGCCTTTTCAGATGATATTGGAATGGAATTGCTTTTTACTTTGTTTATCCCTTGATTTTATAGTTACAAACAAATATATTGCGTAGCAGGTCTAGGAGATGAGGGATGAGGCATGAGACATTGCGAAAACCATCAAAATGTAGTTTGTGGTTTTCTAGGCTTTAGCCTGTGTCCCGCAGCTGAGCAATACCTACTTAGTTTTTTTTTTTTTTGTTTTAAATATACTACTCCCGGGAAAGGGGAACATATAATGCTTCAACAGCGCCCCGAGATGCTTGCAGATGTATGTTAGTTCTGCACTTAAATTGCTGCAAATTGTAGTCATCTGGAAACACATCCCCCAGGAAGCGAGTTCCAAAGTTTGATTGTCCTGTAACAGAAGGAGTTTGAAAGTTGGAAAGTTAATGCCCTCGCGGTTGTCAAGTGTCCAGAATGGTCATGTCATGAGCATTAGCTGCCTGACTTGTGGGGCGCCCAAAAGATGCATTTCCAGGGATAATGTCTTTGAGTTCCTCGAAACATCTACCATGGAAATACCTATAGAACAAGCATAGGTCAGCGACTTGTCTTCTGTGCACCAACGGTTGTAGATTCGATGTGAGTGTAGGGACTCCAATAAGTCGAACTGCTCGTCTCTGTATGCTGTCAAGTATTTTAAGTGAACGTTTTGGGGCCGAGCTCAATATATATGGGAACAATACTCCAAGCCTGGTCTTACCTGTGCTTTGTAGAGAAGGAGAAGTTGCTTGGGGCTAAAATAACCTCTTTGCTCTAAGTAGGTAGCTCAACTTAGCGGACGCCGATCTTGCGATATAGGATATGTGGTCGTGCCAAGTGATTCCTGAATTGACTATGACTCCTAGAAGGTGCATTGAGTTCTTGGATTGGATTGGATGGTCATCCATTTGGAATTGAGGAATTATCGATGCATTTTACTAAGAAAATGTTGTGAGCTGCAGCTGCGTCTTGTTTGCATTAAATACACCCAAGTTGTCTTTTCCCCACTTCAATATTTTGTCCTGATCATCATTTAGAGAACTAATAGTCCTGATATATTATAGTCAATAGAAACTGGCAGTCAAATCAGCAACACCACACAAAGAAGACGAAATATCGATTTACTTTATTATAGATGCATTACATCTAAATACTATTAGCTTAGTAAATGCACGAATTAAGAAAATATTAAAAATGTTCTGTTAATAAATTTGTTTTAGATAGCCAAATTGACCCTTTCAGTGCCACACCATCTGCTTCAGCATCCACCAAATCATTTCAACTCCATCAATCCCCTTACTTCATTTCCGAACAGAGCTTCCACCCAGCTCCTTCACCTAACAGCCAAATTTAAAACACTCAAAAAACACTTCTGATGGGGGCTCTTCTCAAGTACACTACATCAGCTGGTCTTTCGAAAGATCGTTGGCCTTCATCAGTACTCGTCGCAGTCCCGTCGCCACCGTCCGATGATTATGTCGACGAATCACATTCGAATATCGCGAAAGATGTTGTACAAGCACACAAATCTCCCCATCCCCACCCAACCCAACACTGAACTAAGCAAAAACAATTTTGACTTTGAGTTGACTAAAAATAGAAGCGCTCCCAGTCATCCGATTTGCGTGCTTTAGAGAAGGACACATGCCCTCCATAATTGATTTGAAAATTTGTTTAATTGTTTAATTAGAATTAAATCTAGTGATTGTGCAATTGATTGTGAGTGCAGAACGTTGACAAATTGTTTGTTTGTTTAGCTTTTTGTAATTTTTTCTTCTACTCACAGTGAGTATCTATTAGCTGAACGGTAGCAGCACTAATCTCCGACGCGTTACAAAAAAGAAAAAAAAATATCACCACTCAGAGCTAATCTCTCCCCAAGTACATCACAAAACACACTGCTACGCGGAAAAATACCGTGCGATTCGCAGGAAAAAACCAACGAAAACTCATTCACAGGAAGGAGAACAAAACTCTGGAGCCGAATGAAACGTTTTTCCACCCCAAAACAAATCACAGTTGATTGCGGGCCCATGCAATTACATAGAAATAATTTTTCGTTTTTCCCCATTTGTGTTGTTGTCGTAGCGGAATGATGTATTAATTGGTTCGTAATTAGGGCTCAAGTGGTGTTGACGACTATTATTAGTATTACCCGCCATCTGACTGGAAGGTAAGGGGTCGGTGAGAGTGTGACCAAGTGACAATTGAACTTGCTACCGTAAAGATACTCCGTATACCTATTCGAATCAATGTGGGTGGTAAACAGTGGGGATGGAAAATTGTCGGACGTCTTGTATTATTTTGATCACTAATTTATATAAAGAAGTTAAGATATCGATTAAAAATCTATTTGTGACTAAAATAGTTCTCTGTGTGGTATGTGGTAGGTCGCAATTTAAAAAAAAAAAAAAAAAAAAATAAACAGGCGGGTGACACCCAAGGCCTAGCTTCTCGCAACCATTCGTTTTGTGTGAGTTTCTATTTTTAGGACGAATGGAAGGGACCTACAATTTTATGCCGAGTCCGAACGGCTGAATTGAGAAGCTTTTTCATGACAGTCATACTCTCGGATGTTTGTCAGACGTTCGCGAGAGGTGGCGCAGTAGAAAAAAACTTTAAGATGTAATTTGAGTTTTTCCGGGGATCGAACCTGGGATCCCTCACACAGTAGTCCAGCACACTAACCACTGCGCTATTGCGCCCACAATCGCAATTTAGACTTAACTAAATAGATGGCGTTAAAGTGAGCCACGCATAATTATCACTCCAGCTATGTTCTTAACCTAATTCATTTGAATTAATGAATTGTTTTTCGAAAATTTTAGCAATCTGTCATCTATTTACTGCACTATTTTTTATTTTTATTTTTTTAAATACTTCTCCCGGCAAAGGCAAACCTATAACGCTTCATCAGCGCCCCGAGATGCTTGCAGATGTATGTTAGTTCTGCACTTAAATTGCTGCAAATTGTAGTCTTCTGGAAATATATCCCCAGGAAGCGAGTTCCAAAGTTTGCTTGTCCTGTAACAGAAGGAGTTTTGGAAAGACGATGTCCTCGCGGTTGTCAAGTGTACTGTATGGTCGTGAGCATTAGCAGCCTGTCTTGTGGGACGCCCAAAAGTTGCATTTCGAGGGATAATGTCCTTGAGTTCCTCGGAATATCTACCATGGAAGTACCTATAGAACAAGCATAGGTCAGCGACTTGTCTTTTGTGCACCAACGGTTGCAGATTCGATGTGATTGTAGGGTCTCCAATAAGTCGAACTGCTCGTCTCTGTATGCTATCAAGTAGGTTAAGTGAATGTTATATAGATACTGCATCTTACAATGTGTAGGTAAGTCTAAACAATAAAATAAAACACAAAAATATGCCATATCTGACCTTGTTTGTGTAGCTATACTAGGGTGCTCCCAAATTTAATTATTCTCCAAATTGCCTGCTATTCTCTGGCAAATAACTTTTAAAAGTGAGTGTACCCAGTAACGTGTTTTACTCGTTTAACACTTGAAACGAAATAAAACACCTTTGAAAAAAAAAACAGTGCAATTTCAATTCAATTCAATTGATGTGTTTATTATCAAACGTATATTATATAACAATAACAATAATTTTTGACCTCAATTTAAAACCGTTAACATATGCAGCTTTTACTGAGTGTTCACATTTGAACAAACTTAACGCAACAAAATCATTATTTTTATACTCTCTTTAAAATGTCGATTGCGTACTAAACGAAATTGCATTAGATTCTTCATCACCTTCATTTCAAGAAAAAATATTACCTATAAGCATTTTAAATCGTACACTTGTCACTTCACTCTCAGTTCTTGACCGAGACTCAAACGCCTGTCGGACTTGTCAATTACATACTGACAAGATTGTCAATTGTATGATTTTATCTGTCCCATAAAAAAATTGTCACGACAAATTTGTCAGAGAATTCATGACAATTCTCGAAAATATCTTGACAATTCATTGTCATGACAATTTTTTTATGAAACCAAAACTTGACAATTGTCGGCTATTTTGCGACAATTCTACAAAATTGTCTAATTATTTATGAAACAGAAATTTGACAATTGTCGGGTTGTCAGTTTACAAATTGTCACCTGTCACCTGTCGCATTGTCAATTTTTATGAAACAGGGCCCAGGTGTGGTGTAACCGAACCGTGGTGACCAATTCACAGGTGGTAGATATCGCTATCGCGGATTGGAGGCTGGATTGCTGCCCCCTGCAACCCCCATGCCTCCCTGCCCCCCATACATTTCCTACTGTATGCATTGTGGATTTTATTTCCACTTCGATTTGGACTTTATTGCACTTTTGAAAATGAAATCGTTTTGGACTTTATTGCAATTTCAGAAGTGCGAACCTTTTTGCATAAGGCTTTATTTCATGGCACCCAGTTTGGTGCCACTTACCTCGAACAAGTTTAATTTTCGAGTGGCAAATGGGTGGCAGGACGTGGATTTGTTGAGGCATATCTCGTACAGAAGCATATTATGTTCCAGAGGCTGGTACGACGTGAATTTTGGCAATACAATACCGTATTTTTGTTTAATAAGCTAAAAACATGCAAGACGAACAAGAATAGGACGACATTTTAAGAGCTGATGAATCGGTGGCGTTATATCACTTTCAAACCACTTCCATCGCTATACCACTCCTATGCCACCTGTCACTTTTATTGGTCACCACGCGCGCCTTAAATTAGTACATATATATAATTTTCCGAAAAAAAGTGCGTAAAAGTGCGCAAGGAATCCAAATGTTAACGAAAATAAAGTGCACGACTGGATTGCTTCAAACTTTCTAAATTACTTTTGCGTACATTCGGCTGAATATTACCTACCGTTTCGGTTAAAATCGTTAGAGCAGTTTTTGGAAAAATTTTAGAAACGAAATTTTTTAAAAAAAGTTACTATTATTATAAATATACTTACTATATACTTTAATATATAAAAAAAACAACCAAAAACGTCTTAAAACTACAACAACTTGACTTATTTTCTTTAACGCCGGTATTCATAAAAGCCCTGTATACCGCCTGCTAGCTGACTGCTTTTCTAAAAGGCGTTCATTTATATGGGAATTAAGTTATACCAAAGTTTGTACTTTATCGGAAAAAAAATGCTCTAAGTTTAAGAAAAGTGTCGAGGTACCTATAAAATCACAAATTTGTTATTCTTTTGCACATTTGGTTGTGTAAAATATTTTTCTAAGAGAGTTGTCCAATATTTGGATTTTAATATGAAGAGGCCATTATACCATCTTGAGAACGATCTCCTGACTTACATATCATCAATTGCAGTAAATTTATCCTCGGCATTTTATTTTCTCTGTAACATTCTAGCAAAACTCAAGCAAACTTAAAAAAAAATTAACCTCTAGGATAATTTATTATCTTGCTGACCGAGCAGGATCATGTTTTGACATTTAAAAATTCGTTTTTCACCACGATTGTCAGAAAATTATCCGAGGATCATTATTTAGCGCAATTGATACACGGCCATAGAAACAAGATGAAAATAACAATCCGTAGACTGTAAAAACTGTTTTTACTATCGTTATAAACAGTTTTTACAGCTAGGTTCCAGAAATCTAGTGAAATCAAAATTGCAAATCGAGTGAATTCGTGTGCTCAGCATTTCGAGCGATTCGGACACTCCGAAATTTTTTCGAAATCACAATTTCACTTTGTCTCAATTCCGAAAATTTTGAAATCAAAATCAAATACAGTGAAATGTAGAACACAAAAATGCATTTCCAATTTCATTTCAAGTGAAAGTGAAATGTGGAACCTAGCAGTCAGACTGTAAAAACTGTTTTTACTATCGTTAGAAACAGTTTTTAGACTAAAATCTGGTACATTTTCATCGCTATAACCGATTTCATCGTTATATCCGGCATCGTTGTAACCGATTGCAAATTACATTGAATTAAACGGAGTTTTGCCGGGACTTTGAAAATATATCGTTATATCCGGTTCATCGCTATATCAGGTATTGTTATAACCGATTTCTACTGTATTTGGAGTTAGTTTCGTCTTTTTGCTTCCTTTTGGGCGCACTCAAGGAAATCTTATAAAGTGGGGCACAAGTGAGTAGTGCTTACATTTTCATCTAGCGCTTAAAGTTAATCTCGTTTTCTCAGCTGGTTTTTATTTTGTATTGCAGTAGAATATTATTGGATAAGACAAAGGCTAAGCGCCCCTTCAAACTAAACGAATCAATCACAGTAAATCCGAATCCAGGCGAATATAATTTGTTGTTTTCATGTTTTCACACCATCCGAGTCCAATCAAGTTAACCGAAATCTTTTTTTATCATTCACGTCATAAATCATATAATTGTCCTTAGCTTTCATAATTAAAAGTTTCCCATCCATTGTCAAATTTTTAATTTTTTTGACAAATCGGACGGAAGAAAATTCGGACATGCCGAATTACCTTAAGTCGGGGCGGGTTGAAACCGAATTCGGCGCGAACTGAGTCGGTGCGGGCTCGGAATCGTTGCATTATCGTCGAATCCGATTCACCTTGATTATAATAGATTTCGGCCCCAATGGTTCGAATTTCAGCTATAAATTTCTATTTTAATAATTTTATTAACGCATTTTAATTGTGTTCGAAATTTTGCTATTTAAACTCTGTTTAAACTTGATCCCTCAATACGTTTTAATATATTTAGGATTTAGAGTAGGATATCTTGGAATAACCAAATGTGCTTCAAAAATGGTTTCTTCGCATTTTATCAATTCGTTCGTTCGCTCTCATTATTATTTGGCCAAGGGAAGTAAAAACTTATACGATTGAGGTTGGTACACGTACTCGTACAGTGCGCATGTTGTCCCCAGATGGCGTTCTAATAAGTAGAGGAGGAATGTTTATATAGTGAGCGCTTTAGTTTACATTCGTCTTAAAAGTTAAACACAATCAAACGATTTTCAAATTTGGGGTTTAATCGAATACTAAAACTTTTCCTTTATCTTAGAAGATTTTAGAAGAAGACAGTGCCAAATTGGAGATTCTTAAAAGATTGTTTGTTTTCTTTTCATTGAACGCACTCCCGGTGCTCACTCGATTTTCAACTACGCACGGCAGTGATATTCCCACTTCCAGGAAGTTAGTCTAAGATCGCCGACGAATGTTAATAAAAAACATCGTGGCGATTAATCAGCGTTTTTCAGGAGTATAACATTTCATTGTTTAATGCTTAATCACACAAATTCTAATTCTGTTTGCTTCACAAATGTCAAAACCGAAATGACATTCGACCAGACGCAGGGATATATAAGTACCACACTTTTTTTCATTTTTAAGTGCATGTTTTTTATTTTCCACCACTGTTCACCCATTAAGACCAAATCAGTTGCACATAGCAAGTCTCACAATACGGCACTTCCGTGTAAATCACTGAACCGTATGCAAATACTGCTGCCATCGTGTGTATACATTTTCTAGAAATATGAAAGGAGCGGATATTATAAAAGCGGTACTCCCACGTCCATTTAACAAAACCGTTCATTACTATACTGCACAGCAGGTTGAGTTTGTCGGCGCGAAATTTACACGTGACTGTATTCGCTTGTAATTCCAGCACTGGTGCCAGCAGTCATTTAAAGGATGCTACCCCTGATGCTCCTGTTAACAGCAATGGGTGTTAGTGCCCAGGAGAGCTCTCTATCATCACCCGATTGGTGGCAAAGTACCGTCCTTTATCAGATCTATCCGCGTTCTTTCATGGACAGCAATGGCGATGGTGTCGGTGACCTACGGGGTGAGTATGCTAATTTTTTTTCCATCCACCCTATAGTAAACGCCATAAAACAGGAATCATTTCGAAGCTCTCCCACCTCTCATCGTCGGGTGTTAAAGCGACATGGTTGAGTCCGATTTTCCAATCTCCGATGGTCGACTTCGGCTATGACATCGCAAACTTTACTGTCATTCAAGAGGAGTACGGAACGATGGAGGATTTTGATGACTTAGTCGCTGAAGCCAATAGATTAGGTATATATTCCTATTGCTGTCTTCCTTTGAAGGTTTATAGTCACTGTATCTTTTTTTCTGTGTGGCAGACATAAAGCTGATTTTGGACTTTGTACCGAATCATTCATCGGATCAGTGTGAATGGTTTGTAAAGTCAATAAACAGGGAGCCCGGATACGAGGATTTCTATGTCTGGGCCGATGGGCTGGTCGACGAACATGGCGAGAGGCGACCACCAAATAACTGGGTAAATCGAAGTCATTTCGTTCAGTTCCTCTCGCTTATCCGAGTATCTCCACCACGTTTAGCAATCAGTATTTTATGGCCCAGCATGGACATGGAACTCTGAACGGCAGCAATACTACCTTCACCAATTCACTTCGGCACAGCCCGACTTGAACTACAGAAATCCGAGAGTAATTAAAGCCATGGAGGAAGTCCTTTTGTTTTGGTTGGATAAGGGCGTTAGTGGGTTTCGTGTCGATGCTGTGAATCATCTATTTGAAGTCGAGGACTTAAGGGATGAACCAGAGACGGGAGTGGAAAAAGACCCCAACTCGTATGGGTTTACACATCACTATTACACAAAGGACCTGGTGAGAATAATTACGTTGTTCTGAAAGTTGATAACTTATATTTCTGGGTTTGTGTTTTCCGTGGCGTGTGCTCGCAGCCAGAAGTATACGAAATGATTTACAGCTGGAGGGAGCTGTTGGATAAGTATAAGGCAGAGAATGGTGGCCCCACGAGGATTCTGATGACAGAGGCCTATGCGAATCTCACCAGCCTTATGGACTACTATGAGAGCGAAAGCGGGCGCAAAGGATCGCATATTCCATTTAACTTTATGATGATTTCGGATCTAAGCAAGACGTCCGATGCCAGGGACTTTGTGTTCACATTTCAGAAGTGGATGACTTACATGCCTGCGGATGCTAGTGCTAATTGGGTTCTTGGAAACCATGACCAACCGAGGGTGGCCTCGAGGTTCGGCAAGAAGAGAGTTGATGCGATGAACATGCTTCTAATGACTTTGCCTGGAGTAGCTGTCACCTACAATGTGAGTATGAGTATGCTGTATGCAAAGTGGCAAAGAAAACGTTTCGTTGTGAGTATGGCGTTAATTTTGTTAGCACTGACGTTCTGCAAGAGTTGGATTTTAAAGTGAAATGGGTTGCTGGTAGGCTTTAATGGGTTAATTATGGAGGTGAGAATGTTTTAACTTGGCAAACATCTTTTGGTTAGCCCTTTAGGTGTTACTGGTGTTACTTTATCGTGGTCTTTTCGAAGGGAATTTCCTCGTAGTTGGGACTTTGCATTATTTTAGAACGACAGTTCCTTTTTTTTTAAAACCTTATTAGTTGGCATATATTATCGGGTTTTAATTTTAGGGTGAAGAGATTGGAATGGTCGACCACAGGGAGATTTCATGGGAAAATACAAAAGATCCACCTGGTCTAAATGCTGGTCGTGCTAAATTCAGGGAAGTATCCCGTGACCCCGTGAGAACGCCATTCCAATGGGATGGAACAATGAATGCAGGTAACTGAAACCAGTTCAATCAAATGCAACTTTTAAACGACCACATTAATGCAGGCTTCTCGAATGCCACTAAAACATGGCTTCCAGTTCATCCGAATTACAAAACACTTAATTTAGCCACGCAGATGGAAGAGACACGTAGCCACTATAAGTTGTACAAGCAACTGGCAGCTCTAAAGCAAATGCCAACCTTGCAGAAAGGGAGCTTCTATCCAATGGCATTGTGTCGAAAAACATTTGCTTTCAAGAGGTATTACATATTTGAATAAAGGTCGAAGAACTTCAATTTATCAAAGTGCCTAATACAGAGAACTAAAAGGACATCCAACTATCATTACTGTACTAAATATAAGCCCATCTGAACTTGTAATGGATCTTACACCATTGGGCGATTTTCCAAAGGAACTGTCGATTGTCGCAACGGGAACAAATTCAGCATACAAAGATGGGTAAGTATATAAGGCCTCATCTTTCATTTTTGACCATCATTTCATTCTTTTTTCGTCATTCTGTTTAACTTCATGTTGTATTTATTTTAGTGATAAGATTGCAACTAAAAATTTCACATTAAAAGGATACGAGGGCATTGTCCTAAGCATGACCTAAGCTTTGTCTGCATAAATTGTTTTATTGAATATTTCTAAAAATTAATAAAGTTATATAGCTTAATGTGTTTAGTGTGATGTTTTTATGTTTCGTCCTTTATTTGGCTTGCATGTACAATAAGCGTGTCAACTGTCATTTGCGATTTGTATTTATTATTCTCGCTTTACTGACAGGTGGCTGTCAGTATATTCGTAATCGAATTTTAATATTTTGATTGTGGGTGGGTATATTATATTTCATTCGCATTCCATCTTTTTTCGTCTGTGTAATCATGTCATGTCACATAAAGTGGCATTCACTGTCATGTCAATCATGTGGCGAATAATTTTTTTCTTTTTTTGAGAGTGTGAAATGAACACGATAAAAATATTCAATTTTCGGCTGAATTGTTTCGTCTTAATCCAAAATATTATAATATCGATGAAGTGCTTAGAAATAAGGGATTCGCAGTGGCAGTTAATATTATCTAAGTAATCTAGCCGAAAATATATTGGGCTATGCAGAAATTCTGGTATTATTTCACAAGAGGCAAACTTTTTTTTAACAATTATTGTACTAAAAAACGCAGTAGCGCAGCGGTTAGTGTGCTGGACTACTGTGCGAGGGGTCCCAGGTTCGATCCCCGGAAAAACAAAAATTACATCTTAAGGTTTTTTCTACTGCGCCACCTCTCTCGAACGTCTGACAAACATCCGAGAGTATAACTGCCTTGAAAAAGCTTCTCAATTCAGCCGTTCGGCGGACTCGGCAAAAAATTGTAGGTCCATTCCATTCGTCCCAAAAATTAAAAACTCACACAAACGAATGGTTGTGAGAAGCTTGGCCTAGGATGTCTACACTCTACACGTCTGTTGCGCCAACTATTATTTTTTTTAAAAATCTCAAAAACTGTTGTGAGAAGATAACCTTAATTGTCTACTTATAGATTTTATTGCAATTAAATATTACGATGCAGAAGTAGGAGCAAAATGGACTAGCATTCGGATGAGCTTTCACAGCTGACAATGAAATTGCATTATCAAAGTACCTAACGTGTTAGATTTTCCATTTCGTTCACGGTCACGCGCTCAACTATAACAAAACCTGGGAGAAGAACTTGAAATGTTGGTAGAACGTCTTCATTGATGTTGAATGAATCTATCCGTAAGATTTTGTATAAACGAATCTACGCAAGGAATCAGTATAGACTAGACCAGGGGTTCCCAATCTTTTTCATATTGGTTGAAATATTTTTGCGATGCCCTTCTAAAAGCAGAGATATGTGAAGTTGATCTTACTAAATATTCACTAAAGGGTTTTTCAATAAGGACGGGTAAATGTTGAGATATTGTTGTCCCATATTTATGGCAATTTTGTTTGTTGACATACCCGCATTCATCCAAAAATGCGCCTCGTCGGCAAAGATGATTTTTCGGCCAAAATTGAGATTCTTTTCCAAACTCCCCGAAGCCAAGGCAGCGAACAAACGGCGTTGTCTATGTTCATTAACTTTGAGCTCCTGGATTAGCTGTAACTTGTACTGGCGTAAGCCCCGATACAAAATTCGCCAAGTTGGAATCTGCGAAAGGCCGATTTCTTATGCACGTCGAACTGACTGCCTCGAGTTCTCTTGTATACTGTCATGAACCACGGCAATGTTCCCGACGAATCTGGCTGGCAAGGCAACGACCCATACCAATTGAAAAACCCTTATTTAATTTTAAGTGCCAGGTAAATACGAGTGACAGCCACGAAGCAAGTCTGACTGAAAATACTGGAAACACAAACGCGTTTAATATTCGACTATTGGATTTCGCTTCGACCCTGCTCTTAGTATTCATGAAGAGAAACGTAATGATTTTCCTTCGTTCGGAGTCTTACAGCAGTCAAAAAATAAAACTTGCGACACCCTTAGAAATAACGAGCAGAACGTGCGCGATGTCTTCGCGACGCACAGTTAGGGAACTTCTGGACTAGACACTCTAAAATAGGCTTCAGTAGAAGAGGAGAAGATTGGAATTCGTTGTTTCTTTCAATGAAGGTTTTGGAGCTCTTAATTCTACTTCATGAAAGTCCTCGGCAAGTTGGGATGTGGATTGAAAAGCCTTTCTGAAATAATCTTCGGTATTTTCTCTGGTGTTCTTAAGAGAACTTCGAACTTCTGTTGAGCGGGCGACTGCAGAAACGAAATATGTTTTCTGTAGGAAAGCTGATAAGGGTAGCGTTTAACATGAATACTTTTTCGCATACAATGAGGCTTACTAGAAAATCACTTTTTTGGGCCGCTGCCAAAAGTGTTGATGATTTTGAAGACATCGCCCACGTTCTGCTCGTTATTTCTTTACGACTTATTGAGATACAAGGTTTGTTCGACGTGGCCAGCCCTAGTGCGCACTGAGAAGTTAGTGTCAGTGAATTTCCGTGGCTGCCAAAAAAAATTCAAGCAAACCACAGAAATTCAGTTTCATGTCGAACACGAAATGTAACCCTGAGACTTGTCACTTAAAAAAATTTTAATATACAGATTTAACACCAGCAATCACATTAAATTTGTTTAATTAATGATTGTAATGTTGAAAAACACATTTCTTTTAACATTTACTAGTGCTGCTCAAGTCAATAATTCACAAAAATATGATTTCACACAAAATGACAGCTACAATTGACAGCCAAATTCAGCACTGAACTCTTGCCCTGACTGAATACCTAGGGTCAGCTCAGTGCTCGACTAGGGCGCCCCAGCATGCCAGAAAGATATACCTACGTTTGAATCATGTGAAGTCTACTTTTAGGCGTTATAACAAACGCTTTGCCTTATCCCCTACTTCAGAAATGTCTTGTCGGGCCGATGCTGGAGCTGGTCATTGTGGAGGCGTCTGTCTAATATGGGTGTTTAATATTCAGTCACTGATGCCAAACCACAATGGCAAGTTGCAGGATTAGACCGTCCAAAAAATAAATGCTAACTATTAAAATGAGTGTTTGTCAGTGCAAACGTTGCGCCCATTTAAGGCAGACGGGCCCGTACCGCAAAGAAACTCCAGATCGGCCGAGAACATTGCCACAGTCCGTGAAAGTGTACAGAAGAAGAACCCGAGGCAGCCAATTCCTTGCCGTCAATAAGAAGTCGGTATTTGGCAGACTTAAACTTTGGGACTTGGGCCTATATACATTCAAGATTCAACTGACCCAAAAGCTCAAAGTTAATGATAATGACCATACGAAAATCATCTTTAGCGGCAAAACGAATTTTTGGAGCAGTTTGGTGCGAATTTTAGACCAGCCGGCGTCATTGTTACTTTTTCTTGAAAATGACGTCGGTAAGGCGAGCGCTACAGAAAGACGTTAACCGATTTATTTTGGCACAAATTGAACGATATGGTGGTTGATGACATGTGGTGCCAGCAAGATATGCGTACGTATCACACAACAGTTAGTCGCCACGACGGTCATACTTCATGAACGATTTGAGGGTATGGTTATCTCTAGCAGAAGTGACGTGAATTGGCCACCAAAATCGTGCGATTTAACCCCGCTAGACTTTTCCTGTGGGGTTGCGTGAAGCCATAGCTCAATGCGAATGAGCTGCAACTGACCGATGTCCTTAAACCCAACATAACCAATGCCATCGCTCAAATTCAGCCGGATCTATGCGGCAGATTGGACGACTGGCATCCTTGAGAAAGTGAGAAGCTACGACAGACATGGTGTTATATTCCATACAATAATATTATCATACATGAGCCGTTCAAATAAAGGCTTTTTAGAAGGGCGTAACATGTATAGGGAATCGCAGTATGGAAAAGATTGGGAAACCCTGCCTTACATGCTTTATTGAATGGATTTGCTGAATACCCGCCGAAACTCGGGTTTCTATTGTAGGTAGTAGTTAAGAAACAAATCCTTACTTTTGGTTTTGTGTATCTCCAGTGTCCATAAATATGAAATGTTGTTGGTACATTACATAGGCAAGTGCAAAGAAAGAGCACCAATACAATTTGAACAAATTGCATATTATTTATACATCATCCATTTTGGCAGAAGAGCGAATGAATCATAGCAACGAGAAAACAACACAAATGCTCATATCCCCTTGAAATTAAAAGGGTATCCAAAAAACGAAGTAGCACCAATTCGAATCAAACAATATCGAGAGTAAACGATACTCCTATTTAGATATATTGAAGGAAGAAACTTCATGCCTCCTCTAAGGTACATTTAACTATATAAAATTATGAGATTGTGAGCTTAAAATATAATCCTGCGTCTAATTTCAATCAAATTTACCTGTGTTCTATTGCAGCTCCTGAGCGAGTCCGCACAAGCTATAAACATTTTTTAAACAGACTATTATAAGGGGGACAGGTAATTCATAACCCCATTTGGCTTAAGTGCATCGCCATTCAACGTCAGAGTACTTAATTCAATTTATCTTTTATGCATCTACACAATTAGTCGGTATGACAGACTTATCCATTTACAATGACAGTGAGGTGGCACCCACTCACCACTGTATCCAAATTACTAAAAGGACACTAGATTGGCGCCACTTTTATATCTATCCAATTACTCCTGAGTGACGCACTTTTTCCACAAATTTGTTTTAAGTTCTTTTGGACTGGAAAAGAGTTCGCACTGCACATGCATTCAACTGAATGACCGTTTATTTATTTATCAGAATATCGTTTACTCTCGATATTGTTTGATTGGAAAAGTTTTATATTTCGTTTTTCGGATATACCCTTTCAATTTTAAGGGGATATGAAAAATTTGTGTTGTTTCCTCGTTGCTATGATTCATTTTCATTCGCTCTTCTGGACTGCTGCCAAAATAAATAGTTCGGTTCAATGAATTCGTGTAATTTTCGTGCTTTTACATGCGGACAAACAATCCTTGGAATGCTAAACGACTTCGAATGGTGAGTATTTTATAAAAGTCAAGGATTTATGTCCATGTCCATGGTGTACTGTCCAAAATCAGTCAGCCAAAGTGAGATATTATATTCAATATAAATAAACCTTCGTTTAACTGTGGGAGGCGATAGACCTTTTGGATGGAGGTTGGTATGCGGATGTACAAAAGGATACTTTTCAATAAAATGTGGAAGGAAGATACAGTGAAGAAATTTTATAATGATATTTCATTTCAAATTCGTTTGTTTTTTTTTTTTTGGATTATAGGTCTTTGACAAGTTATATAGAATGACATGGTATAACGTGTGTCACATTATTTTGACATTTCAGTGCAAATGCAATCTTCGTTCTATTGCTGGGATCAGGATGGAATAACTCGTAGAAATCGTTTGAGCGGATAATGCCAGAATACGGTAGCTACTCTAGGTACTTCTATGAACGGAGCGGTTTATGCTTCTATGCCAAATAGTACTTCAAGTAGACGTCCTCTTGGTAGGCTCAGTAAATCCAAAATATCTCTTCATTCAACCTGTATTGGGGTTACCCCTGATGATTTTTAGTTGTTGGTGGAAGACCGAGAGATGTGGTGAAAACAGCTAACACCCGAGAACTTTGTACTGGTTTTTGAAAATTCTGATAAAATATAGACGGAGTTAGTGGGGCGTGGGGGTGTTTTCTCCGAAAGTCTTAATCTTAAGCTTTCCTTCTGTCTACCAGATTACTGTAGCGTGTTACAGGCGGAAATAATGGCGATTAAAATGGTCTTATCTTGGCTCAAAAAAATTGCATATCCGCCAAAGATATCTGCATATTTTCGGACAGCCAAGCAGCCATCAAATCCTTAGATTCGGTCTCTATAACTTCTCTAGTAGCCCACGACTGCCGATACAGAGATGGCCGAACAGTTCAACATTCACTTAATATGGGTGCCGGGGCATAGAGACATTCCAGGGAATTCTAAGGCCGATGAACTCTGCCAGATAAAGGCACCTTAGGGATACCAATCGCTCCTTGCAAACAAAAATTGAAGCTGAATGTTATCGAGAGTACAAATCTTAGATGGATAAGTGGCACCAGTTGTCGAGTGTCAAAGCAAATTTGGCCTAAGCTGGATTTGAAACGCTCTAAGAAAATGATCTCTCTTAACAGTTTGCATATCGCCAGTACAATCGGTATCACTACTGGATACTGCCTAAAAGATAAATATGCCGCAAGGCTATGCCTTTTCGCAAACGACTTTTGCAAGAAACTGCATGGATGAGCAAGAGGAGGAAACTGTCTCTTAACTTCTTTATTTCTGCCCAGCTCTCTCCGGTAGAAGGAAGCTTCACCTAGGAGACTTTCATTACAACGAATTGGGCGATCTGACAAACACAGACATGAGAAGCTTCTTACGCTTTATAAAGAGCTTAATATTGAGATTTTATATGATCGTTTTTCGTGGTATTACAATGCATCTAATCTGGCAGCCACTTTTAACCAACCAACCATGATAAAATATAGGATTTAATGTACCACTAACATAAATAGATAGCGCAACAGGCGGAAGATACCCTAGGCGTAGTTTCGCGCAACCATTCGTTTGTGTGATTTTCTATTTTTGGGACGAATGACAGGGACCTTAGGGACCGAGTCCGAACGTCTGAATTGAGAAGCTTCTTCAGGACAGTCATACTCTCGGATGTTTCTCAGACGTTCGTTCTAAAGCACACAAAGAACATGAAATAAGGGAAGTTATGTCGAAAATTAAAAAAAAAGCCCATAAGCAGTGAAATATGTATGGCAACCCCCTGCTTATTTTTACTGTCAGATTTGGAGTAGGTGCTCTGAAATGGTCTTATTGAAGTGATCGACATTATTTCCATTTTTATATAATTTTTTTTTGGAAATAAAGTCGAACGCACAAATTTGTATAATTCGACATTATTTCCAATCGAAATGGAAATAAACACGATTCGACCTTATTTCCTTCGACTTTATTTCATGGCACCTTTTACCAGCATTTAAAAGGTGGGTATAGATTTTATTATTTTTTGTATAATTTGAGTCGCATACGCTACGATGACGATACGAGCCGTGTGCGGAGGGTCTTAGGTTGAGAAAATTCATTCTCTCAGTAAAAATAAAAAGTTTGGTCAAGCTTACCATTAGGTATAGGAGCTATAACCTTTGCAAAAATGAGAATGTTTCCCTCAGGCTCAATGTGGCAAAAGGAGTACTAACAAGATCTGGATAGACGTTTTAAATCATTCATTATTAAAATGCCTACTTGGCAGCCTTCAAAAGATAAGATTCCTCCAATTTATTTGTGAATAGCATGTTTAAGCTCAAAAACCATTAGGAAAATGTAAAAAACAATTTCTGCTGACATTTTAGTTTTTCAGTTCGAATTTCTCAAAGTTTCATTAATTTGATTATAGCTTGCTTTACCACAAATTGTACTGTGTAGTACCTTAAAGATACCATTTGTTACCGAAGGAACCACAATTCTCTGTGAGTTCATTCAAAGGCAACATATTGTTACTTATCTCAGACGTCAATTAAAACTATTCAAGGTCTCTTGCCATCATTTTGTTTTCGCAAGTTTCAAAATAATTTTCACTTCAACAGACAAATCCACAGAAAAGTTCCATTTTGTTGTCTCATGTCCAAGTGAAATAATACGTTAACACTCATTGATTTAAATTAACACAATTTTATGTAATTTTTGTTTGAAACTTGTTTTTTTACATGCCTGACTTGTATACTTTCCAGGGACACTGTTGCCAGTGACAGGATCTTCTTGGGTTCTTACGAGTCCCTAGTACTCAAGGTACGACCAGCCCTGTCAGCGTAAGTGAAAGAAAACGAAAAACAAACACAGTAGTGAACAAATATGAATTTAAATAATTTTCCTCTAAATGTGAATAATTAAGTTCTAACGCAAGCTTTCCATTTACAGGGAACGTCGTGAACTAATCAAAACCATAATTAAATCGGGAAATATAATTTTGGTTGGTCTGCTAATGTACAAACTTTGGAACAACAAATGGACTAAATTGACTTTTAATAAGTCCGGCAGTGGATTTTGAATTAGGTCTGGTTGGATGCATGCAGAGCTGTCGGTCCCTGAAGGGATGCGAATTTACAGAGATCTCTTTGGTTTTGTAAATTTAAGGATGTACATATCGTACATTTATGGAACGAGCGTGTTGTGATATTAATTCCATAAAGATATGAGTAGTGGTGAATGAGTAAGGTGAATGAGTGAGGTGAGGAATATTATACATCTATATATTTAATATGAATAAAGCCTTTGTTCGAAGTCCTAGTAGCTTTTAGAACCCATCATGCTTTCAATTTATCGTTTTCTTGTTGATAAGGATTACTTTTCGGTTACTTAACGTTAATGGGTGATGTGTAGATTGTTTGTTTGAAAATTGTTAAATAAAGTTGTACCGATAATGTGTTATGGCTATCTGTGGTTATGTATCAAGTTACAATCTAAAAACTGAAATGGAGATAAAAAGCTGGTTTCAGGAAATATGCTTAGTCCACTCGTGCTGTGCGTTAGCATTTTAAGGGAACAAAAACTCCTTGAGCACTAGTGAATTATAAAAAAAAAAAAAAAAAAAACTTGGAGCACGTATCTACTGCAGGCACTCACAGACTTACGAGTAGCAGAGTCATACAAATTATGGAAAATCACATTCGCAGAATTTTAAACTACATCACAATTAAGGAACATATAGTCGCCGGTGGCAGAGTAATACACACTTTAGTGCTAAGACCTTTACTCTGGAATGTCATGTATGATGCGGTCATACGTCTTTCAATATCAGAGGTGACCAAAATACGTTTCGCCGATGATATAAAGATGTGGAGCAGTTAAACAACTCCGCAATGAGGAACATGTTGAGATCCGCTGGCCTCACTCTTGCGGAATACAAAATGGAAGCGGTTATATAGAAAAACGACGGAAATGATCAATAAAAAAGTTTGTGCCCGAAACTGGTGCATAGCCCCAACCTCCTTAAAAATACAGTTCGTGAAATGCTTCAAAGCCAGGAAGCTTCATGGTGGTTAAAAACATTTTGCTCATGCATGCAAGTTTACCTATATTGTACAGGACAATCGGTTCGTTAACAAATCGTACACGTAACGCCAGACGTTGTTAAGCAGACTTATAGACATGCCTCTATAGTTGGCGCAATTTAAAGCGTCTCCTTTTTTGTGGATCGGACAAAAAATAATGGCCAAATTTTGGAGATGAGTTGGTGTGTGATGTTCTTTTTCTGAGGCCGAGGTTTTGCTCGCCGGATCTAGGATTTGCCCAAAGAAACACCGAACTTTGGTTAAGAGGTACTCTTTATTTCAGAAACCAACTTATCAACAAATGTCTTATGATTAACTTAACAATCATAACCTAAGTTGAGGCTAACGTTGAGCATACTTATACAGTATGCGGCCTAGCGACAAGCGTGGCTCCGTCCGAAGTGAAGCAGGACAGCCAAAAGTGCTGACACCTCAGCTACTGGACAGCCACCGACAAGCGTGGCTCCGTATTACAAGAAGCGGCCCAGCGACAAGCGTGGCTCTGTCTAAAAATAAAGCAGGACAGCCAAAAGTGCTGACACCTTAGCCAGCAAAAATTTAGAATACTGACCGAAGTCAATTTTTATATAGGACCCTTATCTGGTACACAAGATTGGTACGAGTACGATCAACCAGTAGATATAGACAAGTCATTGCCCGAATGGCAATTTCATTCGGGTACTCATGCAATTTGGTGCACTTAGTCAGTGTGACCTATAAGTGACGAATGAAAATCTCTCATGTCACATAAATAAAAGTGTATGACGAACGGGGACGTTTCGTTACAGGTGTATGCTCTCAACCCAATCGTCTCCTTCTGCATTCATTATTCATAAATTTCAGCGCACTTAATCAAACAAAAATTGCCGCTATTGATTACGTTTGCATTATCATAAACTGCATTCTTCTCCATCTATCGTTTTGCTGGTAGACAGTAAGAAAGGGAAAATACCGAAATAGAGAAAACTATTATACAGTTTCAATATTATGTGAGTGAGGGTGTAGCATAATGTTTTCTTCAAACATGATGAGAGGAAAGTTATTGCTCACCCTTAATCGAGTGTTTCTTCCAAAAACCTATGGAAACGCAATAAATTTCTATTCACAACACCACACTGCCAGTTGTCTAATTTCATCGTCTCTGTAGATTATATTACATACACAACTTCAGCTACTCTTTCTTTCTCAGCAAAAACTATACTGCGTCTGTTCAAAGGAATGTGCTTTCGATGTGGTGCACCCACCATCACAAAGCAGAAAAACCCTTAAGTATTTTATTTTTATTTTGAATAAGTGGGTATATTTGAGAATAGACATAGACAAAACATTTTGGTTAAAAACGTTTCTAAAGTAATAACAATAACCAACAAAATAAATAGATAGTTGGCGCAACGGGTCTGTAAAGCACCCTAGACCCAGCTTCTCAAATATCATTAAACACAATAGCCTAAGACAATCTGGCAGTCCTAAGAAACATTTCAAAAAAAGTTTCTTTGAAATCTGTCCAGTAATTTTAACGCTTTAGCGTCACAAAGAAAATGCCTATAGTTTTATAGGTTGTTGTTTGTTTGGACAATCGACATCAATGTCTATACAATTTTACAACTTTAGCTCCCACGGATGGAGGGACATTTATGAACTTCTTGCTTTTTAATTTTTTTTTGTTGAGTGTTTATTATTTGAAATTTTATTCGTGAGGTTTTTGCTTTTTCAATTTTTTTATTTATTGTTAGGTGGTTATTATTTTTGAACTTTTGTGGAATCGGATCGCAGCGCCGCCTACCGGGTCCAATTGTGAATCTAAACCATTCCAAGACCCATTCAAACACACACACAATATTTCACTAAAATCGGTCCAGCCGTTTAGGAGGAGTACGGTAACAAACACGGACAGAATTATATATATAAAGATAAAGATAAATAAAAAGATAAATAGAGAAATAGTTAAAAAAAAAAAAAAAAAAATATCGATTTAGATTAATTTCTTGAAAAGCCACAGACAAAATTGCAGAAATTTCATTTATTCCTCGTCCTTGCAACTGCATAATAGACTTTTGCAAAAACAAGTACATATGATGTGATTCCACGACATAACATAACTCATCGGTCACTGTCATTAAGACGCCATATTTGTATTTCTTCGCTGTTGATAACCTCAACTGCACAAGCCCAATAACGAACTGAAGGACTCAATATTACATCGAATCCCATCCGTCACTACTAAGACGTTGTTTACAAATTCCATAAAATTTATTGATTATGCCAGACAAGACAAACAACCAAACAAGCGAACAGCTTATCGGTCTAAAAATTATCATAATAAAATGTGATATTTCGTCCGCTTGACAATGACATAGTCATCGAGAGGAGGCAAATACAAAATTTTCGCACGATAGAGAAAACGAAAACCACCCTCTACACATTGCCTGTCATACTATTTGCACATTTACCCTTTCGCCAACAATCAACAACTTCGATCAAAAATAGCGGAAACACTTAGAAAAAAAAACCCTCCCTGCACCCACATGAGTCTGCCGACCTACAAGGACACTTTTCTAAGCAATGCAAACACAAAGTTGTTTCCATGTCCTTTTACTTACGATCCGCTGAACAGAGTGGCATACAGGAAACGTATTTTCCACACTCAACCTACAACAACAACTGGAGGACTGTTGTAATTTTTTTTGTGTTCCTGTGTAGGCCATATACATGTCATATGGATAAGACTTTTGCTAACAACTGCTGTTATACGATGTCCTATTCATCATGTTATTCTGGGGATGTGGAAAAGGGTCGGCTGAACATAGGACGTTGTTAAAATAGAATAAGGCCGCACTGTTTTAGGTGCCAGAGTCTAGACGGACGGCGCGGCGCGTCGTGTGTGTAAACGCGTTATATAGGAAGGGCACTAGTCTCGCAAAATGAATTGCCGGACATCGCTAAACTCTCGTTGATTAATCTCACATGATATATGTATTGAGAAAACAGCGACGATAACACCCCCTCTATCTATACGCATAAATATTAAACGAACATTAAGGCGAATGTACATAAACGCGTCCTACTTATCGGACCGTGATAAATGTTTATTATGAGATATTATAGGCACAGGAGTCGTAGGCTTTCGTCTTTAAGTCCTTTCAGAAGAGTGATCCCCGTTTCCGGCGGATTAATACTACTGTGCAATGGTCGTTAAATTTCGTTACAATAGTCCTTCGATGGGGCTTTATGGTAGCGTTTCATATGCTGTATGAGTATGTGTTGTGAGCGAGATGATACTGCTTAATGTCCTTAATTACGCATCGAGTTGGGGTGCTATATTCATCTACCTCCCCCTGATTGGCGTCGGAGCGATAAAGTAAGCTCTGTGGCTCCTGGGCGGGTGGTCGTTGTATGAATTTTCGCTTTTTGATTGTGATGGATGAAGTTTTAATTAAATGTCGCAGGATTTGAGTAGTGGTGTGTATCTGCTGGTTGCTACTTAAGTATTAAACAAAAAGTACACGTCTTTTTTTGATCGACAGCAAATAATAATAATACACGCATTGAGCGGTTTTTACTGTAAAGCCATTAAGCGGATTTATATCTTTATTTCAATCGTTGTTAACAATTGGCAATGAAAACATCAATAATCGTATTTCGGTTTATCGTTATGGGATTTGAATTTAGATAAATCGATGGGAATGTTCGCCAAAGCGGAATGAATGAGAAAAAAGTTTGATGGGAATCGCTGCAGATTTTTAATCTTTTTTTCGAACTTTTCGATTTAGCTCATACAGTTTTTGGTAGTTCGATTGAAATTGAGTTCGTATTATTTATTTCATTTGATGAATAGCTGTAGCCGATGATAAAATGATAAATGGCGAATGGAGTAGCATTATATAGGTTGGCAGTGTATTAGAATTAAGTATACGTTTGTGCATGTTCGGCTGGAAAACCGCTCGCATTCAACCTATTCCAAAGAAAGGGAGGAAATGTCTGCCACAAAACTATCGTCCAATAGCGTTACTTTTAATGCTCTCAAAAGTAATGGAAAAGGCAATAAATGTCGAAATAATCAAATATCTAGAAGGCCACCGATTAATAAGTGACAGGCAATACGGATTTCGGAGCTGTCGTTCCACAGGAGACCTGTTGCGCACTTATGGACGCAAGCAATTGAACAACACGGCGAATCCAGAGCCGTAGCCTTGGACATATCAAAGGCATTTGACCGAGTCTGGCATAGAGCCCTATTAGGCATGTTGGCGTCTAATGGATTACCACAACAACTCTGCGGATGGATGCAAAATTTTCTTCTGGGAAGATCGATCCAAGTTGTGGTAGATGGTGTATCATCTAATTCGTTTGCTATAAATGCAGAAGTGCCCCAAGGATCTATTCCTTCCCCAACTCTATTTCTTCTCCACATCAACGATTTGCTTGGATCGACAAATAATAATTTCTACAGCTTTGCTGATGACGGCACTCTTATATCCTCCATCTCGAACAGTGGGCCTGTGAATGCGGCTACATCGCACAGTCAGAGATGTGAACAAATTAGTTCTCTAAATGATGATCTGGACAAAATTTTTAAGTGAGGAAAAGACAACTTGGTTGTATTTAATGCAAACAAGACACAGCTCACAACATTTTCCAGGAAAAATGCATCAACAGTCCCTCAGATCCAAATGGATGACCATCCAATCCATCCCAAGGACTCAATGCACCTTTTAGGAGTCACAGTCAATTCAGGAATCACATGGCAGGACCACATATCCTATATCGCAAGATCGGCGTCCGCTAAGTTGAGCTACCTATTTAGAGCAAAGAGGTACTTTAGCCCCAAGCAACTTCTCCTTCTCTACAAAGCACAGGTTAGACCAGGCCAAGAATATTGCTCCCATATATGGAGCTCGGCCCCAAAATATTCACTTAACCTATTTGACAGCATACAGATACGATCAGTTCGACTTAATGGAGACCCTACACTCACATAGAATCTGCAACCGTTGGTGCACAGAAGACAAGTCGCTGACCTATGCTTGTTCTATAGGTATACTTCCATGGTAGATGTTCCGAGGAACTCAAGGACATTATCCCTCGAAATGCAACTTTTGGGCGCCCCACAAGACAGGCTGCTAATGCTCATGACCATACAGTACACTTGACAACCGAGAGGACATCATCTTTCCAAAACTCCTTCTGTTACAGGACAAGCAAACTTTGGATCTCGCTTCCTGGGGATATATTTCCAGAAGCCTACAATTTGCAGCAATTTAAGTGCAGAACTAACATACATCTGCAAGCATCTCGGGGCGCTGATGAAGCGTTATAGGTTTGCCTTTCCCGGGAGAAGTATTTAAAAATACTTATTAGTGGTGAGCAGCTTTCCTTCGCGATATGCGAGAAGTGCAAACTCATGTCATAATTAAAACACTTTGTTTGTGCATACAATTCCATGTAAAATGTTATTTTGCATCTTCCTCGAAAGAAAAGACATATTACTGAACATTGTCATCACTTCAAGTTTCCTAAATTTGCCAACAAACTTACTTTAACTCCTAAGCTTTACAAACTCAATATCACCCTCCCTACCTACCCCCGTGTTGTTCTCCTCTTTCTATAATTACAATTTAACTTCACAGATGCTGTATCCCAGTTACCTTTCCCGTCCCCAGTAGTATCTTTTCTGTACATTTAAATTAATAAAATGAAAACACTTCGCAAAGCAACTTAATATCATTACCAAGGAAAAAAAAGCATGACTGCTTATTCATTCACGCACACGAAACAAAGTAAACGAGATAACGAAAGAGAAAACAGAAAACTTTACTTTAAACAACTTCAAAGGACATATTATTTGGGAGCAAATTAGCTCTCCGCATTAATATCACCAAAGTAAAAAAAAAACTGCCCGTTCCATCGGCAAATAAAACAAAAGTTGACCAATTTGTCACAGAAAAGTATGGCTCGTACCCTAAGGACATCCATGTGATGAACCGAAAAAAAGTCACAACTAATAATAATGAAAAAAGGCAAAATTTCATAATGACTTAACCAGGACAGTTGACGCCACAAAAGGGATAATTCTTTCTCGGGGGAAATGTCCTTTTGATTTCCAGCAATTGAAAGGATTTGCGACCAAATCCAACTCGGGGAAACTTTTGAAAGTTTAAAACCTATACAACACAAACCATGACCTAGAAACTTAACTCGAGTGAATCACAAACTTTTTACCCCTCATGTCAGTAACACGTAATCACTGGTCTTCGGCATATATGTACCATCAAAATCCTAACTCGTACCATAACATCTGCCAATAAAATAAAAAAAAAAAAAATGTCTCAGTGGGGAGCGTAAGCTTTCTGCGTGGTATATAGTATTCTAAGTCGATAGCCAACTTTGGTCCATCGAAAGAATTACTGCGGGATGCGCTGCTATTGTGTGGTTGATGGGAAAATATTTATCCTTTTGCCATCGAGGATATAAATTGAGAGACAACGCAATCGAATGATCGATAGGGACTCTTTGGGGCCATAAGTGCTACTATATATGGACTGGGGTGAGTTCTATATCTATGCTGCGAACGGATGCTAAGGATTTAGGGGATGGCATTCGTTTCACAATCAGACTTAAAGTGTGTATTTGCAAATGGTTATCCTTGGGATTCGATATATACACATCGTAAATCGTTTGTTTTGTGCGAACTTTTTGCTTTCGATTTTGGATTTTATTTTCCCGAGCCAGAATAAATATTGTAATGATGTGTCGTAAGTTAAAAACGTTACTATGTATGGGTATTGGAATTTATATTTGGTTTTGATTTTATGCGAGGGGTAACTCTTAAGGGGGCTCATCTTGAACTGGATAAATTGGGTATTCATGTGTATTCCTTGTAATTTGCCTTTGAGGCAACTATAGAAAAGGGTTCTGCATAAATCAGTAAAGAGTGTTTGGTTAAGCAAATCCCCTGGCTCTTGATTCAATTTGTATTCTGTAACGAAGTGGCAGAAAACGGGAAAAATAAGAAGGAAGCTACTGTCACAATGGACTTTCTATTGACTGTTATGAAAATTCGATGAGGAAAACGGAACGGAAAACTTGGGGCACAAGTGTTGTGAAATTGCTATTTATTTTCAGGAGTCCAAATCGATCACCATGAAGCAGGGGAAGAAGTTATTTTTATCATCATATGCGGGTGGGCGCAGTAGCGCAGTGGTTAGTGTGCTGGACTACTGTGCGAGGGATCCCAGGTTCGATCCCCGGAAAAACGCAAATTACGTCTTAAGGTTTTTTCTACTGCGCCACCTCTCGCGAACGTCTGACAAACATCCGAGAGTATGACTGTCCTGAAAAAGTTTCTCAATTCAGCCGTTCGGACTCGGCATAAAATTTTATGTCCCTTCCATTCGTCCCAAAAATAGAAACTCATACAAAACGAATGATTGCGAGAAGCTAGGCCTAGGGTGTCTACCGCCTGTTGCGCCACCTATTTATTTTTTTTTGTATCCCTGACCGACAGCAATGGGAATAGGATACGGTTATAGATGAAAAAACGCTAGAAGTATACACAGATGGGTCTAAGACGGAGGACGGAGTAGGAGCCGGGATTTTCTCAGTTCCATTCCTAAGCCAGACTTTTAGACTACCAAATAACTATAGTGTCTTCCAAGCAGAAGTTATGGCTATTCGCGAAGCCGCTGAACTGCTGAAGGTGAAATCGATATCGAATTCAGACATCGTCATCTACACCGACAGTCATGCAGCTATTAAAGTACTCGAATCCAAATTGGTTAGGCACTGGCGCAAATCTTTAAATGAGATCTCTGGTATGTGCACGTTAACGCTGTGTTGGATCCCTGGTCATAGACATATACCAGGTAACTGTAAAGTAGACGAACTAGCAAGGAACGGCACAAAAATGGAGCTCTCTACAGGTAAAGTAGAACGGGTTGGGTATGATATACCCTTTTCTAAAATCTCTTTTCCAAAATCCCCTTTCCAAAATCCCCTGTTCTATAATCCCCTGTGCTGGAATCCCTTACTTCAAAAGACCCTGAGATAAAGTCCCCATACGGGACAAAATCTCTCATTCTTAGATTTGGTGTTATTAATCCTGTCTCGCGACAGAAGTGAGATACGTATAGTACGTATGCTGCCCCCCCTGCAACTCTCCTGCTAGTAATTTCTGTAGGATTTGGAGATGGTACGAGGTTGGGTGTATGCAAATTTTACATTTTGTGTTTGCTTAATTTTATTGCCAAAACTACTTTTAAAAACCGATAAATTTTAAATTGTGCGAACAGGGGATTTTAACGAGGGATTTAATAAGTATGTATGTACGTGGGAGATTCTGGCATAGGGGATTTCGTCCAAAGAGATTTTGAAAAAAGGGATACAAAAAAATTAAAGATTATGTCCAATAAGGGATTTTGGAAAAGGAGATAACGTAGGGATCGCAAGTAGAGCCCCCCATGTGCCAATTGAAACGGTAAGATACAACATCCCCACTACTAGCACTGCAATAGGCTAACGAGAAATCGCGGGATCTTAACACCTGTAACCAAAAACAGACCTGGCCACGAAGAAATCGGCGCAGGACAAAGGTCATGTTAAACGTCAGTAGAACACATATTGGAACTCTTGTCGGAGTACTAACAGGCCACTTCGTACTAAGAAGACATGCCGCAAGGCTTGGAGTTATCGCTTATGACTTCTGTCGCAGTTGCATGAATGAGGAAGAAGAGGAAACTCCGTTCCACCTTTTATGTAACTGCCCGGCGCTATCCTCGGAAGCAAACTCTAGGAGAGTATATCTGCGGGGAGCTTGCTGATATTGCCGAAACGGATATCAGAAAATACGGAAATTTCTCCAATTGGTTCCAAGAGTAGCGGAAATAACCGACTCTGTTTGTGGTATCACAATGGACTTTATCTGGTCTAAGTGAATTATTCCGTATTAATGCATAATTGCCACCTAACCTAACCTAGATTTAATGGTCTTCTTTCGACGAAATGCACTAAAAAAATGAAAATTTATTCAAGCTGATTTGTGGCCCTCCCCCTACCATGGTCAGTTCATACCGATGCAACTTATCTAAGAAGCGGCAGTATTAAATAGGGCAACCTAGCTATGGATATTGTAATTAGCCTATGAGTATTGCATAGAGGCAATACTTCGAAATAATTGGAGGACATCTAAAAAAATAAATACTAGAGTTTAGATAGGTACCTTATTGCCTAGGGAATGCCCCGAAAATTATGATAAAATGTGATAGGGGTGAAATTTACCTAGCTCATAGAAATAATTTTTATTATGTGAAATCTGAAGGAATCACAAACAGAGCCACAAAATATTTTTGAAAAATAATAACATTTTCTCACACGAGCACGCGTGTCAGGATATTATCCTCATTACCATTATGATCAAGATGCCTCCTTTCACGTGTAGAGGTATTTTGCATCAATTTTTCCACGAATTGACTTCTTCATCTGATTCCGACCAATTCTCGATGTCGAAATGAAGTCGTTTCTCAGGGAAAATGTGTCTCCATAGCAGAATACAGATAAGTAAATTGTCTCTCCCACATTTCGCGACAATTCAGCAAAAGTATATTTTATAGGTGGTTCCAGGTATTCATAACGAAATATTTATTTGAGGAAAACCGGATTTACCAAAATCAAAGAATTCCACCCTCCCAACAGCGACATAAAAATAGATTTGCTCAACCAAACGTAAACGATCCTTTGACAAGCGAATTTCACAAACAAGAATACATCATTGAAGCTACATACTAAGGATACCTACATTTTGCTCAGAGATACCCAATCCTCAATGTTCCTGAGAAACTACTGCTTCGCCGAGCACAAAGCATGTGTGAACAATTCAAAGTAAACTGCATGCTATAAATAATATCGTCGCACAGACACTCTCGACTGTCGTTCTAGGTTCTTGAAGGTTGTCATTTGTCACATCAAATTTACGAGAGCAGAAATAAGTACGACGACAAAGGACTGTGAAACTAAGTTGCATTAAAACCCAAAGGATATCGGGATTATTGTGATATGGTGGGAAAAATATATATCCTCGCTTCATACTCCATTGGCAACATACTGGTGTGATGCAGTTGTCAGTATAACACAGTTCAATAATTCTTCGACAAAGCACATAAATATGCACATGCACTTCCTCCCATGGGTGGAGCACGCGGCATGAGTCGACTGTTAAGTATCTGGAGTGGAGGATGGTTCTCGGAAGTGTCAGTGTGAATGGCGACACACATTTTTACGAAAAATTCCGAAGTGCACTCTAGAGGTCCTGCTGCACCCACACATATCTGTTGGCATGCGAGGACTGTGTAGATGAGACTACACAATTCTTCATGAGTTCTCTTAATTTTAGTAGATGAAATGGAATATACTATACTGTAGTATCATCGCCGTATCCGTTCATTTGCACACCCATCCTCATAAAATACCACATACTTTGCGGCTTTAGTTTGAATTCAGGATGTGACGGAGGGGTGGGTGGAGTGAAATGATTGCGGGTTTGGAAAATATATGTGTCTCTAGGATCCTTCACAGGGCGAGGTAGTCTATTTTACCAGAGGATGACTAACTGGTTTAATTAAAAGTCCTTGAACGATAGAGTTTATCTATTTCGATCCAAAGTGTATCTCATTTGAGTTGTTACCGCAGGGAGCTGATACTCTGGCATTGGAACGATTATCTTGGTTATGTGATTGCAGGAAAATCGTCGGAATTTGTGGCAGACCAATTAGGTTGGTTTTTTTTTTTGCGGGTAGGATGTTACAGCAACTGACTATGAGTTTTTATCGTCCTTCAAAGAAATTAGCTCTTGAAATTATTGAGCGGATAAAGCACTTTGCATATATTTAATGTAGAAACGATTATCAGGTTTATGACACAAAATGTGGGCTATTGAAGCTCTCAAATGAAGAGCTATAAAGATTGTGTAGATGTAAACATTAATAACCTTGCATTTTTATTACACTTCGGGACGTATTAAACATGCAATATAATTGACGGTCAATCAATTTCAATCGGCTAATAAACTTATTTAATCTGCTAATATCTCACATTGTGCAATGTGTTTGAACCGCCTCATAAGCCTAAGCCTAAGATACTCATTTATGAAATGGTGAGATGTTCAAAGGTGAGATTTTCAAAGTGTAATGCGAATTACGTCACTGAAAGTTGTTCTGTCAAAAAAACTATCGTTTTTCCATTGGCGCTTGAGCTTGGTAGACATGGACCCATCCACCTGTCGCCCCGTGAGATACCACCACATCACCGTGAAGTAGTCTTGACTACGTTTCGGAGTTTGGCAGATGGGCCGGTGCAAAACGGATGGGACACAAAAGCCATGATGCAACTTCCTGAGATAAAGAATTCCGGAGGTAAACTAGTCTCCCATTCGGATCTCCGGCGAGGACTATCTCAGGGGGTTTAACATGCAAATATTTATCCACAGGACTTGCAAGACGACAGACAACCACGAACACAAAGACAAAAGAGACAAAACACGGACCCTAATAGAAGAAACAATATTTCTGCAACATTTGAGGTCTAGGATTCAACAATGTCAACGTCAGCTGCGTGCTCCAGCATCTGCAAGAAAAAAAGCCAGACGTCCTAGTCTTAACTGATACTCAAATAAACTCAAACACTGACTACACATATCTTCGCTGTCCAGGATACGAACTATACTTCCTCGTTTTCGATATAAGGGGGGACTATGCGTGTGTTTGCCCGAACAGGCCTGGCGTGTGAAAAAAAAGAAGAGATGGAACCTGCGGATCTCGGTTTAATGTGGCTAAAGGTCGTCCTACAAAGTTGTACTAAATTCTTTTGCCGGCTGTACCGCTCGCCTAACGATAACGAACCATCTAAATTATTTCGTCATTTATCCGAAAAGGTAGACTGGGGGTCTAGCACGTAACTTGAGACAATCGAGTTCAGTCGATACAATCGCGAGCTCTGGCAGCACCTAATTTGTCTCAATCGAGGATAATCAATCGAGAATAATCCATTGAGACAAATTAGGTGCTGCCAGAGTTCGCGATTGTATCGACTGAACTCGATTGTATCAAGTTACGTGCTAGACCCCCTGGAGTCCTGGATAAAGATATATCATCCAACGGCTGAAGTTATTATACTTGGTGATTTCAATGCCCATAACATGGATTGGCTAAGATATTCTAAACGGACGAGGCAGGAAATTAAGCTGAAGACTTCGACATTTGCTGCAATCTCACTCAGCTCGTTGATGAGCCCACTCGAATTCCAGACAATCCATCAAATTACGGGAACACTCTCGATCTCTTTCTCACCACAGAGCCAGATAGTTATAAAATAAAAATATCTGCTCCTTTAGAGAATTCGGATCATGCACTAATATCTGCTATCCACTCTACACCGACACCAATAGGAGCCAACCAGGATCGCCATCGTTCGATTTGGAATTATAGTAAATCTAACTGGGACGAGCTGTATAATTTCTTCGCTTCGTTGCCATGGGTTGATAATATGTGCTTTAGAGATACCGATATCAATATGTGCGCAAAAGCCGTGTATGGAACTTTATATTCCACATTTCATCAAAAAACAAGCTTCAAAGAAACCCTGGTTTAACAAAAAATGCAAGCGATTTACCGCTGCAATAAACAAGGCTTTCCGTTAATTGCGGTCAAACCCTTCGGAACAAAAAAGATCTGAATTTATAATTCTATGAAATAGATGCAACCTAATTATTGAATCGGCGAAGACAACTTAGAGCCACCAAATATACCTAAGGGTGGAAACATCGATGGCAGAAGTGAAATTTCGGAAAAGTAACGAATTGTGACGAAGAAATTTGAAGGATATGTGATTACTTCGTTTACTTTTTGGGGTGAATCGCAAAGATGGTATAAACGAATAGTTTTCGAACAAGCTAATTCTCCGAATGGAGGGGCCTATATATTGGTGGTCATGTAATGTCCCCAACTCGGATTGCAAGACGTGCTGTGTAATCCATACCGATCAGACAGTTTTCTTACAGGCGAAAGATCGAGTACCAAGCTTATAAAGCCCACTGAACGTATGGGCCTGATGGAATCAGTATGTAATATTTTTATCAACCTCCAAGTAAGGTGATTTTCAATTTCGTGAGTATAAGTAGAACTATTTCATAAACTATATTTCAAAGTCGCTGAGATCAATCTTAATTACTTACTTACTTAAGGTGGCGCTACAGTCCGGGGTGGACCTGGGCCTCAACCAACAAGCATCTCCAGCCATCACGATCTTTGGCCAAGCTGTCTCCAGTTTCGCACGCTAAGTTGGTTAAGGTCCCTTTTCACTTGCGTGCGCCACCTGAGTCGCGGTCTTCCTCTACTGCGCCGTCCCTCAGGTGTGGATTCAAAAATCTTCCGGGCCGAAGCATTCACGTCCATTCGCTCTACATGACCCAGCCACCGCAGTCGTTGGATCTTCACTCTTCCGGCTAGGTCAATGTCGCTGTACAGCCCGTATAGTTCGTCGTTGTATCTATTGCACTATTCTTTCAAGAACGATGTTGAAGAAGTCACATGACAGCGCATCGCCTTGTCTAAATCCTTTTTTAACATCGAAGGTCTCGGTGAGTTCTTTACCGACCTTGATGGAGCAGCGTGCATTCTCCATTGTCATCCTACACAAACGGACGAGTTTGGCAGGGATGCCAAAACTAGACATTGCTCTATATAGCTCGTCTCTATAAATGCTGTCATAGGCGGCCTTAAAATCGATGAATAGGTGGTGGGTATCGATTTGAACTTCCTGGGTTTTCTCCAAGATCTGCCGCAGTGTGAATATTTGGTCGGTGGTAGACTTTCCTGGCCTGAAGCCGCACTGATAGGGACCAATCAGGTTGTTGACGAAAGGCTTCAGGCGTTCACACAACACAGCAGATAAGATCTTGTAGGCGATGTTAAGAAGACTAATACCTCTGTAGTTGGCGCAGTTCAGAGGGTCTCCTTTCTTGAGGATCGGGCAAACAATGCTGAGGTTCCATTCATCGGGCATACTTTCCTCCGACCATATTTTACAGATGAGTTGGTGCATGCTCCTAACCAAGTCATCGCCTGTTGCTTTGAATAGCTCGGCGGTTCTCTGCCCCAGCGGCTTTGTTGGACTTAAGCTTAGATATCGCTATCTTCACTTTGTCCAGGTCGGGTAGACGGAATTGTTGGTCTTCATCGTCCAGGTTGAATGGTTCATTCTACCTGACAGCGGGATTCCTTCGTCATCGCCGTTAAACAGTCTGCAGAAGTAGTTCTTCCATATCCTCAGCATCGACTGCGATTCTACTACGATGTTCCCTTGTTCGTCCCTGCAGGCTTCGGTTCGGGCTCTGTAGCTGAGATCAATCGCGCCTGAAAATTGAAAAGTATTAGATTTCTACAGTTCAGAAGTTCAGTGTTTTCTTTTAGCGCTCGCAGTCCTTTTGAAGTACCAAAGGAACAACAGATAGTCATGGAGTCAAACCAAAAATCATCTTTGGATTGATGACTTAAGACTAAAAATTTCATTGTCTACTGCATACGATCATTTGAATCATTGATTACTTACACTGCTATTATAAACGCCATGTACATAGTATCAATGGATTTAATATTGTCGACTTAACCAGCGTCCTTCTAAGGCATCTATGTACCAATTAATTTATTACACACTTATCTGTTGTCTTAGCAGTAAATCACTGCATCACACAAGGCTTAATTACAAGGACTTGTCAGGGTGTAATCTCAGCCACAATAGATATAATAATTTACCCCACCAAACATTGCCTCTACAAGTCAATTAGGCATAAAATATCGCACTTGGATCATTAGGATTGACGTCTACTCCCCACACGCTATGATGAACACATATCCATCCACATCCAAACGGAGTAGATATATCTGTAAAATTTTACAATCCATTCTTGATTTTAGGATAAAATAACGTTTTAGGACGTCGTGTATAATTCACCCAGGCGGAGAGAAATAGCGCCTTTACACACAAGATGATTTACTGATAAATTCAGGAGGACGAACACACACACAGTGTACAAGCACGTTACCAATTACGACATTCGTCTAAAATTTAATTCATGTCTTGAAAACTTCATCTTACCTAATCTATAATGTAAGGCACCAGCTTTGATGGCAAATAATTTCCCTTTATCCTGCAATGGGAAGGCGTTCGAAGTATGAGAGTGACGAGAACATCGCTCACAACCCTTATGAGGGCTCGTAAATATTTGAAAGTGTCTAACAGGGATATACACATTTGACTATCAGCAGTCAGCACCAGGCATCGTTGCTCTCGATTTTGCCGGAATATTTGCTCTAAGCGTATATGTATATTAAACATACACCTACCTTCTTCCAGCGCCAGTCGGATTGCCAACTCTGTATATCATTGGATGCTACCGTGCATGTGAATGACATGAACTTTGTAAATTAATTTTAATTCACCTTAAATGCAGGAGTGGAAGAAGGGCCTCCAAATACACGGAATGGATACTCAAATTAAGTTAAATCCACCATAATGAAGAGCTTTTCGCTTCGACTCTTAAAATCTGTATAATTCCGGCGCTCTGTCGTTGATGATATGAAGCTTTCCTATATCTTTTCAATAATGGGTCTCTATGTCAGGTGTATAGGCATCATTTAACTGAGGGATTCACTCGACTCCTGTAAGGGCAATGAATCGTAAGTCTAGATTGGGTCTTGGCCATAAATTGAAAATATAATCATCCGTATAATTAAATCCTAAAATTTGATCAAAATCCAAATTGGTTGCATGAATATGTCTATAAGAGAATAGGAGATTAAATTTGTAATAATCGTTTTGAGGAGTAGCAAACATTTATTTTAATTTATTTATGGAATTTATGATTTATTCATAACCGAACAAGTGTTGGCATGTTGTCAACATTGAACTTTTGGACACCTTTTATTTGTGTTGGGACGCTAGCACAGCAGGATGTAAAGCAATCACAAGGTTTTCGTCAAACCACGGACCACCGGAAGGGACTTTCTTCGCAAGTTTGTTTTTGTTGTTTTATGGAAATTGACGAAGGGAGATATCGGTGATTGAGGGATGTTGACCTTTCAATTATTGAACGAAATAATAGCAGACGTTTTCGTGAAAAGACATTTGAATCTATCAATGACAGGGACAATGGGAATGAATTAATCAAATGGAAATTAGGTGGTGACTGTCAAGCTGGTTTGATATATCGGGACAGAATCGGTTTTAATGATAACTGACTGACACATTTTTGCCAGAGAGGAATGCGATAAGAAGATGTGCGTCCATTAGGGAATGGGAGTCCGCAAAGGCACCTTCTTCAAATAGCCTCAGAATCCATGAATTCAATTTCGCCCAGCGATTTACTGACAGGTACACCATAATCAGCGCAAAATTAATGGAGTTGGGGCCAACTAGATATTTCGACTAGTTTGTATATGTAGGTACATTATGTATTTACACTCCGTGCCACTTGATTACGAACAGGCAGATTTTTTGTTTTAATTTTACGATATTTTTCAAACCCTTCGCTGATCTGGGAATTTTTTAACTTTTAAATTTTAATGGTGGGGACCAATGTCCCCATTTATTAGGCTTAGTACAAGCTAGAAATACAAACTTATAATACTAGAACTAAGAACCAAGACTTATAACTAGGACTTAAAGCCAGGGTTTAGAGTTAAGGAGACTGGGCTTAATGGAGGGAGTGCTGCTGTTAAAATCGAAAATGGAAATGTTTGAGTTTACCTTCCGTAGAATACGTTAAATTGGTTCGTTGGAGCCGTAGGACGTGCGGTAGGTTGGTAGATAGAATAGGCGGGGGTGTCTTAAATTACGAGGGTTTGTATTGAAGAAGATTGAGTTGTAAAGAGACGGGCAGTCGATAGAGCCCGATAGGAGTCGATTAATGAAGAGAATGTCTGCAGTATCCCTGCGATCCTCAAGGCTATTCAAGTCAATGAGTTTTCGGGCGGTCTTGATAGGGATGAAGAATAAGGGGATCGTCCCAAGAAAGACCGCGGAGTGCAAATCGAAGAAACCGTCTTTGTATGTTTTAGATTCTGCTTATATGCACTTGCTGAAAGGGTGACCACGTTTGGCTGGCGTATTCGAGTAGTGGGCGGACAAAAATGGTGTAGAGAGATCTGGTCACGTAGGGGTCGGAGAATTCCTTTGACCATGAATCCAAGGGATGAATTGGCTTTACGTATTATCTCTTCGATATGCGAACGGAAATTAAGCTTGTACATATGCCAACGTCGCGAAGAGACTGTTACGAATGTCTACAGCACAAGCAGTTTCGAAAAAAAAAAGATAAACAAAAAAATATTTTACAACACCTAACGAACGACCCCTTTTTTTTTAAGGTATGGAATTCCACACCGAAAATGTACTATAACATTGTACTGCAACAAGGAAGTAAAAGAAAACGAATCAGGAAGTAAAAGCAAAACTCTAGAAAGCCAAGCTTAGTCGCTAGTTAGGGAAAAGAATTCTTTCTTTTTCATCGTGGCTGTCGAAAGCTTAAGAAGTGTTCTTCATTTTATTAATATTTCGTAATAAATCCTGTACCTTCAAATTAAGCAGTATAATTTAGTTAAACCGCATAGTTCGGAATTTACTAAAAAGAATTTATTTGCTTGGTTGCATTTATTTTGTTTACGCTTATATAGTCAACGAAGGTATGCGCTTAGAAGCTATTTTTTTTATAAAATTATATAATTAAATTATTATATGTAGGCATACCACACCAACATTCTCTTCAGAGGGGGAGTTAGATCAGAGGTGAAGAATCGGCGAAAATTTTGCTGTTTTACTCTTCGATTACTCCCTCATACAATCATCCACTGCATAAAACCCGTAAATTAGGGGAATTTCGATAGGAATCGAAGATATCGACAGACCAGTAATAATCTGAGAGTAATTATATGATCTACTCCTCTCCCTGTGGTACATATTACCTACCACCCGCATCATCGATCATTCCACTCGTAATTCACCGCTGCAGCCAAATTCAGCGAGAGACACTTTCCCGTTCGCCACGTCTTATAATTTATCATAGACCAGACTCTCTTACCACCTCGAAGTCATCCTGCTCTATAGCGCGGGGCAGCACACCCAACACCCCACCAGACGAGATCCCCCAAAATTCAGCATTAGCATAACGCTAACAAGTTCGTCGGCATCGGCAAGCAATACCTTTTTTTGTCGCATCATTGTGCTTGCTAATCACTACCTGCTCTCACAGTGTTGACCAGCGATAGCAGCATTTTGGGGTTCCGCTAAACAAATTCAGCGCATTAGCAAAAGTGTAGGCCTATTACGGCGTGGAGCAGTCCATTGGGAAAAGTCCCCAGTAATTCGGTAACCTCGGACACGTGCAACATATTTGGATTACCAGTGTAAAAGTAGTGTTTTGTTTTAATTCCTAACTTACCTAGTATAAGTGTTTATATATATTTAAATGAATTGATCTAATGTTACTTGTTTTGTGTAAAATTTGCTAAGAAAAAAAAAAAAGAAAAAGAAAAAAAAAGAAAGATATATAATAATTCGGTGGTAGAGAAAACTAACCTAATATTGCACTAAAAGAAAAAAAAATTATTTAATATCCTACTTAAAACTAGTGGCTAGGGTGTATGTGTAAATGATATCACAGTGATTTTATAATTTCAAACGACTAAAGTCAATTTTTTTTCTATATTTTTTTGGTGAAAGTGAGTTCGGGGAAATTGTGCACAATCTCCAGCGACGTTGTGGGAGAAGGGGACCAAAGCGATTAATTGGATTTTATTTCACAGATCATCGAATCCTATGCAGGATCTTATCAAGTAAGTGATATCGTTTACCATTTTATTATTATTTAAAAATTATTTCGTAACAAAAATTATTTGAAAACGTACCTTTTGAATTTATATGCATTTATGAATTGCGATAAAGTGCAGTGTTAGTTTTTTTTTCATATATACAATTTACTACGAATTCTGATTATTATTTTGTTTTGTTTTAAAGCGATGAGTATAAGATCATCAAATCTTTGAATTTGAAAAACCAAATATGTATTATAGGTTTAGTTTTCTTTTATATTAAAGGAATGAATTTTTAAAACATGACTCGGTAAATCTTTTTCTGTGGCGTTGAGCATGGTTCTGGTTCGCGCATAATGTGAATATCAATAGGGTAGTTTAACTACCCATCTTGATTTAGGGACAGCACTATATTATAGGTACTTGTGTTGTCACGGCGTTCTTTTATAAGAAGTAAGGGTGGGAGCAGTGTACCTCAGCAACTTAACATCATCGTTGCATCTTTAATGCCCAGTTGTACAGTCAGAGTTTAAACTCTCGTTTTGGTTTAAACCTTCGTTCAACAAATTTTCGGTTTTACTGTGTTCGTTTAAACCCAAAGTGGAGTTCAACTCTCGGTTTAAGTTAAACGCCTGCATTCTGCCGTTTAAACTTTCGTTTCGCATTTTGAGGTTTATTTTGACAGCTGCTATTTCATACAGAGAGATAGAGAGAGAGAACAGAAATGCTAAATTGTTTGGGTGCTGCACTTCTTGAATTTACATGAGTGAAAAGTTGACCTATGATTAGTTCCAGCATTACTGCGGTAAACCCACTGTTAAAAAATATCATCAGAAAATTTCAACAGATTTTCAACCAATATAATGTACCTTTCAATGAAAACGCCTTTTTTCAAGTGAACATCAGGTAGATCTTAGCCCAAACATAATGTAGACAAGCGTAAATTGTATTGACGTTCTTTCAATACAAATTATTTATTTTCGTGTGTGGAAATGACGATTATTTTTTTGTAATGCTACTAGTGATTTCTTTAGATTCTTCGCGAACAAAATATATTATACATACTCAAATCTTTCACATTTTGTTTTGGCTGAAAAAAGACACTACCTACCCACTCTATTCTTTTTACAATGCAATTTGTTTGTCCGATTTTGAACACACTTCTCGGGACAATGCCTGTTCAGTTCAAAGGTTTCGGAGTTCATACCATTTTTGTATACAGATCTGGATTACCTACATTTTTTCTTTAAAAAAAAAAGTAAAACCAGAACAAGATAGCGCAGATTTTCCTAGAAACACCAGAAAAAACTTTGCGCCTACCTATTACCAGACAATGACCCTAACTAGAGGCTCATAAAATCCTTTCAATATTTTACTGGCGACGGGTGATTGGATGTGGTAAAAACCCAGCGAGTTACAAAGAAGCAGTACCTGTGATCGCATCCGTCTGAATGCCACATACATTTCAACAACTAGATATGTATTATTATTGAAAAAAAAAAGAAATAATAATTACTGCAATAATTAATTGGTGAAAGTAGATGACAGTTCAAACATGTATCGAAAATAAATCAATTCACTTCGTTAATACCAAAATACACAATGTAATAATATTGTACACATTTTCTTTTATTTACAAATGGTAAAATAGATAAAGTAGAGAAAAGCAATAACCATTTACTTGGTCAAAAGTGCGCTGGTAGAAAAATATCCCCTTAAGGGAAATTGTTCTGCGCTTCCACAACTGCGTTTAGTTAACTGTCAGATTATTTTGTACTGTGAAACTGAACGAGTTAAACCAAAAGTTTAAACTCTCGGTCAGGTTTAGTTAAACTTCAGTTTAAACTCTGACTGTACAACTGGGCATAAGTGATTTCGGTTTCCGTCAATTAGGACTAGGAGTGATTTTGTTTTTTTTGTTATGTCTTGGCATGAAGTGAGTTTTTTTTATTTTCGTTGTTGTTTCGGCTATTGGAAAGGCAAGAACCCAACCCAATCCGGCGAGCGGAGCTGAGCCTTGTCGCAAGCATGCCAAGCACAGCCTTTAAATAGCACCAGAATAATCAGTGACATATATTTAGGTTTATAGCCTAGATCACACAGCAGCGCAACAAGACTGTACTATGGATATAGGGTGATTATTAAGTAGGTATAGACGGGGAGGGGATTTGTTGTGCTTACGTGATAAGGTGATAGATTGGCATTTGGGAATATTGAGCTCTAAGCAGTTTTTGAGACACCAGATAGAAAAACTATCTAGGTCTTGTTGCAGCAGACAGGGGTCTTGTGATGAAGATATGTGCTTGAAAAATTTGGTATCGTCGGCATAGAGAGATATAGAGAAGTGTTTAATGACCCTTTCAAGATCGTTTATAGTTAAGATAAAGAGAAGGGGACCTAGGCGACAGGATGGACCAGAGGTTGCAAGAAAAGGGGCGGATAGGATGGACCTGAAGCGAACACTATAAAAACGGTTTTCCAAATAAGATGATAACCATTTCAGCAGTATTGGTTCGAAGCCGAGGGCAGACAATTTGAAAAGAATTAATTTATGCGGTATCTTATCAAAAGCTTTGCTAATATTAGTTGCAATAACATCAACTTCCTTACCACTTTCCATGGCCGATAGGGCAGAGGACACGAATTCAACGAGGTTTTTGGTTGTTGACCTACCTTTAAGAAAGCCGTGTTGGTTTGGGGAAATTAAAGACTTGCATTGGAAGCTTAGGGATTCGTACAAAATACTTTCGAGGAGTTTGGGTATGTGCGAAAGTTTGGCTATCGGGCGATAATTTCTAACTTCGCTCTTTGATCCCTTTTTATGAATCGGTGTTATGAAAGAGGACTTCCATATCTGAGGAAAGTCGCCTTGGGAAAGAGGGAGCTAAAAGAGGCGCGAAAGGGGATAGGAGAGAACAAAGGAACACTTCTTGAGAAATATAGCGGGAATACCATCTGGGCCAGGTGAATATTCATCACTAAGTTGTTGTAATTTATTTTCAATTACAGTAGGTTCAAACGTTTGAGAGAGGGAGGGGCCAATGGAGTAGTTGAGTAGGTAATTGAAATAAGAAGAATCTGGTACAAAGGAATTGTCGGCAAAAGATTGTTTAAAAAAGGTGGCAAAAAAGTTAGCAATGGTGTGAGGATCACTTGAAGCTATATTTTCGTAAGAGAGGGATGGGGGGTAACCGTCTGATTTTTTCTTGTAGTTAACGAATCGGAAAAAAGATTTGGGGTCGCTTATAAGTTTCGCTTGCGCATCGTTTATATATCGTTGATAGAGGGAATTATAGGCCTGAGTGAACTGAAGGTAGGAGCCGAGATAATTGGAATAGTCAGAATAAGACTTGGTTCGAAGAAAAACTGACCATAATTTGTGGTGGAGACATCTAGGCTATTAGATATTTCTTCCACACTCTTGAACAACTCGTTATACTTTGCGTAATGTGACCCGATTTGTTTGTAGAACAATTTGCAGTCCGAGGAATTTATGTTAAGGGAGTCACTAATGAATTTTATCGCGAGCATAACGTGGGAAAGAGATATGCCCTTGCATTCATCGCAGAAGAAAAGGAAATTATTGTTATAGTCACTCAGGTATGTAATGGAGCGCTTACTTAGCCCTATGCAGAGAGCATGAAATGATTTTCCGCATAGTCCATTACAATTTACCCAATCAGCACTAAAGTCTTGCGATGTTGACATACAATCTGTATTACCGCACTGTTTTGACATAGTTCTTAAATTGGGTCAATTAATGTTTCGCGAACTAGGTGGCAATTTCCAATTAATAGGTTCAGGGGAAAAAATGGCAAGTATGCAAATAAATAAATTGGAATTAAATTTATTTAAAGTCGCGAAGCGGGAGCAAAACAAAAACACATCCGAACGGTTGGAGGTACTACAGGCATTCTAAAACTAAATTGCACAAGGAATGAAAGATAAATTATGTTTATTCGAGCACAAGTACAATCCATCCGGGTCATAGCCAGGAAGATTGGAAGACGCGCCACTGTTGTGCATAGCTTTATTAAGGACCCTGAGAAGTATGGAAAAAAACCGCAAAAGAAGAGTCAGCAAAGTAACAACATGTTAGGAAAGGCGGGCGATACTGAGAGCTGCTTCAAATTCAAGGCTATCCGTAAGTAAAATTGAGTCAGAAACTTGAGTTACAGCTAACAGAGAGGAAGAGGAAACCACCATTGAATGCGGCACGATCCAGCTGCTTGATTTTGCATCAAGTCACATCAGGTGGAATTTTTAAGGTATTTCTTTAAAATTGGAATCGCAACATCACATCGTATTACAGATACTCGTTAAAGTAGAATTACTTAAATTGTATACCCTCATAAATGTAGCTGCTTGTTGACTTACAATGAAACCTGGGCAACCTTAATTTGAAATGCTTTTCATTCATTTCATGGTTCAGTCAACCGCAAACCTCTCAAGGCAATGGTCAGAAAATCCTTAAATATTTTACTTTAGCTGTCATAAATAAGTCGTCCTGCGTCGTCACTGAATAAATCCCCATTTGATTTCCCCCACTACCAAAACAAAAAAAAAATAAATTTCGCGCAATGAATTTTTGTAATCATTACTTAGATCTCTGTCCTTAAGATATGTCGCAACAAAGAGTACCTGTGTAAATCTTAAAATATCTCACCCAAACATAAATGCAAGTATCCTTCAAAAAGTGCTTACCTGAATAGAAAGAGGGAAATAAATTTTAATACAGAGCTTATGACTCGATGGGGTTTATATGTTTTTTTTTTAACCATCATACTTTGTACGAAATGACAAAATTGTCCCTCTTTAAGCTTAAATATTATACTTTTCCTCATGATTCCGAAACGTGTGCGGATTACGTCAATCATTTCACCAAATGTGCAAATCAAATATGATCCTTAAAATTTAAGTCAACATAGTGACGTCAAAAAATATATTATGTACGTGTGTCGTTTTCAAAACGCGGTGCTATGTTTTTTAACTCCTATCTGCCGTCAGTTCGTTGAAGTGGATTTTTGGTCAGATGCGAACCAATTGCAGGCTTTTCGTTTTATTAAAATTCCTTTCGATTGACAATGATAGTGAGAAGGGTGGTGGTCTGTTCCTAACAACTTGTGGCATGTCCCTGACAGGTCACACTATACACGTTAACGAGGAATTTCTCAATATGAGGGTTTCTTCGCTTTAATAAAATGCAAATTTGAACTTCAGTCAAACGACTGCGATAACGGAGGGGACGTCATCAAAATTTGTCGGTAAGGTTACTTACAAAATCCCTTCTTAATAACATTTAATGGATAATGTTCAGAACCTTCGTCACTTTTCGAGAATTTTAATTAATTTTGACATAATCTCAAAATATGTATAAATTATATGAATATGTGTGGCCTGGTTTTCACACGGAAACCAGTGCAGAGCATGTAGGTTAGAGCAGGTTATAAGGACCACTGAAAGGTAGAATATATGTCCTTAACGTTTGATCTCGACGTTGTTGGCCTGAATAAAGTGGGTTTAGTTCAGTATTCTGTGTAGAGCTCTTGAAGGTGGTTTCAGTGGTTGGGTTGTTTGTCTGTTCAAAGGCGTTGGAAGAAAGAAAAATAATTATAATTTACGCGAAGTAGCTTTAAGCCTGCAGGTGAGGAAGGAAAAAATAAATTTTAAAAGCAGACCGTGTGCCTGCACATTTTTATTTTGCGACTTTTGCGGCAGGGTTACAAGTTCATCTACACGTAGATGTAGAGAATAATATATTCTTTCAACGTGTTACACTTTGAATTATGCGGTAGCCTCATTGATGTAGGTTTTGTGGTGCTTTACGCGATAACTAACAACGGAGGGAAATAGGTTTTGTTTAAAGAAAAAAAAAATGTACACTATTTGCCACTTTCATTAGTGGCAAGGACAATTCCACTTGTCGTTTTAAGTAATGATTGGTATATGCAACTTCGAATTGAGTGGCAATAAACTCACAAGATGTCATCTCTCCAGAGACTGCAAGCGACTTGCATGGTGGAGGCCATTTATCGATTGGGATGTATGCTCTGATGGAACTCTATGGTTTTGGTTTTGCGGTCTATTAGCATGTACAGGAAATCACTCAGGTTCAAAATTGTAGTGTATGGGTGGGTTGAATTTCGACTGAAGATTCAATGCTGATTTTTACTCGATGGGAGCTATTTTATAGTAGTACTTACTTCTTTACTTGATTAATACTGAAAATTGCGTATTTTGGCCGAGAACTACTTTATTTGCATCGAAGATGTTCTCTGTTTTAATCTTAGGTATATAAAAGAAAGTGTCCGAAGCGATGTACCTAATCCCGTAACTCGAGATTGGCCGAACCGATTTTGATGATTTATACTTTGTTGGAAAGGTATTTTCTCAGTACGGGTTTAAGAAAAACAAAGAGGCGTGGCACCTCCCATGCAAAACATATGGTGTATCTCGAAAACGACAAAACCGATTGAGCTAAAATTTTGAGAAAATCTGTGTTTTTGGCACGAAGGCTATTCTGTGATCTTTGGTGGAAATTGGACAAAGGGGCGTGGTTCCTCCCACACAAAAAAAAAAAACATTCAAAATCGTATATCTCGAAAACCACCAAATCGATTGAGCTTACACTTACAGATGGTCTTAGATATTGGCCCTGGAGTGTTTCTGTGAAGATTGGTCAAAATTGGACTAAGAGGCGTGGCACCGCCCATACAAAAAGAACATTCAAAATCTTATATCTTGAAAACCGCCGAATCGATTGAGTTGAAAATTACAGACAACATAGGTATTGTCTCAGGAGTGTTGTGTAGGATTGGTCAAAATTGGACAAAAGGGCGTGACACCGCCCATGCAAAAAAACATCTTCTATGGGGTGAAAATTGATGACGTTATAACTCGATAACCGCTGGCCCGATTTCCATTATGGTTTTTATAGAAATTTTGTGTGTGTGTTTGAGTAAATCCAAGGTTGGTTTATATTCACATTTGGTGAAAATTGGACAAAAGGGCGTGGCACCTCCCGAACGAAAAAAAAAAACCAAAAAAATCTTTTATCTGGAAAACTACCGAACTGATTGAACTCAAATTTGAAGAAAATATTTGTAGTTGGCCCAAAGATGTTTCTGTCACTAGTACTTGCCGTATAAAAAAAAATATACATTTTAAATGATACTTCTCGACACCCATTGGGGCTAAAGTTGTAAAATTGTAGGCATTGATGTACATTGTCCCAAAAAACAATCGCGCGAAGTGTGTCGGGATTAGACAAACGCTATTCTTGGACTGTCATGGGAAAAAATATTATTTAGACAATACAATTCGTGGGCACACGTCTGAGGAAACATCGGTCGAAGCACACTGAGAAGGAGTACCATAATCAGTGCGGACACATCGGTTAAATAAAACGGCCGCAGAACAATTGACAGACAATGTAAATATACGATCAGGCAAAACAATGTTTGCCGGGTCCGCTAGTCTTAAATATAAAAAAGTTTGCCCTGGACTGATTGGCGATTGGTGATTATGATCAACGTTCGAAGCTAAGCAGCTGACATTTTGTAATAAATTTCCTTTTATGGCTAAAGTGAGCACTAAGTAGAAATTTGGGGAAATTCGAACTCCAATAGTGGGAAAAGTAACCCTCTTCCCCACCATTTTTTTTTTGTATGGAAAAATTCTTATTTTTCAACCTATGCATTTTAAACTCGGTTTTTGTTCGATATAAAAAAATACAGAAAACCTATTTCTCTGGTTTTGAAATTTTAGCTTGGAGTCCTAGTTATAGGCGATGGCAAAAGGCGTTTTGAGTTTGTGTATGGTACATTTTTTCATCCTATCGAGTGTGTAGCAAAGAACACTATGTACTTCTGTAAACCAACAACACTTTGACATATCTGTTTCGATTTTGCTTCATTTTGAAATCTTTTCTAGTGATCAAACGTTGAGTACCCATATAACTGAGCCTAAATTTTGGTATCACTAACACCCCTATTGAACGACCTTTTATATCACAACTAGCTGGACCCGTGCTCGCCTTGCCAGTTCATTTAAAATTACACTTTGAGTGTAGGAGAAAAAAGAAAATTCCCCCCTCTCCTAGATCTTGATACTTATTTGTAATACTGCATTTCCTTTCCTTTGTTTCCCTCTTCCTATGGAATCCAAGCCACTACCTACCCCAAACATACACCGTTACCATACCACATATCAGAACGAAATTCTGAAATGAAACCTGTTTCGAAAACAAATTTACCCTTTTCGAATGTGTAGTATGCTAGCCTTGTTTTGTTTTTATTTGTCCTGTCGCACGATCGCAAAAGTATAAACCTCCATTGGTAGCAAGGTATATGTGTATGTATGTATATATTTTCACTTCAAAAAATACATTTTGGCTAAAAACTGTTCCTAAGGACGTGGCTATAAACGACATAGCCTATAGCAGTCTCACAGTCTTAAGGAACATTTTAAAAAAAGTTTCATATAAATCTATCCAGTAGTTTTCGAGTTTTTAGCTGACAACGAAAATTGCTACAGTTTTATTCTATGTATAGTATAGACAAGCTTTCCTATTTTGAGTGACGAATAGTTTGTAAAATTTCCGTCATTGAATGATTAAATTAGCACACGTCGTTTTTCTAGTAAACTTATCCTGTATAAGGATAGGCTTCAGAAGACAATTGATAAGGGTTTAGCCGTCAGTACCCAAATGTAAGCACTCTCCCATTCACGAAAGTCAATGTGAATGGGAGAATAAGTATAGCAACCCTTAACACTTAGTGGCAAAATGGCCCTGGCAATAACAATCGTTGCCAAAGCAGCGACAATGTACTATTTATAGATAAAACAATTTCCATTGTATTTGCCCTCTTTAACCCTTCCTGCAACCCCAAACGACATTTCGAATACACAGTCTACCTTCCATCTGGCATCAAACTGGATATGAAATTTTTGGAAGCGAAAATTCTATTACTTTCTATAACCATCTTCCGTGTACGTAAAATTTAGATTGACAATCTTTGGGTTAGTGTTTTGGGAACAGTTAGGTAAAATGTCAATAAAGCCACATTAAAAGATTTTTAACAACAATTCAAGTTCTACGTATGGTAGATACTGTTACCAGCTATGAACATTATTTATATCGCACATGTGTGTACTACATCTTAAGGGTTCAACAAATGGCTGTATATTATCATGCCTGTAGAATCGTGTTCAGCCTTTTATAGTTTTTTTTTTAACCTACTCTCCGGGTAGGCCATTAAAAGCCTGTATCTTATGACGGAATTGGTCTTCCTGGATACCTGATCCTCTCATTAAAAGTCCTAATTGCTATAGCAACACAACACCGTCCCACAAATAACTACGTGATAACAAGGTGAGAAAATATTTTGAATCTTACAGAGTTTAACTGATGGTATCATGTGTAAATTACATTTGACCGAACATGGTGATTTTCATAACCGCAACACCACACTAGCCCACCACACTACCACAAAGATTTACGTATGTTATTTCCTTATCATAGAAACCCCGTGTTCATAAACAGAAATCCGAAAACCACACGCTATACAAATAAACCTAGACATAATTGAGATTGGCCATTCGAATATTGTGCACGTATGTACAGTACATCAACATGAATTATTAATATTATCTGAAAATTTAATTCTCACCACCTACTAGGGGTAACCACAAATAATATTGTACTTTATGCACACAATAGCAAACCATTCCCCCCTGCTGTCTACAATTTGAACCCCATCTGATGGTTCGTGTTGACGGTCGTTGAACATGATAACCCAAATTCAATGGCAAAAGTTTTGGACAATGAATAATTAAATCTACGTCGAGATTCTCTAACTCCTTGAAAAATCGTGTGTTTATCTGGAGTCTGGCGATGGTTTGCGGCAATTTTTCACTCAAAAATGAGCTCCACCTATATATCTCTGGTCAGTATTGGGGATTGAATTGAGGATACCCACCAGAGTTTCTTGTTTTCTCATCTGCAAGTATACCCGCCTACATCCCGAATATAAGGCGCATTTCAGTTGATTAGGGGATGATATCGCTGCCGTAGTTTTAATGGAAATTTGCTCACTTCGTCAATCAAAATTAAAATTCTACGTGCGTAGTAAGGAAAGGTGATGCTGATGACCTTTTACGGAATAGAAAATAAAACAAGGAAATTCTTGCGCTAGGCTTCTATTGTGTCTTTTAACAATCGATCACTGTCAGCGCAGTGAATGGTCGTTTTCTTTTCCTCCTCAGCTAATCAACTAGATACAAGATGAATAAAAGTCCTTGGCGATCTGCCATAATATATACATTAACAACTTTCAAATAAGAATTCCCATTGCCGTCATAAATAAAATAATAAAGAATTCCTCTAAATTCGCCCCATAAGTAATTTATATTCACATTGAGCAGTATTTAATCCTATGCCGTAGCTGACACGGGGGTTGGTCAAATTAGTCCGCTAAAAACCGAAAAAAAAAAATACCTCCCACCGGCATTCGCATTCTACAATAAAGCCTCGTTAAACTGATGATAACGGACTGCTTCTGAGGGTGCGTATATCGTATAGCCGTGAGGTGCATGTCCTTTTTCGAAATTGTCTTCTCATTAATACGCCGCTCGTTGAATGAAATTGAGTGCACACTCAGCTTAAATGAAGGATTTACGATTCGTGGATGTTAATGAGTTTGAATCTTTAGTAGCTCTCATTTAATAGGACGCGATGGAAACCGTTTTATGAGGCGTCATGCTTAACGAACATTATGTAGGAAGTGCACGCATAAAGTACAAACAACTTTAATGTTTTTCATTGGATTTTTTTGTTTGTTTTCATTCCATTGGATATACGTGACCGTAATAGATATCCTGAATGGAATTCGAACATGATTCTGCTATGGATTGTAAAATATTGCAGTCTACGGCCATAGGTGGCGGATTTTGTAATTCTTTTTGGGGGCTTTAAAGTTGCAATTGTCATCGATGACAGAACCACTTCCGGTCCCGTCCCGGCCCATTATACGAGCAAGCAGAAACTCCCTTTTTCTCCCGGGAAAGGCAAACCTATAACGCTTCATCAGCGCCCCGAGATGCTTGCAGATGTATGTTAGTTCTGCATTTAAATTGCTGCAAATTGTAGTATTCTGGAAATATATCCCCAGGAAGCGAGTTCCAAAGTTTGCTTGTCCTGTAACAGAAGGAGTTTTGGAAAGATGATGTCCTCGCGGTTGTCAAGTGTACTGTATGGTCATGAGCATTAGCAGCCTGTCTTGTGGGGCGCCCAAAAGTTGCATTTCGAGGGATAATGTCCTTGAGTTCCTCGGAACATCTACCATGGAAGTACTTATAGAACAAGCATAGGTCAGCGACTTGTCTTCTGTGCACCAACGGTTGCAGATTCGATGTGAGTGTAGGATCTCCATTAAGTCGAACTGCTCGTCTCTGTATGCTGTCAAGTAGGTTAAGTGAATGTTTTGGGGTCGAGCTCCATATATGGGAGCAATATTCCAGGCCTGATCTAACCTGTGCTTTGTAGAGAAGGAGAAGTTGCTTGGGGTTAAAGTACCTCTTTGCTCTAAATAGGTAGCTCAACTAAGCGGACGCCGATCTTGCGATATAGGATATGTGGTCCTGCCATGTGATTCCTGAATTGACTGTGACTCCTAGTAGGTGCATTGAGTCTTTGGGATGGATTGGATGGTCATCCATTTGGATCTGAGGGACTGTTGATGCATTTTTCCTGGAAAATGTAGTGAGCTGTGTCTTGTTTGCATTAAATGCAACCAAGTTGTCTTTTCCCCACTTCAAGATTTTGTCCAGATCGCCATTTAGAGAACTAATTTGTTTACATCTCTGACTGTGTGATATAGCCGCATTCACAGGCCCACTGTTCGAGATAGAGGATATAAGAGTGCTGTCATCAGCAAAGCTGTAGACATTATTATTTGTCGATCCAGGCAAATTGTTGATGTGGAGAAGAAATAGAGTTGGGGAAAGAATAGATCCTTGGGGCACTCCTGCATTTATAGCAAACGAATTTGATGATACACCATCTACCACAACTTGGATCGATCTTCCAGAAGAAAATTTTGCATCCATCGGCAGAGTTGTTGTGGTAATCCATAAGACGCCAACTTGTCCAATAGGGCTATATGCCAGACTCGGTCAAATGCCTTTGATATGTCCAAGGCTACGGCTCTGGATTCGTCGTGTTGTTCAATTGCTTGCGTCCTTGCCAGTGGCGGCTTTTGCACATTTGAGAAAAGCGTGACGTGCTCACTGTCGTTCGTCGGGCGGGAGTGCCCTTACCCTCTCAGCCGATGCCACCTGCTTGAGAAACATTTTTATTTCTGCCAAATTAAACCAACCAAGAGAAAGGGGGAAGAAATCTACGATATACTTATACCATAGACGGACTAAAATAAACTTTTATAAGACGAGTTAAAAGAAAGAAAAGGAAAAAATAAACGGAAAAGAAAGACTCAAGAACTTCTGCCACTACCCTTGAGGAAAGCGGATAGAACTGGAGAAACTTATCCCAACTATAGCCTAAACTAAATCTATTATAACCTGTAATTTTAAACTAGGCTCTAATCTACACCCACATTATCTTCAGACTACGCTGCCTTTGTAACGTGTCAGTGATAAGGGTTGGGCAGCTCATCTTCCATGACTTTCTTCTTGACCGATGCCGATTGAGATAAAAAATAGTCCTTTAATGATCCTTCCAGTCACAATTCTAGTCGCGGTAGCATAACAAATGAAGTAAGAATTTACAACCTGTCTTATGGTTAGTAACAGTCATCGATCGCGTATTGAAGGATGGCTTTCCCAAGATTGTCTCTCGAATCACCTCGTTTATAGTTGGATTAGATATGTGGATGGTGGCATGCTGTAAATTAATTTTAATTCAATTTTTCTGAATTCCTTTTATTCCATTTTATGCTGGCAATTTAACAATAACCCAACGTTGGGCGCCATTCTTAAGAATTTATATCGGCTACAGGCTCTTTGGAGTAGTGGAGGTGAAGGTGGATGAGTACCTATTGTTTAAAACAAAAAAAAAAATGAGCCCAAATAAACTAAATCAGGTCTTCATCGGTCTTCGGTAAGCTTCATCTGAAGGCAATGTTTGTTATCTACGGTGAGCATTATTATTTAAACTGGTTGTCGAGCTTTAAAAAATTTCAGTTCAATCGCCTGGTTTTCTAGGCTGACTTTTTTGTGATGTACATATACAGAAGATATTTTCTAAAAAATTGTCAAAACCAATTAAATTTACCTGCAGGCAAAAATAGTTTTCCCATAAACAAACACAAAAACATTTGAGATTCGATTTGTCTTGATCAAAGGTATATCTCTGTTCAATTACTTACCGCATGTATGTTTTGTATCTATCAGACTATTTCGCTTTTCGAATAACTCTTCTGTTTCCAACGCACAGCCATGTTAAACGTTTACGTAGCCTAAGCGATTCCAAAATTCACCACAATAAGTCAACGTATAAACTATAAACCCTCGCCTTGCTGTTGAATTTATTTGTGGCATCAAACGGAAGTCAGACCCCATTCGCCATAGCGGTTTTGCTTATGGCAGATTTCCGACTGCAAACAACGGTTTTATTAACCGCCTGTGTACAGAAAACAAAATAATAAGACCTAAATCGTTCCTGCCACAATGGGTTCACCCAGCGAAAGGACCACAAAACAAATTTCCCATTTCCTCGATTTTTGTTCCACAGCCAACAACGTACGAAGTCACGCTAAGGGATACGTGTACTATTCATTGAATTTTGTCGCATGCCTCAAAGGGTAATAGCCTGCTGGGGATAGGGAATGCAAGTTTCCTGTTTTATAATTCGCATACTTTTATTTCTGCAAAGCTTCTTTGGGGTTATGGCCTTATGGGGGGTACTCAGGTACACCTTAATTTATGCATCAAGTGTGAAATTTAATTGTGAGCTGTAGTAGTCCTTGCGTGATGCGGTAGTATGCGGTTGAAAAACTAGATCGGGGCGAATAATTAAACATTCTTCTATGTACATGACGCTAGGGTGTCAAAAAAAGTGGGACATTTCATTTAAAGTTTTAATTTTGCAATTGGAATCTGTCGTGTGAGTGTGAAAGGTAGCAGTATTGTTTTAGTTCTTTTGTGATTGCGAAATTTTAACCCAGATGAAGGTATTATGGTTTCACTACCCTACGATTAAACAATTCACAACTAAATTAATCTATTAGTTGCAGGGTAATATAAAGGAAAAACCGAGTAATAGTCCTAATTGCTTAAAACCCCACAAGCAATTATTTCTTGATATTTTCCAGGATTTGAAATAATTTGGTATAAGAAAATCTAAAGCCACATATTTTTGGCAAGGACATTCTTTGTAAAAGTAGCAAATTTAAGAAATTCCTGAAATGATTTTGAACAAAGGGTAATTTTTACACAAGCGTGCGGGAAATTAATGGAAAGCCATCTAAGAACACTACATATTTCGTAAGGGTTATGGCACTGTTTTCCCTGAAGTATGTATTTATATGATGTACTGTACATAACCTTAGTGTGTGGAATTTTAATGATGTTCTTGTATTTTAATTGGAACACTGAGTCTATTACACGTTTGCAATTATTAATAAACTATGAGTAATTAGAAGCATAGAATGAGATACACACAAATCTATGTCTTAGGATATGTTTACAGGACGATAGAAAGTGTAATGTATTTCATAATTTTAGTTGAGATTGAATTTATTTCCAATCTTGCGTCAGGTAACTTTCTCGTATACGTAGTAAGAGAAAGATATTGTTTTCGTGCAAAATTTCGAACTCGAGATTTTGATCAATTCTGATATTACGATGATAGGGGAACTCAAAAAAGTGGGTCGAGCAATTCTGTCCGTCCGAATGTCTGTCTGTCCCACCCCTGAGGAATTTAAACGCTCGGACGGATTTCCTTAAAACTTCGTATTTAGGGTTTGTAGGCTTCCCGCTAAGAGTTTTTTTTTTATTATAGTCCTAATATTAATGGTAATTCCCATATAAACATTTTACGAAATATTACATAATTTAGATTTTTTGAAAACGGCTGAAAACGGTTGAATTAATGTAGGCATGCTTAACATGACTGTATACCCAATTTTTCGCTAAAAAGTTCAGCAACGGCATTTTCGAAAATTGGCTTTTCTCGAAAACGATAAAAACGATTTTAACAAATTTATTTTTGAGATACTATCGTCATTCTTAACTTGATAGCAAACTATGTTTTTCTCTTATAAAAACTGCGTCCTTTGTATCCACCAAAATCTCTATTAATAGTAGATACTTTAAAAAACTGCTCATATCTCAAAAACGCCATTTTCGATTATGATAAAAATGTAACTGGCAGGTAATGCTAAAGTCCATAGTAATATCTTTTGCTCAGTTTTGAGCTGAACAGATGCAAAACAGTGTTTTTTGAACCATGAATGCGTCCTTCGATTTCCACCCCAATCGATAAAAGTGCTACTTTATAAACTGCTCATATCTCGAAAATGCAATTATTGATTTGGATAAAAATATAACTGCTAGGTAATGTTTATATTCTGAAGAATACGTCGTACCTACTCAGTTTTCACTAGCTAAACAATTTAGTAAAAGTGCTTTTCGAATCCAAAGTTGTAACATTTGTCAGAATAATATTACAAAAAACCGCTCTAACGATTTTGATCAAAATACATATCTAATTTAAGACAACATAAGTATTCTGAATATGATCACGTACTTAGTTTTTCTCAAAAAACTCGAATATAGCCGTTTTATGAATATTCCTCAAAAATAACTACCCAAATCCCAATCTTTATTCACACACGGTATATATTTGCAAAGCCCAAAACTTCAGTGGTTTGTTTCCTTCAAGTGTTAGTTGGGGTGTGAAATTTTAAAGTAATAAAGTGTTGTAGTTAATACGTATGTTTATGTAGTATGTATATTACTTTATTAATTACACCTTAAGTAGGCTGGGTATGATTTTAATTTTTTTTGCTGAAATGACTCTGACATTCTGCGAGATTCGCAATAAACGAGAAAATTTCGTGCACATTTTTTTTTTTTTTTTCAAAATAATTAGTAATCTATCGGCTTTTGTATTATGTAGTAGTACCTACCAAAATAATAGAGACATGTTTACTATACACTGAATTCAAACACTTTCGTTTTAGGAAAATTGGTTAAAAGAGTAATGCTAATGAAGTTGTAGTTGCTGGGTGATCAGATCATGTGGAAGGGCGTATCCTTATTTCAATTTATTTGGGTTCAACAGGTCAATTTATGGATTGAAAAGGTAAATTAGTAACCGCCCGGAAATATTTACTTAATCTTAAAAAGAGCTCCGAAGCATCAGATTGGACTAAATCCAAACAAATATTGGAAAGTTGTTTTCACTGCAGAACAGAGTATTTGACAGTGCTTGAAATCTTATTGTTATAAGCAGGTTTTATTTAAGTAGATTGCTTATATAAAAATGGATCCTGATTTGTGTTCAGCTACGTATACATGAAAACCACCGACTCGATTGAGCTCAAATTTACAGATAATCCAAGGTATTGTCCCAAGAGTGCACTGAAGAAGATTGGTAAAAATTGGACAAAGGGGTGTGGCAAGTTCCATACACAAAAAAAAAAAACATTCAAAATCTTATATCTCAAAAACGCTCAAATTTATAGATAATCTTAGGTATTGCCCCAGGAGTGCTCCTCTAAAGATTGGTTAAAATTGGACAAAGGGCGTGGCGCCATAGAAAAAACGTTCAAAATTGTATATCCCGAAAACCACATCAGAATCAATTGCGTTCGAATTTACAGACAATCTTAGGCATTGGCTCAAGAGTGTTCATTGGTCAAAATTGGAAAAAGGGTCGTGGCGCGACCAAATTGGATACTTTCCTCTGCAGGTTTTTTTCGTAATTGCTATCTGAAGGTTTGCGAAAAAAACAGTCGTAAAAGTAATCGATTTGTTTTGTTTTTCAAGTTTATTTCCAAATTTTAATTGTATCTTTGTCGTTCGTTAATTTTCTTCACTGGCCATTTCAAAGGTAAATTATTGATAAGTCAAAACTTTATGTGCGACTTTTACAAAGTGATGATCAGATCATTTCCCGTTCGATATTTGTTACGATGCCAAGAAGAGATAATGGTAACAATAGTCGGCTATTGAAAGGGAATTAGCACGAATCAGAATGATTGAAAATCGACAAAGAAGGAGGAGAGATATTCGTGCTCGGCAAAGTGATGAAGCAAGATCACAGCAACGTGAGTAACTCTTTGGATTTGCCTTGCATGCCGCCTCATCATTTGCATGATGCTACAAAATCTTCATGCCCCAAAACTGATTGTGACGAAGCTAATTAACAATATGATATTGGCAAAGATTTCGAAAGGACCGTTCAAGGGAGAAGAATGACTAATTCCGCGAATTTTCTTAAAGTCTGATGATGAATTAATGGTATAGTTCGAAATAGTTATCATTCCTACCAAAGTGACTGTGTCTACGAGTTGTTGTTAATGTTATTCTCTCAAAAAATAATTTATAGACTGAAATTCGACAAAAATTTCACAACAGAAATTGTCAGGCTCAATCCCAACCAGCGAGAATCGTTGTTACTCCTCGCTTTTCAACTCATTATATATTTTTTATTGAATTTGTATATCTTAAATGATCTGCCACATTTTATATAGGCTAAACGCATTCCTATGACAGACAGCTCCTCCCCTATATCACAATCACAATGAACTAATCTGATATTCCTGATATTCTCTATATAAATTCTCCTTTCCTTGCAATTCTTGCGCTCCCTACATAATTTATTTCTGTCCTATACCTAACCTACTCATGAATTTTTTTTTGGTTTGATCTTGTAATTGGGCAGAATAATGTGCCTATTCAACTTCTGGTCCCCTTTAATGGGGATGTTGTATATGCTACTACTTTACTGCCATCTCCCCTGGTGCGTTAATCAGTCAATTTGTAAAGCACTTACAAAATGTCGTAATTCCTAGTGAAAAGGGACAGAATTCCCGAGGAGAATAGGCCGCTAATGTATCTATAATTATTTTGAATTTAAGTTGAATCCATGTCACAAATGTGATACAAGGAATTTACCGTCAAAACCGTCTAGACGGATAGCTAGCTTCTTCATTATTTGAAAAATCGTAGGATGACTGAAAAATTTCAAAAACAAATATTCATATACGTATAAGAAAAACTTACCTATAACATAGGAATATCCGTCCAGTGTCAGTACACACTTCCTGGTAGTCCCACCACTGGACGGATATCTCAGCGACCTGGCGAATAATCCCTTCGAGTATAATGAACTCTGTCCTGGACTGTTCATTGTACTACTAGTACAACTGACTGTACCATCGTAGCCCAGATTTTCACTGCTTATGGAACTATCACCACCGGTACCACCACCATCGATGTCACTGTCCGTTCGTATCGAAACGTCCTCATTCCACGAATCGACCGTTGCTGTACCGTCTACCTCCCAATCTCGAGCGCGATTTCCGTCACAGCTATTAGTACTACCCACGGCTTGAGAACATGAATTACCCGGATCTGAGATGCACTTGTGTACGAGGTCCTTGGGACGTGCTACGAAACTACACGGCAACGTTTGCGGTTTCTCCCTCTTGTGGTGACTCTCTAAGCTATTGTTCGTCGTTGTAGTGTTATTTCTATCTGCTGCTGTCGTAGCTGTTGGCTGCTTCGATTGATATTGTGCAGAGTCTTCCATTATACGGTCCTATACCCTAGTGGTATACACACACATACACACGAAATAGCACTCTGATTTATATTGCACAAGTACACTACATTTTGTGAAAAGGAGTCCTTTGTCAACGACGCTGGAGTCAATGCCGAACAATGGGTATTCACCCTTTTACACAATTAAATAGTCGCCGTGTCCAATTTTGCTTAATTTATCAAATGAAAGGATCTTGTGTAGCAAAATGTCTGTGGTTGGTGTCAAATACAAAACGTTCTCACTAGATGATGATGTGATGCATATTGTTCGTGTTGGAGATATGGGAGGTTGGAAAACAATGTCACGTCACGAACTCGGTTTACCTGCCGTCAAATTCCTGAGGAACTCGCGTTTTTTTATTTTTCTTATTTTTGTATCCCCTTTTGCAGATAAATCTTTAAATCAAAAGAAATGAAGTAAAACAAAATGAGAATAAAATAATATCAAACAGAAGATTGAAAACCATAGGAAACCTCGATTAAAGTTTCTTTTGACGGCGAATCAGTGGGGAGCTGCAGCATTTCCGTGAATTCCCTAAGGAATTTTTAAAACCCATTGATATGGATTTCTGATAAGCGAAGTGATGTAAAATGAATGAAATAGGATTTAAGATAAAAGAAGGTAAGCCCAGCACAGATACCGAACCGTCTGATGCTTTGATATTTTGATATATGTGATGCTAAATATTTGATAAGCCTGCAAAAATATTACGTATACGTCAGAGTAAACTCGTAGGTTAAAAGATTAAAAATATTTATCGTTCGCGATTAAATTTCCCGAATTTGAAGAATATTGTGACTACAAAGACTCTGACAGCAACACTTGATAAATTAAAAATTCTGCCCTCAAAATGAATCCATTACAATGATGGAAGTTCAGTATAGGTAAAGCTTATGGTTGCCAGTTCTCCCGATATTCCGGGAGTCTGTCGGTTTTTTTTACAAATCTCCCGAAAATTCTATGAAATCTCCCGAATTTCCAAAGTCTTAGAAAATATTAATCTCAAAACTGCTAATTATATTTCTTTCGTAGCGGATAATGCTTCGGTTTCGGTTTATTATGAGATCATTAAATCATATTCAAACACCTAAGAGTCGAAAATCCAAACTTAATCAAATTGCAATTGTCACATGAAATGCAACTAAAAGGCTGTCTTATGATGTGGAGACTCTTGTGTTAAAAATTTATTCAGAATTTTCCGACAGCACTAAAAGGATACGAGCTCTCAAAAATGAGTTAGAGAAGTTAGAATCAGCTCTTAATAGGCTGATTGTTATTTGGTCAGTGGTTCGGTCTTATTTTCAATACCTAGGTGAAAACAATTGTCATCCAGTTGTTTGGCAATTTACTTATGAGTAATGCCACGAATAATGAAGCAAAACCTGAAATATTTTTGTACTTCTGAAGTCATAACATCAATAATTTAAAAATTTTTAAAAGATTTTAACTTTAGGAGGTGCAAAAACTCATGAGTGCTTGAGAAACAAATTTGTCAACCAAAAATGCCATTGCCATACTTTAGAACATTTAAAAATTATATCATTTTGAAAGAAGATTTTCAAACACAAACATCTCTATATTTTTGAGTTTACGAATATTCAAATTCATTTTTTATTCAAAAATGTTGTGGAACCCATTCACTATCTTTTGATCTTGATTATGATTATGATGAAGTAAATATATTTAATTCGAAGTAGGTAGTAGAATGGAAGTAGAGAGAATATATGCTTTCAGAGGTAAAACAACAATTTTGATGAACCGCTAGCACAAAAGATGTAGTGCAAAATTTTGCAAAACAACAAGCTTCCGATCATTAAAAATAAAATTCTAATTATTTTTTCTATTCCCGTGTCAAATGCATTCGTGAAACGAATATTTTTCATGTTAGAGTGAGTCTCTATGGTCGAATAACAGAAATCGGTTAAAAATGAATACATATCATAAAATCCATCATTTGTACCAAAGTGACGTTAATTTTTTTAGTCAAGAATTTGTTTCTTAAGACCGAAGAACGGGATGTAATTTAAAGCCAAAGGCCTGAAAATATAATGATACTAATTAATGTTTTCAGGTTTTATTGTATTACAAATATGTATGTATATTTATTTTTTGTTATTTTTTGTTTTGTTTGTTATTGTTGTTTTAAAGAAAACCGTGAAATAAAACTATAAATTTGTTTTGTACTATGAAGCAATAAGGTTTTTCTAATTCTCCCGATTTATTCTCAATCTCCCGATATTTTTCCTGCAACCTCCCGATTTGTTGAGAAACATTTCTGGTAACCCTGCTCCATTAATTTCATGAACAAGTTAACTTACTATGACATAGACTTATTAAAAAACTGATTAAGTCACGTCTCTCAGGTGGGTGGTGGTAAAAATAGAGAAGGATCCAAGTTTCCTCAAAACGTGACACTGAAGGATATTCCGTTTTGAGTTTTTATTTAGAATGTATTTTTATTTAGAATGAAAGGGCGTAAGTTTTTTTAATGAAGTGTACATACACATTTCTACAGTATTTTTTCAATATGCTATGCATGGAAAAGACATTAATAAACAAAATATACACATATAAGCTATTTTCTTCTGAAGAACCTTCCGATGCATTCGCTTATTTATTTGATGATGATTTCGACGAAACGACTGTGTCGCACTAAACATTGTCATTAAATGGGAAGCTATATTTTGTAATGGTGGGCGTGGGCGTAGTAGTGCAGTGGTTAGTGTGCGAGGGATCCCTTCCTGGTTCGATCCCCGGAAAAATTACATCTTAAGGCTTTTTCTACTGCGCCATCTCTCGCGAACGTCTGACAAACATCCGAGAGTATTACTTTTCTGAAAAAGCTTCTCAACTCAGCCGTTCGGACTCATAAAATTGTAAGTCCTTCCCATTCGCCCCAAAAATAGAAACTCACACAAACGAATGGTTGCAAGAAGCTAGGCCTATTGTGTCCACCCGCATGTTGCGTCACCTATTTATTTCTTTAATTTGTATACTTTGTAATGACTCGCTTATAAAGTTAAAGGCTTAAAATATATTGTTGCACTTATTTTCTGTAAGATCTAAATATAAGAAATATAAGATCATCGTACAGAGGATGTATTGTAGTATAGGACCGAAACAGAAGATTAATGAAAATTAATAAAGAAAAAGAAAATTTAAATATTTTAAGCAATAGTGAGATAATATATCTTAATTGAATTTAATATCTTACTGCATTTCCGATTCTTTTAATATGGCGGGGCAAAGGATTCCAAAGACCAGTGTAAAACTTGGTATTCGGATTTCAGGGAAACCCAATGAGACTGAACTAATTCCCGAGGCCTTTCCAAAGAAGCCGGCCACCGTAAGTCTTAAATAATGGTTGGTGAAAAGCAAGAATTTGGTGCGAAGCTTAAAGTAAATCTCGAGCGGTATATATAGAAGTCGAGTAAATAAACTCGATGCTCCATCATATCTACGAAACGAGACATTGAGATTTCTTTGCATAAACAAACTACAATTTAAACAAATTTACAGTCCTAGGTAAAATTTAAGATCTTAATAGTAGTAGTGCGGTTCAAAATAACTCCGACCATCTAAGCCGATTCGACGTATTTAATAAGCCGGGCCCGGAATTTCGTTTGCGATGTGAAATTTAGATTTTGCTTAGTTTATTATTTTCATTAATCTTCTGTTTATTAATGAAATCACCGAGACCTTTGATTTCAAAAAAGGATTTAGACAAGGTGATGCGCTGTCATGTGACTTTTTCAACATCATTCTTGAAAAACTCGCAAGCCAACACCAGGGGCGCAATTTTCCAAAAGTCCGTACAACTACTTGTATACGCTGACGACATCGACATCATTGGCAGAACACAGCGAGCTGTCACTGGTGATTTTGCAAGTATCAGTACAGAGGCGGCAAAAATGGGTTTAGTGGTGAATGAGGGCAAAACAAAATATATGCTGTCAACAAGAAGGGACACACAAAATCGACGAATCGGACAGAACGTCACGAAAGACAGCTATAACTTTGAGGTAGTTCGGGACTTTGTCTACCTCGGCTCCGCTAATAATTCTGAAAATGACATCGCATCAGAAATCAAGCGAAGAATTACACTTGCCAACCGCTGTTACTTTGGCCTAAGAAGGCAATTGACGGGCTTTGGAGGAGGAGATTTAACAGCGAACTCTACGAGCTGTACAGCGACATCGACATTGTCAGAAAAGTACGTATCAGTCGACTAAGATGGCTAGGACATGTAGAGCGAATGAATACCAACGCTCCGGCCCGAAGAGTCTTCGATTCCAATCCGGAGGGACAACGCAGTAGAGGAAGACCTCGCCTTAGGTGGCGCGCACAAGTGGAAGGGGACCTCAACCAACTTGGAGTGCGCAAATGGAGGCAGTTAGCCAAAGATCGTGCTAACTGGAGAGGCGTGTTGGTTGAGGCCCAGGTCCACCCCGGACTGTAGCGCCATCTAAGTATGTAAGTTCAAATTTATGAGTAGAATTAGCTTTACTTTTGGGTAAATAATTATGCCGACGACTGAATACGGTATACCTACTATACCCATTGCTTAAGTACTGTTTTTTTATTTCTTATGTAACATTTCTGGGTTAGGTTTTAAATATCAACGCAGAAGAGGTCACATATAAATATCTTTGCGGGCGATAGCAACCCGTTGTCCATATCTTGTAAGTTGAAGAGCCTAAAAGAAAGATTCATTAGTAACCTCTTTTCCTTGGAATATATTTTTTGAATCCCGTTTGACCAAAATATTTTTCTACTATAAAAAAGTGTGTACTTATTTCTGACTCTGATGAGAAGGATGAAGAGGTTAGATGCTCGGCACTCAGCACGTCAGCCCCAAAGATCCGCCACCTGATGCGAGCAAAGGCAGGAAAACTACAGAGGAAGTGTTCCGCTGTAGGTGAAATATCTTAGTGAATTTAAATGTACCCGAAATTGTCTTTAATTTTTTATTGTTTTGGCAACATATATGTATACTAGCTTTTGCCCGGGGCTTCGCTCGCGCAGTCCTCAGGATATATTTCTTTGCTAACAAATACAAGCACCATCTTTAAAATAGGGGGAGCTTTTACACCTTTTTGAATTTTGAAGTCGATCGGATGAAAAATAAACTTTGACCCCCCTCTTACCCCTTTAAGGGTAGAATTTCCAAAATCGAAGAAAACATTTTCTTTATTTCTAATAGAGAATATACAAACCGAGTTTGAAGTTAATCTGATGAAAAATAAAAATCTTTTCATACAAACTTCGACTCCCCCACCTTTTACCCCTTTAGGGGTGGAGAAATATATTTTCTTTTTTTCTCATAGAAAGTACACAAACCGAGTTTGAAGTCGATCTGATAAAAAATAAAAATTTTCCACACAAACTTTGACCCACCTTTTACCCCTATAAGGGTAGAATTTTGCAAAATCTGAGAAATTAGTTTTCTTTATTTTTCATAGAGTGTACATAAACCGAGTTTGAAGTCAATCGGATCTTCCCATACAAATTTTGACCCCCCCTTTTACCCCTTTAGGGGTCGAATTTCAAAAAATCTTTCCTTAGTGGTTGTATACATCATAAAAAAAACCTCTGTGCAAAATTTCAGCTTTGTAGAGCAAAGGGTTTAGGTTGGGCGTTGATCTGTCAGTCGGATGCTTCATTTTTATAACATAAGAAGAAGATTAAAACATTATTTTGAACTGTAGCCATCTTGAATAACCAAGCTTAACTAAGAAGTATGAATAGCATAATATGCTGTCGAGTGGTGAAATTGAATCTCGTCTCGTGTGACAACAATGAAATTTATCCCGGGAACTGGGGATGCAACATTTACCTTAATGGTCTTTCTGACCCAAAAAACAATAAATAAAAAAGGAATAGTGTTAGTGTTACATCTTAAGAGGTTTCGCTATCGCTACCTCTCGCGAATAAAGATTTTCAATTTAGACGTTCGGAATCGCCATAAAATTGTAGGTTACAAAAATAAACTCTCATACAAATCTGTGATTGTAACGGCGCGGCGCCGGCGGCGACTATAAGAACATATTCTACCAACAATTACATTTTTAACGTTATAATGGATGCATTTAAATATATTTGGTAAAAATTGATCGCTGACAACAATAAACTAGCCTTTCAGCCATGCAAACTATGATTTTATTCCAAATATTCGCTAATTAGTACATCAAACAAATAACCAACAACATACCTACTTAGATTGACAAAATAACAATTAACAACAGTTAACAATACCACATTCGTATTCATCATGTCATAAACCACTCTGTAGTTGAAAGCAATTTACATTTTCAACAATCAAATGTAAATGTGTCTCGTTAACACTAAAATCAGTCATACAAAAATATAGATATTGTAATGTATGCCATTTTAATGAATTCATTAAACATGCAAAAAGTTAAACCATTTATCAGCATCAACGTCAAAAATATTTTCAAATTGAACGTTATTACTATTCAAAAACTGGTTATCAGATAGTAATCACCAATCACTACACATATTCTCATACCTAACAGTATTCCAATTATTATTGCATTCGCCAACAAATAGTCAACCTGCCTTAACTTAATTTATTTATTTATCATTGTAAGTTTTTAATCAAGTGAAATTACAATATGTAGAGAACTGATAACCTTTCATAATTCCACAGGCTTACCCTTTATCCATATTAAATGCTTAAATGACAAGTAAAACACTTTATATACCGCTGTCGCATTTTGTAAATAAAAATGTTCCTCTTAGATGGATCCCCAAAAAAAGCATAAAAGCTGCTGTAAATTCGGAATTACTAGAAAAATCCTTATATGAACATTTTAACAGATATATTCTTCATATTCATTTTATAGCTCTGTCGTTTTTGATTGTGACACTCTCTGACAATCGCACAATTTTGGCAGCATAGACAAACGTTCTGGGAAAATTGGATATTATCCAATGGGGGAGTTTCTTTTTTTCCTTCAATGGTATTCAATTCAAGTGAACCTCTAAAACAAAAAAATGGAAGCTCCCAAGTTAACCCTACAACCAATTCAATTCGAAATGGCCCAAAACAAAATGTTTACATCAAAAGTCTGCATGTGAAGTGAGTTTCGAAGTTTTGAAAACATGTACCTATGCATGCATGAAACATTGATAGTTATTTTGCTTTGACAACATTTTCTGTATTTTTTTTTAATAGATAGAAGGATAAACAGTGTTTTACATAGTTTAGTTAAAACAGTTTAGTTTATTTTAAAGCGCCAAGCGAGAAGTAACAATACGAGTTTTGCTTCTGACAATTTCCGGCAAATGGTAGATGAATTTAATGAAACTATGTATCTTAAGTAATACGGAGTTTGCAAATAAATAAGTCGATTTAGATTTACCAAGCCTTTATAGCTCCACATAGTATAAAGCCCAGTATCCTGCTCGCGCTAAATTTTATCTCCCATACAAAAATGTCTACGGAGATAAAATTAAGCGAGGCAGTTTAGCAAAGCAGTATCCTGTTCCGCACGCTAAATTCTTACTTTCATATAGATGGGACACACTTAATGTCAGTCCGATATAACAATATTGTGTGTTATACGTACTACGTACAATTTTGTTATACTCGGCCAAGAAAATGTCTCCACTGATTTAGCTCGCGAAAGAATTGCCTGGTACATTAAATCGGCGATAAATTTTGACATTTTCGAAACAAAAGTATTTTTTAATTGAATATTTCGTGGAATACTTGATAATCGATGTAAGTGAGTAGGAAAAAAGTGAAAAAATAACAAAAATCTAAATACATGTGGCAATAAAATATGGTGTGTGTCCTATCTACATCCTGTACAACGAATTTAGCGAGCATTTATCTGTGCTGTGGAGAGAAAAGTGCTCGCTAAAATTTAGCGCGAGCAGGATACTAGGCTTAAGCATCTAATTTTGCTTCTAAAGTGAATGAGGAGAATATACAGATATACATACAGCTAGTGTCAAAAGTGAGTGAACACCGATTATCTCTTAAAGCCCAGTATCCTGCTCGCGCTAAATTTTATCTCCCATACAAAAATGTCTACAGAGATAAAATTTAGCGAGGCAGTTTAGCAAAGCAGTATCCTGTTCCGCACGCTAAATTCTTACTTTCATATAGATGGGACACACTTAATGTCAGTCCGATATAACAATATTGTGTGTTATACGTACTACGTACAATTTTGTTATACTCGGCCAAGAAAATGTCTCCACTGATTTAGCTCGCGAAAGAATTGCCTGGTACATTAAATCGGCGATAAATTTTGACATTTTCGAAACAAAACAAATTTTCAATTGACTATTTCGTGGAATACTTGATAATCGATGTAAGTGAGTAGGAAAAAAGTGAAAAAATAACAAAAATCAAAATACATGTGGCAATAAAATATGGGTGTGTGTCCTCTCTATATCCTGTACAACGAATTTAGCGAGCATTTATCTGTGCTGTGGAGAGAAAAGCGCTCGCTAAAATTAAGCGCAAGCAGGATACTAGGCTTAAGCAGTGCCAGATTTAAATATTTTGGGCCCTAGGCCTTTACAACAAATGGTGCCCTATTTTATATTTCCTTTTATTTATTATCTGGTAAATATTGTCTATTGACAATGGACCTTACGAATAATAAGTTTTAATCATCAACTTAAATATTTTGACAGCTCATTTAAAAAAAAAATTTAAATATTCACCATTGTGAATGCATGGACACTAAAAATGATTTTATTAGTATCGCGTAGGTAATGGTAAAGGCGCACGAAATGATGTCCTACCCAAATATTACTTTTCACATTTTCCTATAAATTGTATAAATATTCATTTGCATTATGTATCTAAGTTCAAAATACACTCAAACCTTGCTCAAAGGCTTCGATATACGCGTTTCGCTAAATCTGGCCGTCGACTTTAAACCAAAAACCAGTTTCTGGGACACGTCAAATGTAACGCTTGACGAGTTTGTTGTGCAAGTTTTTTTAACTTTTTATTTAGGATTTAAAAAATGTGTAGGTCAGCGGTTGATTTAAACTTTTTTTGGTAGATTATAAGTTTGTCTGCATTACCCATTGAATATACAGGGTGTTTCGAAGTTCAATTTGAATACTTTGGGAAATGATTCGTGGGTATAATATAAGAAAAATAGTTCTGCAGTTAGCGCCTATCTCCAATGTGAATATAATTTGCTAATTATTTAAGAAAAGGCTTACTTTTGTGTAGGCACCTTGACCCAAGATAACACAAAGAGTTCAGCGGTGTATACACTAGTGACGAATATCTCACATATTCTTCTTTACTACCAATGGATCCCCGTAAATTTGCAAACCGTTTTCGAATTCACATTTTCTACAGAATGTTCGCATTTTCTTCTTTTTTTATTCCCTGACGATTCCTAGATTGGCATTTGCACCTAAACCAAGCATTTCACACGATATAATATGAAAGTTGTCGGTTGGGATTCTCAGATGAACTCGCCGGCGAACACAATCTTCTTCGGGGGAATTCGAAGCGAACGAAATGCGAACTGTAGCATGTTTGGGGTACAGTGATAGATTTAAAAAAAATATATTCAGAAATTGTGGTAGATCCAGCAAATTGCGGCAGAAGTTAAACACATAGTCACATAGTTTATGTACATTTATAAAAAAAAAAACCAAACCAAACGAAAACTGCAAACAAGGAACAGTAAACTATGTAAATCTGTATTTAAATATTTAGAAGAATTTGGTTAAGTTTAGTTTTAACCCTTTTGCCAATTAAAGCTTCTATACCTTCCCGTCAACCACAATGTCTGGCCAGACCTGCACATATTTTGCATTGGCCAGCCAGACTTTATAGTTGACGGAAGGGGTATAATCATAATCTAAAAAACGCGTCTGTTTATCAAACGAGTACATTAAAAAAAACAAAAAATTATCAAATCACAGAAAATATTTTCGTTGACCCTATCCTGAACTTTCAAGAAGCTATTGGCATTGTGTTTTAAAGAAAACTCCCAACAAAAGTCAGAAAGGTCTGGCTAGACCTCATAGTTGACAGAAGGTGTAAATGATGAAGAATAAGAAGAATTGGAAGGATCGTCAAGTAAATTCAATTTCAATTGTTGCGTTTGTTTTGCAGTTTTCGTGGTGCCCCATCTGTCGTGATGCCCTAGGCCTGGGCCTAGTTGGCCTAAGGGTAAATCCAAGGCTGCTCTTAAGTTTTCTTTAATGTCTTGAAACATGTCAAAAAATCCAAATATCTGTAAAAAATTTTAATAACAAAATAGTACAGTCCACGATGGATATAAGAAACACTCATATAAGAACACATCGCTTATAAGAAACGCATGTGAAAACACCGTGTCTTTTTCTTCTCTATATAATGTGTTCGCATATAAGAACAACTCGGATATAAAAACAATTTTTTTTTGATTTTAGATTTTATTTTATATTAAAACATATTTCATTTCGACAACATAAAATACTTAATAGATATTTTTAAGAAATTATTTCTAAACTCCAAAGACAAATGAAAACAGCAAACGACTTCTGGCACTATCATTCACAACAAACATTTAACAAAAATCCATAGAGAAAATATCTAAAGGTAGCATCCATTTTATATCTCGAAAAGTCGAAATACATTAAAGTTTCCAAGCCAAAAAGTAAAAAGAACATGATATGACAAAAGTTAGTAGTACAAATCTCTGCGTATAAAGTTTGTTACTTGATATACCAATTCCGCAGACTTGTCAAGAATTCCTCGAAAAACCCAAGTGCCCAAGCCGAATTTCATGAACCACAATTTTCCTAGTATCAAAATAAGATACAAACGAGACCATCGCAACAAAGACAAGTATATGTGACACAACAAGTACACGGTTGCCAATTATAGTGAAAAGGTTATGGTACAAAATTTCAAGGTGAATAATAATTTAATAAAACCAAAACATTTCCATAAGAAAAAATTCCTTTTAAATCCCTTTTACATCCCTGTCACCGTGGCACTTGCATTCGAAACATTATTTCTAACTTATCCCCGATCACGTTGTAGCACTTTCTTAAATCATAACCCTGGGAAATCCTTGCTCGTACGTGCATCAGTTGGTAGATGGTGCATTAAGTATTCAAAACATGTGCTTCCTGCACTTTTGTATTACGCTCTTCTACACTTTCAACGGAGCGAAACAAAAAACCATCAATAGATAGATATACATAGCGTTTGACCTCACCGCACAGAAAATACAAAAAATGAAACTCCTCTCGCGGGGGAAAAAAAAACGGTGGTGTGCTTCCTTCCATTTTCCAATTTCAAAATCTAATCTTCAAACCTTTTTAGGTGTGCGATGACACTAACACACATACACAGTGAACTCGTAAACCGTTCAGAACGAGTCAGGATGCAAAAAGTGACTGCTCACATCGAACAATGGCAGTCATTTGAAAATTGTATCTTCTTGCCATCGTCACTTGGTGGGTATGCGTGCACTCAACCCTGTCAAAGATAAAACGTTTCACTAAGCCCATCATGATTGCATATGGTTAGAGAATGCAGGTTGTGCATTCTTAAAAAAATAAAAATAAAAAGAGAAGCGCATGCAAAATAGGATAACAGGAATAAAAAAAAAAAACAATTTTCTCTCCCCCAGATAAACTGTCGTTGATTGGCATCGATGGACCTACTGTTACACAATTTCTTTCCTTTTGGCGTTGTCGTTGTGTTATACAACTTCTGTTCTTTTAATAGGTTCACAACCGACAAATGGAAGAAAAAAATTGCCAAAGGAAAAATAAATTCAACCAGGACGCACAGAGAATCCAATTTGCTGATAGAGTCGTTGAGCCATAACAACTTTGTCTTTGCAATTCGTAATTGCCAACCAATTATGGACTTTTATTGATATCTTACATTTGGAATGAAAATATTTTTCCCTGATAATTTTTTTTAGCAGTTATTTTTTGTGCTATTCAAATTGTGTAATCTTGATATTTCCTTTGCTAGACTTGATGAAAATGGTAAACAAAGGGATTATCTTGGAATGTATTTTGTGACAAAATTGAGGCGTTATATGTAATCTAAACGAGAGATACCCGAATCAATCTGCTGGATTTGTCTCTTTAGGCAATTTCTTTTAATTGTAGTTAGGAATACATTTTGAATTTGTTCAGATTTCCTCCCGTACCTCGAGTTCTGCGTTAGATTAAGCATAGTGTAGTGCCGCCCTCTCTTTATGTCGTCTTTAAGGCGTCGTTTTCAGCCGTACTCCCCTAGAAGTGCCATTTGGCGTTAGGCAATAACGCCCAAATCAATTTGGAATTAAAGCCCTTAAAAAATGCGTACAATTTCTTGTTGCAAAATTTTTCTTCATTTGGGGTATTATTTCCTTTCCAGGGCTCGTTTTTCGACAAGCAGTAAAGCCCAAAATAAAAATAAATAGGTGGCGCAACAGGCGGGTAGACACCCTAGGCCTAGGTTCTCGCAACCATTCGTTTTGTGTGAGTTTCTATTTTTGGGACGAATGGAAGGGACCTACAATTTTATGCCGAGTCCGAACGGCTGAATTGAGAAGCTTTTTCAGGACAGTCATACTCTCGGATATTTGTCAGATGTTCGCGAGAGGTGGCGCAGTAGAAAAAACTTTAAGATGTAATTTGTGTTTTTCCAGGGATCGAACCTGGGATCCTTCGCACAGTAGTCCAGCACACTAACCACTGCGCTACTGCGCCCAAAGCCCAAAATAGTAAGTGGAAATGCATAAACAGTGGAATAAGTGTGCTGCCCCCTTGCAACCCCCTGCTTGTGTTTTCTGTTGAATTTTGGAGCAGGTAGGAGTTGGTACTGCAAAAAAAAACCTTCGATATATCCAATTTCGCACATACTCCAAATCTGACAGTAACCCCAGGCAGGGGTGTTTCGTGTTTGGCGTCATACGTATTTAACTGCAAATTATTTTTGCGCTTTATTTCCATCTTGTTGTTTATTTTTGGGCGTAAGGTATGTATTTTATTTGGGAGTTATTTCCAAATAGGCGTTATTGCTATTTCCTTAGGCGTTATTGCCTAACGCCGTCCCATCTTCTTAAGTTGATTCCTGAAGTGACCTCACTTCGCACTTTGAAAAGCACACTGGCGATTCTAGAGCCATTTTGAGTTGCTTGAAGTGCAGTGAAACAAATATCGAGATGGTCCTCGTTTTGCAATAGTTTGTGTCATTACAACATAGTCCGAACAGCTAGATCATCAGTATATCACTTCAGACCGCTCTCACAGAAACACTATAGATATTTGCTTTCACATGCTATCAGACATCACATTTTTAGAAGGCACAAGGCTTTTTATGCATCTATTGACCTTAAAGCAAACACACCTTAAATGCGTAGAACAATTGGACACGCCGCTATTCTGGAGAACGCTCCAAGTTCTTAAAAGAATTATAGACTAAGGCAGCGGTTCCCAATATTTTTTGGTCGCGGAGCACTTTTCTGGAGAGAAATTCCTCGCGGAGCACTTCGTTGTCCGTACGTATCCCATTTTTCTTAGTTATGGAAATCTGTAGATATTTAAAAAAAAAAAATAATTCAAAAACATTTTAAACTGATTTTCGAGTTTGCCACAGAATAACAAAAACTTTAAAATTCCTGTTTTCAAAACTTATAAAAATTACCAATATTTAATGGTATAGCCTTTATTTTTTTTAAAACGTCAGTCAATCTTTTCTGAAGACTTTCCACTAAAATCAGGCATCTTATAAATAAATAAATATTTGGTCCGTATAGGCAATCTAGGACTAGCTTCTCACGACCATTGTTTTGTGAGTTTTTATTTTTGGGGCGAGTGGAACGAACCTACAATTTTATGCCAAGTCCGAACTGCTGATTTGATAAGCTTTTTCAGGACAGATAAGAGTCTCGGATGTTTGTCAAACGTTCGCGAGAGGTGCCGCTGTGGAAAAAACCTTAAGATGTAATTTTTGTTCTTCCGGGGACCGAACCAGGGACCTCACAGTAGTTCAGCGCACTGGCCACTGCGCCTAGGCTTGCCACCCGTCCTCCTTTGAGGAGGACAGTCCTCCTTTATAAGGTGATGTCCTCCGTCCTCCACAAAAAGAAAAATATCCGCATTGACCATTAAAGCCTAGCGTATGCTGCGAAATGATATCGAAAAGAGGTAATTGTAGTAGAATGCTTGGTACAATTCTCCACTCTCTCTCTTCGCTTGCGAAATTTTATATTTCTTTTGACGGTGGCTACACGATTATGGGAATGAATTTTAAATTTTAATCTGCTCTCCAATTTTTCTCTCCAAACATTAGCTAAAATCGTAGCTAAATTTTGACATATATAGAGTACGTTGTGGATATAAGTGTCACAGAAAACAGCTTTTCGTTGAAAATAACTTCTTTCAAAAATTCATCGACGCGAAAAAGTGTTATATTTTTGTTGCGCTTTCTTTTTTTCTTGTCTGCTACTGTTTGATCAAAAATTTTTCACTTTTAAAGGATTCCTCATCGAGGTATTTATTGAAAAATCTCATTCTTATTTATTTTTCAGCAGGACAAAAACACAAGAGAAAAAAACTAACATGATCTGTCAAAATTTAGCTTGAGAAAATGTGCCGAACCAATAATGGGCACCGCGCTATATTTTGACAGATATATGAAGTACCTACAGTCTTAAATGGAAATTTAATTTTTTAGCTGAAGCAGGGCTATAGAGATTTGCTTAAATTTTGGAGAGAATTTTGTATGGGAGCTAAAATTTAGCTCGAGCAGCGTACTTAAATTATTATTTTATTAGTATTTATTGTATAATAATTGGGCAATATGTATACGCATTTTGGGTTTAAAAATTTTTTTTAAAGTCCTCCACGAGATTTTCTAGAAGGTGGCAAGCCTATGCGCCTCACTTTTTATACCCTCCACAGGAAGGTATATTCACTTTGCCATTACGTTTGTAACGCCAAGAAGGATTCACCGGAGACCCTATAAAGTATATATATTCTGAATCAGGATCACATTATGAATCGATTTAGCCATGTCCGTCTGTCTGTCTGTCTGTCTGTCTGTCTGTCTGTCTGTCTGTCTGTCTGTCTGTCTGTCTGTCTGTCCGTCTGTCTGTCTGTCTGTTGAAAGCACGATAGCGTCCAAAGGAATTGACCTAGGCGAATGAAATTTTGTGAGACGACTTCTTTTTACCGTCGCCAGGTTGGTATTGAAAATGGGCTATGTCGGTCAAGTAGTTCTGGTACCTCCCATACAAAACCACTATTAGACCCACGTCTCTCTCTGTCTGTTGAAATCACGATAGCGTCCTAACGAATTGACTTAGGCAACTGAAATTTTATGAGAGGTATTATATTTATGGCCTTCAAGTTTGTATAAAAAATGATCCATGTCGGTCAAGTAGTTTTGTTACCTCCCATACAAAGCCAATATTTGACCCATATATCTCTGTCTGTTGAAAGCACGATATCGTCCAAACGAATCGACTTAGGTGAATGAAATTTTGTGAGAGGACTTTTTTTAACCGTCGTCAGGTTGGTATTGAAAATTGTCTATGTCGGTAAAGTAGTTCTGCTACCTACCATACAAAACTAATATTAGACACATACTAACTCGCATGGCAAACATTTTGCATGACTTTTATGCAGTGGAGGGTATCAAAGCATCGGCCAGGCCGATGATAACACTTTTACTTGTTTTTTTTTTTTTTTTGCTTTTTTGACGTCGGCCTACAAGTTTTGAATTGGGTTCAGGTCGGGACTTTGTGCTGGTCAATCCAAAACATTAATTTTGTTATCTGTAAGCTAATGCTTCACTCTCCGCTTAGTATGCTAAGGATTATTGTAGTGTTAGAAATCATAATGTTACTTGCATGTATGAAAAAGGGTTTTCTCTAATATGCTTTTATGAGAGTGTTGATCAAGGGTCGACCCTAATACGACTAATGGAGCAACACCGAACCAAGAGAATGCATCGCAGACCTTTACTTTATCTACTCCATGCTTTGTGGTCTGAAGTGTGTACTTGGCTGCAATTCTTTGTTTGGAGGACGCCTTACATACACTTTTCCATCGGATCCAAATAAATTAAACTTTGATTTGGCACTCCAAAGAAATTGTTTCCAAAATTGCAATGGAGTCGTAAGCGGGGTCTTTCGAAATCCCGGCTATTCCTTATAAGATTTTTATTGACAAAAAGAGTTTTTTTGTGGAATATGCACCCACGAGGATTTTGATCTATGATACAGATCTTAACAGCCCTGGCCGTGAGTTTTTGATGGAGTTTAGGTGCAACTATCTCCCTAATTTGTATGGACATCAAAAATGGATTGGCTCTACTTGTCCGGCAAATCTATCTTTGGTGGAGTAGTTTTACGTCCAATCTCCTTTCTTTTGCGGTTCTCTAAACTTCTTAGAAACTTGTAATTCCCCGAATTCGTAACAACCAAATCTTTTCGCTATCAACGCCATTGATTCGTTTCCATTTTGATAGCTCTGAAGTTCTGGAGTACTATACGATTTATTTTTACGCATTTTTGTACTGTGTAATCAATACACAAATTCCAGAAGCACAAAATTAGCTAGTCTGATGAATTTTTCATATTTTTTCCCACCAAGTGCTTCGCGGAGCACACTTTGGGAAACTCGGGACTAAGGTATATCCCAGTTACATTTTCACAAAAATGTCAGCAATCCTACCAGGATGTTGCATTACTGAAAGATGAGTATTCACATGGATCAAAAGGTATCGATGGAAGGTGTCATCTCAGCCAGACTGAATCGTTGTCTCTGTCTCCAGGTTCCAGTCATTGTATTGTATTTCGGAAATAATGCTGATTTCAACAAACGAACAAGGCCGAGTCCTTTTGGAGCGATAGAATATATTTCACTGTCCTAAACTTTATAGAGCCCTGCCAAATGTAATAGTTCTTTTTGAGCTGGCATACTTTTTCTAACAATTAACAATGTTGTGTTTCATATACCCGTGCAGACACCTTTCAAATGCAACTGCATATTCTCAAAATGAGTGGGCTATCCGCGTACACTTCACTCATATCAATCACATCAATCCCACAAGTAGCCTTTCGGCTGCACACGCGATCTATAGCTCCCTCGAAAATCAGAGAAGAAAGGCAAAAGTATGCCATTCGAATACCTCGGAGGCATCAGTCATATCGATCACACCTTAAAATTGCACAGTGCACGCCATGGTATCGTGTCGATGCACCAAGTCATACCAACCAGATTCCACTAACTAACCGGCTCTACATTAGCCAGACACGCCATTTGTGGCTGTCTGCGGTGCTGGTCGCTGATTTGAATCTCTCTCTAGGGAGAATTAACAAAACGCGCCGCATGGTATTCGATTGATTTTTGGTGTAAACCATTCCCCCGCCGCCGAGCCACCTTCCAAACCATTTAAAGGCACAACAATATACATATAGCACTCTGTCACTTATACGAGCATACAATATGACTGACAGAATTGACAATTGTACATAATTCGATCATACGCTTTTGGATATCTACCCGTGCGTGTAGCAAAGTTTCTTTTGACTTGGTAGCACAGCCGGTCGCCGGCTTAAATAATTCATACTTTAATTACAACGAGATGCGTGTGCAAAGCAACGAATCATTCGCATAATCGATTATCGCCCCCAAAAATAGTCATACGCGCCGTACCGCTCTTGAGGTTCAATAAAACCGCGGACTATCCGAATTTGTTAAACAACTCGGAACGACGCACGGCTATAACGATTCGATTTGATTACGCAACGACAAACTCTCATCTACTATACCTTCGTAAATCATTTTTAGATTTCCCTTGCTTCGGCTATTAGCGCGTGTTAATTGGTTTTCTTAGTTGGATGCTTAATGGTTCACAATAAAATGGAATGTTATAGGCGACACATTAATCGGCCCATGGCAGCGGATACACAAATTCAAGTTGCGATGCTTCCGATAAGCCCAATAGCATGTTGGATTTTATGTTTATTCCGTTGATTAACATAATTGTTGAGTTGGACATAGTTATGTTTTTGAAATTCATTTCTGTTAGGTGGCCGAATGGATTTTCCGTACTTCCTAGTAAGCCAAACAAACAATGGCAGGGTTTAATTAACTTTTATTCAAAAACAAGTGAAAACTTGAATTGAATTTGTTTTCAAGTGTAAACTTTTTGCATACCTAATAACCGGTCGAAAGAAATTTGCATTTCCAAATTGGACAGATTTGTTAGGGAATTTAAAAAAAATCGCAAATATTTTTTTTGCCTCTTAGCTAGGTAGAGATATTCATTTCAAATTCAAATCATATTTTATGTGCTCTCTGGCGGTGTCAAAAGCATCGTATGTATTTTACTAAATTTGATAGGAAAAAACGTGCATTTTGTCAGATGTCTACAGAGCATGAATACACTTATGTTCTCATGATACATTAAAATGTTGCTAAATTCATGAACTTACTATTCACGATATCTCAGACACTGATTTTTGTTGTTATCAGGCTCCCGACCCGTGAAGAGTCTCTGCCTGAGACACTGCAGCCTTCCATCCTCTACGATACCGGGCACGCTGCTTCCAATTGTTCAGACTAGTGGTGAGACTGCTATTGCGATCGCTGCTACTAATCACTCTGCTATTTCAATGAGCAGATAGCAGTTGCTATTGCTCTTCAATATACCTGCTCACTAATCACTGCTCAGTGCTCAGCTCAGTGATCAACCTACAAAAAATCTATAGATGAATCCAATCAGACAACAGACACATATACAACACAGAAAACACACAAGAAAGATAAAAATTCAACTCATAAAACCTGTAGGCTTAGATAGATATAATATATCTCACAAATATGCATTCCATTTCCCACACATATGTACATTATTTATATGTTAAGTCCAAGCCAAAGAGGACACACAAAAAAAAAAGTAAGCAACAAAAACTGTGCTCGAGATCGAGTATCGAGAGTCGCAGTCACAGCCACTGTAACAGCGGAGTGGACATACAGAACAGATACACACACAGTGATTGAGAATTGAGTTGAGTTGAGACATTAACATGCTCTCTTATCCGCTCACTGCTTTTTCAACCCCTATGTTCAAAGAAGCTAATAGCATTCAACTGAGCAGATGAGCAGTGAGAACCTATGAACACTATAAATGCTCACTGCTCAGTAATCACTGCTCAGAGATCACTGCTCAGTAATCACTGCTCAGAGATCACTGCTCAGTAATCACTGCTCAGAGATCACTGCTCCGTAATCACTGCTCAGAAATCGCTGCTCAGCAATCACTGCTCAACAATCACTGCTCAGCAATCACTGCTTTCTCAATCGCTGTGACTGTGTAATGTGTATTGTAGGTATATGATTATGATATGCTCCGTTGGCTGTTTCTTGCAATGTAGGGTAGGGATGTAGAAAATGAGGAAAAATGTATATTACGATTTATGAATCGATTTACTCGATTTCATTGTCAGGTATATATTTTTCATATTTTAGTACACACAACAAATATGTGTTTTTATTTGACGTTGGTCGGTCGGTGGAAATATTGAAAGACACCTTTTTTTATTTATGACCCAGTTAAAATGCATCGCGGAAATACCAGCACTAAAAATATCTGCGCAAAATTATGAATGGTGATAATAAATGAAAGGGTCGTAAAATCATATATGTAATTCTAATTAACTATGTACATCATTACTGGCGACGGAAGTCCGGATGCGGGATAAACCCAGCAAGGGATAGGGTTAAGAGTAGGTATATACGACCGACACACGTACAATGTGCAGGTAAGGTACTTCACTCCTTCGCTTAAAAAAACAATTTGTAATTTGTCTGACAAAGGATCTGCTAATTACGTCCATAATGTTGTTGTTGCAGAAGTTGACAACGGATATTGAATTGTCAAGATGCATTCTATTTGATTTGAATTTTGAACGTTGACGGTTGACCCGCGATAATTTTTCAATTCGCTCAAGTGTTTCCCATTTCAAAAAGTTTAACAAGTAAAAATTAAAATAGTGGGTATAGTTAATAAAGATCTAATAATTAATTGAAGTGAAGAAAAAAATCCTTTTGAGCAACAAACAATTTAACACTTCTGTTTTATATAATTACTGCAATGTAAGTGAGTCTGAGTGATTAGATCATTTTTGTTTTTACTACATAAAGCATTTTATTCACAGCATGTCACGAAAGAAATCAAGCGATCTTTGGTTGCATTTTGTGCAAAAACCTGACAAGATGGCGAGCTGTAATATATGCAAGACGAATTTGTCATATAAAACATCAATAACAAATTTGAAACGTCATCTCATCGTGAAACATCCAACTTATACTCTGCGCTCATCGGGAGAAGATCCATGTAGCAGTATAAATCTCTCACTTACTTCTTCCATAGTAAACCCGCACCAGCAGGATATGGAAATCCAAACTAGTGAACATAATAGCTCCACGATTGAAGAGAGAGGTTCACCAACACCAAGGCCTACAATGAGTACTACTAAAGAAACTCTACTGCAGAATTCAAGACAGCAAAGCATTGAGGCTTTTATCCCAAAAAAAAAAGACACTTACGCAGAAAGAAAGGTATGATAAAGCTCTAATGGGTATGTTTATTTACGACTATCAGCCTTTTTCTATAGTCAAGGATAAGGGGTTCACACATTTTGTAAAAACGTGCTCCCCAAATTATCAATTACCCGACAGAAAGTACATCTCTAACTCTATGTTAGACAGTATGTACAATGGTTGTCGTGAAGAAATTTTGAGAAAAATTAATGCAGTAAAGAGTGTATGCATAACCACCGATCATTGGACTTCTATCAAAAACCATAGCTATCTTGGAGTTACTGCTCACTTCATTGATGACGAGTTCGAGATCCATCACATCGTTTTGGAATGCGCAAAGTACGAAGGGGCGCACAGTGCAATTGCAATATCAAATGCACTGAAGAAAGTGTTGGTTGGATGGAAACTTATGGACAAAGTGTTAATAATAGTGACAGATAACGCAAGCAACATGTCCAAGGCTGTGAAAACCGAACTGACAAAAAAGCACTATGGTTGCTTTGCACACACTTTAAACTTATGCGTCCAAAATTGTTTAAATACAAATGCCATAGATGAAATGTCCGATATCCATCCAATAAATAATTTAATTTCTGACGAAGATTTCAACGAGCATCGAGAAGATACAAATGTCAACGAAGTAAGTTTGACATTAAAAAAGATCAAGCATATTGTATCTCACATTAAAAGAAGCCCGCAAGCTAATGAAAAACTTTTACAAAGCCAAGTAATGTTGGGCAAACAACAGCAACTCTCCGTCATTAACGACGTCAAGACTCGCTGGAATTCTACATTTTTTATGGTGGAGCGCTTTGTAGCTTTAAAAGAAGCTTTAAGAATAACGTTTGCAAATTTGAATGCTCCTCAAATAGTTATGTTAACGCAGCAAGAATGGTGCATAGCGGAAGAAATATGTGTATTACTTCGGCCTCTTGAAAAAGCCACCAGGGAAATGAGCGGAGACAATTTTTTCACAGCCAGTAAAATTATACCTGTTTCCGTAGGATTAATCAACCTAACCCAAAAAACGGTTAATGAAGGAAAGACCCAAAATATAAGAAAAATGGCCGACAAATTACTGGAAAATTTGAAAACAAGGTTCGGAAACGTTGAGTCGAGTACGTTAATAGCTTCCAATTCATTCTTGGATCCCCGGTTCAAACAGCACGTGTTTAATAACAAAAATGCCCTTGCTGCTGTTCAAAAAGATATCACTAACTGGATAGCCCATAATATCAAATCCATTTCACACCAAGTTCAACAAGAAGTTTCTCAAGACCCAGAAACGGAAGAATTTTCGTATTGGGCAGAATTTGATAGCAGAGTTAATACAATGCAACCCGTAGCAAATTCTTCAACATCGGCGATGTTAGAACTACAACGGTACCTCAGCGATAAAAATTTGAACAGGAATGGAGATCCCCTCATATGGTGGAAAAAAAACAAGGACACATACCCGAACCTGAGCCAGCTTGTCCAATTGAGGTGTTGCATGGTTGCAACAAGCGTACCATGCGAACGACTCTTTTCAAAGGCGGGTATGATCGTTACAGAACGTCGTGCTAATTTATCACCAACAAAAGTAAATAAAATACTTTTTTTGAATCAAAATTTATAGGTATGTATTATATTTATAATATATATTTTGTTATTTATTTATGGCTTCATTTTCTTATAACTTTTATTTTTTATATCCATTAGGCGGGCCCTTTAATAATATCTACTTGAATTCCGGTCGAAACTCCCAAACGAAATTAAAATATTATGCATTACCATAATAAGCGCCATCCCAACATTTATTTATTTTTTTTATAAACTATTTATGAGTTCAATTTTTTTTTATACTTTTCTTTTGTATTACTTTGTTTAAACGTTTTATTTTTCTTTATATTAATTTATGATTCTTTGCTATTTACCTACTGGCTAAAGCTAAATTTACAAATTTTATTTGTCATGTTTGTCGTTTTTTTTTTAAATGTATTACCTATATTTATTTATTAAAGTTCATTTTTATATTATCTATAAGAGAATTAATTAAGATTATCGTCAAATGTACTTAAACGCAAATGAAATAAAATATTTTATTATTAAACTTAATGCCTTTGATTAAGTTTTACTAAAATTTTAAATACATATATCTTTAAACCAATAAGTGGGGTTTAAAAAGTGTACACAATATAATGTATATTTTTTGACGTTAACTGCTATCTAAAGAGTGATTAAATAGCTGCTATTGAGAGCAGCTATTTTTGTATGCTGCTCTCTGCGATCGCTGCTCATTAAAAATAGCTCTTTAGCACAACACTAGTTCAGACCAAGCGCTCTGGCATCCGCGATGGCTTGGTCTTTAAAACGGAGGTTCGGCCTTTCTTGTCTTCTCGAACATGGGGATGGGATTCGAAGATCCTCTTGGCTGGAACATTATAGTCCATTCGCTCGATGTGGCCGAGCCAATGTAGTGGCTTTTTGGACTACAAACCAAAAATTCGCCAAAGTATTTTTCTTTCGAAGGAGCCCAGTATCAGCTCTCCCTTCTTGCCTATGTCCAGCACTCTGCGCCATAAAGCAGAACTGGCAGGATAAGAGTTTTGTAGAGCACACATTTCGTCCTTCAAAATAAGAGTTTTTAGCCCAATTGTTTTGCCAAACCGAAGTAGCAACGGTTTCCTAGTAATTCTTCGCCGGATCTCCACTTGAGTATTATTCGTGGAGTTTATGTTTACTCTGAGGTAGGTGAACTCCTTAACTACCTCGAAATTGTTGCTATCAAGAATGTTAAGTATGTATGTATGTATGTATGTAATAGAGACATTAGCACAGGCCTCGGCCCTCATTGAAGCTAAGCTCTGGGCCTCCGGGTATCGTAGAATAGCGCCAATACAAATGGACAAACTAAACCCGTAAATAAGCTGATTGAATAATTACAGAGACGTAAATATTCAAGGTTCTTACATATAACCATATTTATCAGGAACATTAGGATGTGGAGGTCCCATTTGTTGCAAATCTTGAAATTACTTCGATCGAGTTCTAAATTTCTTCCGTATAGTTTTCTTCATCAGCTCGTTATGACTTTAGCGAGTTATGGGGGGCATATTTTTGAATGATTCCATAATTTGGGAACTTCTTGAATCTTGACGCTGAGTTTCATGTCATTCTTGATTTCTTGAAGAATTGTGCTTCCTCATTATTCTTGTATGTTATTTCAACTACCGGAGCGAAGTCTCCAATTGTCAATAGGTAATAACAAACAGAAAACAAACTGAAAAATTAAACTTTCTAAAAAAAATTTGTAAGAAGACAAAAAAAAATAAAAAATTAGAAAATAACATTTTTACGTCTTATTTATTTGACATCAAAATCTAAGTCCATTGCTATCAAGAATGTTAAGTTGTTAAAAAATGTGAAAGAAAAACCATTCATCAGACACTGGCACGGAACATTTTTTTCGAACTTTCCTGCCCACTACCAGTCGCTGTAATCACTCAGGTTCACTTAACCGGTACTTTTGCTCGGCCAATCAGCTTAGTTAAAATTTACTTTATTTTTTATTTTTAATTGAAGCAATTTTCAGGTTCTGTAGGGAAATTAATTGTTTGGGCGAAGTGGTTTAGGTTATTTGACCGTTAAGGTTCCCCAGGGATGGCGATGGGTCCAATATGGTGCCTAGTCCTATGTGATGAACTCACACCCTAATTCAACCTAACCTAACCTAACATACTTTATTTTTACTCAGAAAAAAACAAACAGTAGGTCGATACTTATTGCTCATAACATGCAGTATTAAAGCAATTAAGTGCAGTCATTTATTTGTTTATATCAACCGACCGGGTATTTTCTACAAACTCAGAAGACATCTTTGGGCGCCCACCACTGTTGTTGATGATTTGATATTTTTTTGTATTAGAGATAATTTTACACAAATCGCTTGTCCGTTTTTGCAGGATGATGATGGAGAATGCACCCTGCTCCATCAAAGTCGGTAAAACTCACCTAGACCTTCTATTCTATGCCTTGTAACTTTTTCAACATCGTTCTTGAAAGAATAGTGCAAAACTTAAATGCCAAAACCAGATGCACGAGCTTTCCAAAGTCCGTCCATTTACTCGCAAACGCCGAAGACTTAGTCGGCAGAATGCACCCTGTTCGTGAGTATGGAGATGGAGGCAAGACAAAGTATATGCTGTCAACAAGAAAGGATATCCAACACCGACATCTCGGACAGAATGTCACTATAGAGAGATATAGCTTTGAGGTGGTTAATGACATCGGCTATACCTAGGCTAACGTTATGAACTCAGGCACAGGCAATGACATCGTTGAGATTTAACGAATTATTCTTGCCAATCGCTTTTTATTTGGGCTAAGAAAGAAACTGAGTATAGCAAAGGCCTCTCTCGAACAACTAAAAGTGAACCTTTATAAGACATTAATTGTCCCAGTCCTTCTCTATGGCGCAGAGGCATGGACCCTATCAAAAGCCGATGAGGTTACCCTTGACATTTCAACTTATAATACATTTTCTCATTGGACGGTAATTTTTAATTTCAACCAAAAAAATATTTACAAAAATATTTTCGCTCCCTCAACAAACAAATTCGCACCCACCCTAAACTTTCTTTATTTGGGGATGATTTATTTGTAGCCGTTTGTGTTGAAGCTGAGATGAAGGTAAATGTGAACAAATCTGAAGTGATGGTCGTCTCCAGAACGCCTGTTCAATGCACTCTGCATGTTAGTGGAGTCCCATTGAAACAGGTGGAGAAGTTTAAGTATCTCGGGGTCTTATTCACGAGTGATGGAAGGAGCAATGCTGAGTTTTCCTGTAGGATTGGCCAGGCTGGATCGATTTTGAGACAGCTTGGTCATTCTGTTATCAGGAGGACTGAACTTGGTGTCAAAGCTAAGTTGTCAGTCTTTAATTCGGCGTTTGTTCCAACTCTTACCTATGGTCATGAGGTTTGGGTAATGACCGAAAGAATAAGATCGCGAATACAAGCTGCCGAAATGAGATTTCTCCGTTGTATTGCTGGTGTGACCCGTCGAGATCGCATCAGAAATACCAGAATACGTGAGGAACTCAATGTCGAGCAGCTACTTCTCCGGAAAGATCGATCTATGCTTCGGTCGTTTGGTCATGTTAAACGCATGTTCCCGCGACCAGGATTCCACGACGTGCTATGGAATCCGTACCATCGAGTAGGCGTCCTCTAGGTAGACCAAGGATGAGATGGTTAGATCAAGTCCATAATCTCTCCTATACCCGTATGGGGATTGCCCTTGATGATTTAGAGTCGATGGCGGAGGATCCAGAGCTATGGAGGGTCCACTTGAGCAACCTACACCCGCGACCCACCTAATGGACAAGCGGACCATTGAAAATGATGATGATGATGATGATTATTTGTTGCAGCGATGCTACCCGAAGCTGTGAGAATTACCTACCAAAAGTAAAATTTCTATCTTATATTAACAATTTTATTTGTTAAAATTTGTTTTTGCTTCAGACTTAACTAAGGCTTAAGCTACGATTACACGGCCATTTTTTCGAGTCATTTAAATGGCGCTCTGACGTAAAAATCTCGTCACAAAGCAGTCATTTAAATGTCGCTATGTGTGATCGCCATTTTTGGGAGCGTCATTTAAATGACTTGGAAAATGGCGCACCAAATGACATGAATTAAGTGCCATTTAAATGGCGAAAAAAAATGGCCGTGTGATCGCTCTTCAATGACGCCTAGGACAAATGACTAACGAAACATTCCAAATGACTCGCAGTGTCCGTCATTTGATTTTGGGACACAAATGACGATGATAGTCATTTTGTGTGATCGCCATTTGATCAAAGACGAATCGTAGTTTAAATGTCGCTCCAATGCGACATTTTTTCCTGACGTCACAGCGCCATTTAAATGACTCAACAAAATATCCGTGTAATCATAGCTTTAAGAGATCTAGAAATGGAGTACTACACGATTGCAAAGTAAATAAGCAAACAAATTGTACAATTATTTTTATGCATACCTACCGAGAATTTTCTGGATTTTGAAGTGTTCCCACAGCTCACACAATTCGTGATTGGTTGGAGATGTCGGACCTACGGGGCGTTCTGCATGATCTGCCGAAAACATACAGCTTGTTCCTAGTCATAAAACATCGACTCGACAATGAACTTTCAACACAGTTGGGTATTATACCGCATGACACGATTGTCGAATAGTCTGATAAAAAAAAATCGGCATTTATATCCGTATACAATCCAATTGGTCAAACATCTTATGACCCAGCAAAAGTATTACAGGGTTGCCCTACATAACGCTGAGAATGATGAAGAGTTTTAGAAAAAATTTATGATTAGCTACTGACGAGGATCATTATCATCTGAAAAGATTTGCGAACAATAAAAATTGCAGAGTTTGATGCATACAGAATCCCAAAAAATATTCACCAACGAAACGTCCCGTGGGTGTAGTAGCGCAGTGCTTAGTGCCCTGGACTGCTTTGCGTGGTATCCCAAGTTCGATCCCCGGAAAAACACAAATTACATCTTAAAGTTTTTTCTACAGCGCCACCTCTCGCGAACATCTGACAAAAATCCGAGAGTATGACTGTCCTGAAAAAGCTTCTCAATTCAGCCGTTCGGACTCGGCATAAATTGTAGGTCCCTTCCATTTGTCCCAAAAATAGAAACTCACACAAACGAATGGTTGCGAGAAGCTAGGCTTAGGGTGTCTACCGCCTGTTGCGCCACCTATTTATTTTTTTTTTAACGCAACATCCATAAATATGCCTAACAATAAGTCGTTGTTAGGCATCCAAATATTTTTCTATTGTCTGCATGAATCCACTCTACAGTGTCTGGTATTATATTCAAACAATAAAAAATAAAAAAAATTGTTCGACAAAAATAAAAAATAAAACCACATATGTACATATTATGTACCTACAATCTACATACATATTAAAAGTGTGTCTGAATAAACAACAAAAAAAGTTGTATCGTTTTTCGAATTAAAAAAAATTAAAGAAACCATTATTGTATAAATTCTCGATAGCCAGGATTAATAATGAATTCACAAAACCTTCATAATAATATAAAAAGTTAAATCTTTATACTCTTTGCTTATGGCTGACATTATTTTATAATATTTAATTTAATTTATAAGCATCCAGTGGATAAATATAAAGTAGAAATAATTAAATTACGTAAATAAATACTTTTAACGATACTTGTAAGGCTACTGGCATTTTGTGGGCAAATTAATATGGAAATCTAAAGCCAATCATCATGCAAACACATTTTTCTATAAATATTACTGTGATTTAATTAAATGAATAAATATTGCCCTTCCAACCTGATTAAAGAGATTAAAATTGGGTTGAGTTGATGAATTTTGATCGGCACGTACTCGCATATATTTTTGATGTTTTTATGAGTGTGTGAGTGTAATTTTTTTTTTTAATAAAAACAAATACAGGGAATATAATGTTTGTTATTATATTCAAGGAAATTCAGATTCTATTATGTATTTGCATTTATGTTATCTAACAATAACGTTGAGTGTAATGTATTATTTATACGATACCTCATAGTAGATACCTATAAAGTAAATTAAATTTAAGGAAATAATGTATCTACTAACCTATTAGCATACTCCATACTGACATGTAACAGCTACCATTTGCAAAACTCTTTCTCCAAATTTGAAGTCCATTCACGAGAGGCGTTTAGCTAAAAAGTTACATAATTTCTACTCCCACCCAAAATCCTTCCGACAGATATATAATAAACGTTCCGTTCATGTATCTCACTGCCATTTGCAGGTTAAAACTATCCTGTGGGTATTTTTCCTTTCATCCAGCTAACAAGTCATTTACATTGAGAGACTTTAAGGTATAGGGTATACTAGTATACCTAGGGCTACATAATGTATGCACAACGTTAAAGTGCTATATAAAATTTGGGAGCCTCCGATTTTATGGTTTCTCAAAATCGTGAGGTGGAGAATTTTCTGCTCCAATTTCACTTATGTTTGTTTTTTTACGCCTCCGGGGGTTTGCCCCTTTGCGTCTTTTGTAGGTAACATTGTTGCCTTCAACATTCCCTTTGTTGTTTCGAAGGGGCGGGCGGCAGCGGCGGCGGTGGTACGGTGGCCCACAAATAGCTATACACTCACTCATGTACACACATGCATTATAGTTATTTTCAAATGTATAGGGAAATCAATTATGCTAATGGACTTCCTAATCAAAGTAAATTTTATGCTTGTGTTCGCTATTTTTCGAGGTTTTCTGATTCCTCAGCCGAAACGAAGAAAAGGAATATCAGAATTGTTCTTCTTCATTGTTCTTGTGGCTCTGAAGTGAATGGAATAAAGAAACGAACAGCTATGGCGTAAATGGGAATAGGATTTTTTTTACCGTGTCCCTATGGAGAGGAAGATTCTATTTTGGGAGGGCAAAAAGACAGCATGGCGCATTGCAGCGTAGCGTTGAGTTGAAGTCGTAAATGAATCAGTAAATGTGATACATTTTCAGGACTAACACTATCTAGGCGTTTTTCACAAAAAAAAGAGAAGAATGTAGTAGGTAGATACATATGTACAATGTATATAGGTCTGGGAAATAAAAGACAGTAATATAGACGAAAATATAGTAGATGCGACAATTTATCAGCCTGTTGTCATATTACAAATGAGATTATAGACTGTCGTTAAAAGTACGCGATGTTGTTCAAAAGTGAGAGTTCCAGCATGAAACCTAAAAGTCTCAATAGCATCATGCAAACTCATATTTTTTTCTAATTTTGTGGATAATCATACTTAAATTTGACCTATTTTTAGAAAGGCATTACTTAAAGTACGTGCGTAATGACAACTTATTTATAATGTCCTTTTGTTTGACACTAGTAGTGGAATGTAGTACAATATTGTTAGCACGTGCTTATGGCAACGAAAGCTCGTGTAATCATACATTATGACACTTACGTATTCAAGCTCATACTTTTAAATATACTCCCAGTGAAAATATGGAATCGAAACAGAACGGTTTGAGATAGTATGTTGGATAGGATTCTATGTATATGCGTCATTAAGCAGGGACGTGCCTCGAAAATTAGCGGGGAAACAAGGTCATAGGATGGCGAAAGACTTTTGGACTTATTTTATTAATAATAATAATTCTTGAAATTATCCTGGATGCATATGTGAAAAGCAAATGCTACAATAATCTGAATCATGGACTCGATCAAAAACTGAACTCTCAGTTATAAAATAATTTTAACTGGCAATTTATACCAAGGGATGAAAATCCACAGATGGAACAGACATTTTTTCTGAAAAATAAAATTATTATTTGAATTACAGGACGGTCTGCAAGACTGCCGGATAGTTGAAGTGTCTATCAGTCGAAGATTATAGATGTGCTTAAAGCCGAAGAGCTACTAGAGATGAAATCGATATCCAATAAGAATACTATTGTCATTTACATCGACAATCAGGGGTCAGATCACGCAAAATAAAAACGATTGAACGATATCGTTTTCAAGAAAGCTGTCTTAATCATATCTGTGGCGAAAGACAGAGACTGCTTTCGTCGAAACGATGTCGTTCGATCGTTTTATTTTTACGTGATCTGACCCCAAGTTACTCTCAAAGAACTATAATTGCATTAAATTGATAATAGTCAGGGATTGCCTTGAAATGTTCACTTCCTTACTTAAGGTGGCGCTACAGTCCGAGATGGAGCTGGGCCTCAACCAACAAGCGTCTCCAGCCAGCACGATCTTTGGCCAGCTGTCTCCAATTTCGCACGCTAAGTTGGTTAAGGTCCTCTTACACTTGCATGCGCCACATGAGTCGCGGTCTTATTCTACTGCGCCGTCCCTCGGGTGTGGATTCGTAGATCTTCCAGCCCGGAGCATTCACGTCCATTCACTCTACATGACCCTCACTCTTCTGGCTAGGTCGATGTTGCTGTACAGCCCGTACAGTTCATCGTTGTATCTCCTCCTCCATTCACCGTTTATGCAGACGGGACCAAAAATGACTCGAAGAATTTCCCCCTCAAAACAACCAAGAGTGACCTCATCCGTTTTAAATAGACTCCATGCCTCTGCACCATAGAGAAGGACTGGGACTATTAGGGTCTTATAAAGGTAGCTTTAGTTGTTCTAGAGAGGGCTTTGCTATACTCAAATGCTTTCTTAGCCCAAAGAAAGTCTTGAAATTCTTAAGTCAGCTTATTCTCAGTCCCAAATCACTGCAATATAATAATATGGAAACGAATTCTATGACTAATTGGTACAAAAGGGTTGAGAAATGACGAAAAATATCTTCAAGGAAACTATTAAAAGAAACATACAAAAACTTGCAGCCTTACATAAGTTAGACAAACGATTTTCTCTTAGAGACCTTTGGAGTAAAGAATTTCAACACTGGGAAAGAAATTTTGGAAAGAGACTTTGGAAAAGGTGACCTATGGTGACCTTTGGAGTAAAAATTTCAACACTGGGAAAGAAATTTTGGAAAGAGACTTTGGAAAAGGAGATTTCATCACCAACCCGGGCAAACTAGACGACTAGCATTGCGTCTCTTGTCCAACCTTTAAAAGTTCTAAGTAGCTAGGTATTGTATATAAAAATAGCGAAAAAAAAATTGTGTTATTGGTTGGAACTATTGTTTCAACTTTGAACATCTGGTCTAAGAAGAATATCTTTTAGCCTTCCCACAGAACATATTAATAAAATTGATTGACTGTGCGTATGACCCTATCCGAATTCTCTATTTGGCAATGTTCTCATACCCTGCACAATGCAATACCTAATGCTTTTTCATTAACAGTGATTTATTGACATTTATTGACTGCAGATATCCAAAAACTAAGCCTACATCTTGTTTGTATCGATAACGTCAAGATATGACATTTTCGTCATCTCCCTTCACTCCAAATGGTACGATCAATAATTATTACGAATAAATTTCATGATAAACAGCAGCGATTATCTACTCATTATCTATAGTCGAAAATCAAAATATATAGAAAGAGCAATGACAAAAATGCCATCGTGTGAACACATCCACGTGAAGCCTTATCTGACCTTTCCATTTGTGTATGTAAAATAAAAAAAAAAAAAACAAAAAACCCCCATCAAGACCAAAAAGTCCATGTCAGAGAGACTAATTACTGTTTGTTTGGAGACAGACATAAATAACAAAAGCATGAATAGTCGCTATAAGGCACTATGAATCCTTATCGAGCTGCCGCTTTTGTATGAAAGGTGTATTAGGGTCATTCAAGACAGATACACGTAATGGGTCTTTTTTTATTGCATTTTCAGAGAAAATATCGTTAATTGTGGAGAAACTTTTTCACCGCCCACTTGCCGGCCTTTCGTTTTGTGGTTTAGGGGGTGGCTCAGTTCCTTGGTTTGTACTATTGTTAGAAAGTGAGAAGCAATTGTGTTTTGCGATCTTTTTTTCCCAATGGGAAGGCAATAAATGTTGTCCTAGTTGCAAGGGAAGTTTCATCGTGGAATAAGGGAAAAGTTTTGTTTGCAAAAGTTTTTTGTACCCTATGAATTTGAATGCTTTTAAAAAAAAGTTGTATTTATTTACAGGTGGATGTGGAAGAATGGGTAATTTTGTTCTACCAATGGAAGTTGAACAAATGCATTGATATACTTATATGAAAAGTTTTTTTTACTGGCGCGAGTGTACAATCGGTATAGAAAGGACTGCGAATTTCTGGATAATGCGAGAAGGCAGGTAAGTCCCCCGTAGGGCTTATCGAAGCCTTAAGAAAAGAAAATGAGTATAGAGATAGTAGTCGTTATATTTTTGTTTCTATTTAATGAATAAACAAAATCACTTCTCAAGAATTTGTTAGCAAAGGGAAATTTTTGGAATCGGACCAGAAACAGCTTGAGAAAACATTCAATAATTTACACACACTAATTCATCATCAGACACCTGAGGGGCCTGTACCACAAAACAGCAATTTAACTATTTAACAAGTAATTTCTTAACATATAAATTTAACAAGCAAAGTTAGTTTCTGTACCACCAAATTATTCGCTATGAAAGTTAACAAATAAAATTTCCCTTAACACTTGTTGTAGAATTTTGCAAAAATAAATGGTGATTCAAAGCGTTTGCGCTTTGGGAGAATAGTTTAGCTAAAGCAAAAATACACATAGTTCAAAGCAGAATGCAGATTATATGCACGAATAAAATGAGGAATTCTCTGGAAATGAACGCAAACGACAACCTAAAGACAAAAAATCTAAAAAAAAAAAAAACTTTTGTCAAATATGCCTACCTGACGAAAAGCACATAGATATCCCAAGGGGAGTAAACGATAAGAGAAGCGGGCCACTACCCACTACCCACTGATCAATACAATAATTACTAGTTAATAATAATTTTTGCTGCAGTTTGGAAACTTGGGCTTTGGGATTTTTGTCTTATAAAAGCGAAACAAACTTTAAACTTGATTATAATTATCATTCGAATTTAATAGAAAATAAAAAAACATCTTAAAATCTCTAATACCAAATCAAAAATATAACTTCTTACGAGCTACCTAACAATTTTCTATTCATCAGTTAGAATTTTGCGACAATTTAACAATAAATTTTAACAATAATTGTTGTTTTGTGGTACAGAAATTGGGAATGGGTCTACCCCGATATGTAGAAAAATATAGTACAGAAAACCATAATTTAGAAAAGAAAAAAATATATAGAAAAAAAAATATAGAATGAAAAAATCTCGAAACCAAAATCTCGAAAAGCAAAAATCTAGAAAAAAAATCTAATTCAAGATTTACTCATATGGAAAACTATTTGAATTATATGTGTATGCAACAACAATTTGATTCACTGTTCCTGCAAGCAAATGAGTCAGCTAAAAAATAATAGGGGCCTATAACACAACGCGGCATATCACCAAGTCTTACAAGAGCCTGTGTTGAATTTGTCTGCCGGTGATCATCATAAGATCAGCATTGAACTTGTAACTTTGTGTTCCAGAAATGAGTAAAAGATTGTAGAAATTCACATACTTATTCTACAAGTATCTTCCCAGGTCTTCTAAAACCTTATTGATGTGCTATTGTCAAAACACCGCGTGGCTTAGCTCCGACACTTATATTTATAGAGTAAGAGCTAGCAACGTTTTTTCTCAAGTCATTTTAGCAAGGCTGTAACTTTGTGAGCTTAAGCTACGATTACACGGCCATTTTTTTCCGCCATTTAAATGGCACAAAATTCATGCCATTTGCTCCGCCAGTTTCCTAGTCATTTAAATGACGCTGAAAATGGTATCCCAAAAATGGCGATCACACGGAACGCCATTTAAATGACTGCTATGTGACGCGATTTTTACGTCAGAGCGTCAGTTAAATGACTCGAAAAAATGGCCGTGTAATCGTAGCTTTAGTTTGGGGTGACTACTGAACACGAAAATACATTTCTGGCAGCGCTGCGTTGGTTTATATTGGAATGCCATAACCTCAAAAGTGAAAGAAATTTACCTCATTTTAGCAAACTTAAGATTTTGGTATATGATGAAACTGGAGTTTTGGTTTAGCTTTGAGGAATTAGTAGAGTGATAATATCTCTAACATAATATCAAAAATTTGACTTTTCTATTATGACTTACATTTTTCCCCGGCAAACTGATTGGGCAATTACATTTTCTGTCTACATCGGTCGTAAATTAACACATACCAAAATCTTAAGTTTGCTAAAATGAGGTACCTACATTTTTTGCCCTTTTGAGGTTATGGCATTCCAATATAAACCAACGCAGCGCTGCCAGAAATGTATTTTCGTGTTCAGTAGTCACCCCGAACTAAGCTCACAAAGTTACAGCCTTGCTAAAATGACTTGAGAAAAAACGTTGCTAGCTCTTAGGTCTATTACATACGTTTGGACAAACACCCTTAATGAAACTAATATGTAAACATATTTTCTGTTGAATAGTTATAGCTATGGTTTCGAATGAGCTTTGTTATGACTATTTGTTAAAAATTTATTATTTTCAATAAAGAAGTTTCAAAATATTCATTTTAGTCTTGTTTTCATTACTTTCAGAGTAAATTTAATGAATATATAAAAATCTCGAAAGTAGTTTTATTTTCTAAATTTTTTTCGAGATAGAGTTTTTCGAGATTTATGTACTTTCTAGATTTTGACCCTTTCGAGATTTTTGCATTCGAGATTTTTCAAATTCATTTTCGAGATTTTGACCATTCTAGATTTTAGTCATTCTAGTTAACGTCGTGATCCCATTGGGAATTCATCAAAAATCCAACTTGTTAGAGTTTGTGTTAAGACTTGTGAAGGCGATTGTTTAATTACGTTTTGGTGGTACAGAAAATATTAAAATATTTTTAATTGTTAAAATTTGCCTGTTTAACTAAACTTGTTGTTTTGTGGTACAGGCCCCTGGGGCCTATAACACAGAACAACAAGTCAACAGGCACTTGTAGAATTATGTTTGTTTAACAAGTGTAGATTAAACACAATAAAAACCGTAACAATTCTTAAAACCCGAAAATTTCCTTCGATTTTTTTAATTAGTTCAACAAATCAGTCAGTATTGCTGTATCGGCCCCATCGGCACTCGAAGTTACACCGAAGTTGGTTAGTTCGCAATGTTTGTGACATGACAAACCTATGGAAGCGAATGCGCTGCAATTAGAATATCTCACCTCTCTGTGCAGCTTGTGCAACTATTTCCCAAATGCCTTATAGAAGCTGTTACTGAAAACATATGTTGAAAAATGGCTAACATCTCGAAATAAGCCTTATGACGAAGTATATAGAAGCTATATGTTATTAAGCTTAACAAATTGGGCCTTATACAAGTTAAATTATTTTTAGTTGGGATAATTTTACTATCACCGTGAACGTCACCTATAACATGGTACTAAGATCCTGTCCCAAACCAATGTGATTCTATTAGGTAATATTTTCTTCCTAACTTTTGCTTGTTTAATTCTAACAAGTCGATCAACGTCGGTTAAAATTAACCAACTTTTTAACAGATCCATTCTCTTTTCTTTAGACACTTGTTCTTTCTAGTTACAGAAATGGTAGAATTTATCAAATTTGCCACTTGTTGAAATGTTCTAAAACAATTGTTGAAGTGCCCGCAGACTGGTTATTACGTGTTACAAACATTTTTAACAGTTGTTGAATTTCACTTGTTTAAGAAGCGCTTGTTGTATTGTGTTATAGGCCCTTCGTAGTTTCAATAGTGAAAATTTGACAGTCAATTCGCCGTAAATAGGAAGCGAATCCCACACTTCGGTTTATATCAATCGACCAAGAGCCTATCACCTAAACCAATTAAGCGGTAAACGGTAATCGTAACGCTTCTTTTTGTTAATTTCGCAGATTTTATTGATCATTCAGTTGTTGTTGTTCTTTTTTTTTTAATATCTCTTTAAGGCAGGGAAAACCGAGCATATAACGCCTCAACAGTGCCGCCCCAAGGTGCTTCCAGTAGGTGTTAGATCGGTACTTAAATTATTGTTGTAAGTTAAAGTCGTCTGGAAATATTATGTCGCCGGAAAGCGAGCTCCAAAGTTTACTTGTCCTGTAGCCAAAGAAATTTTCAAAAAGCGATCTGAATGTGGTTACTAATATGTGCAGTGGTTATTGTGATGGACTTCTATGGATAGGGTCTGATGTTTGATTCCCAGAAAAACACAAATTACATCTTAAGGTTTGTTTCACCACGAAAGAAAACGCAGGACATTCCTTAAAAAAAATTTCCGTGAGCACTTTAAAAATGTAATATTCTATTGAAAGAAAATTGCTGCCAATAAAATACTATATTACTTAAATAACTGATTTGGCGATCCGGTTTAGAACAATCATTACCTATGTACTATTAATCTGTAAGACTCACCATATTTAGTGTCAACTGCTAAATAAATAAAAAAAAATACTACAGTAGAAACAAATCGTCATTTTGTCTTTATATCCGATGGCGCCTTGAATATCTTAATCAGTCTCCCAAAACATGGTGCTCAATGGACTTGGGCAAAATCCTCAACTTGTTGTTCCTTCCCGCGGGCGCCCGTCTGAAAATGACCAATCAGCTTGTCTGATTGGTGTCAGCCAAGGATTTATGCTTATACGCTTTAATCGTATGTCGTGATCCATTAGTTGAGGTGGGAGAAAAACCCTAAAATCAAACCTGATACGAGGGGTGGAGAGAGCGTAGAGCAGACCGTGCCTCTGGTTGCAATCGGCCGGGGGTAAAACCGGCTACTAACGAGCTCCCTCAGACGCCTTGGCGCGGGTCTGTTGTAATTAGCCTTACCCAGGTATAGCGGCGCTGCCTGGGCTGACCTTGTTTTTTCCGGCTCTACTCGTGGGAACTAAATGGACACAATTAACGTAAAAACCTAACCTAACCTAATTAGCCCGCAATCAATGACAATTTCATGTCACCATTCAGAATACGGAACCTTTTCGCTGAATAAACTTAAATTTAAAACAAACCAATACAAAAATACCTACACACAACTATATGTACAATCTGGATGATAAGATTTCATTCTCACATTCCCGTTAAAAGGCAAATAATTTTCTTGCCAAAATTTTGCTTCCACAGCAGAAATTCAAATATTCTACCACAAATTAAAAGTTTACTTCAACAATAGCATCTGCCTTATAGACCAAGTGCCCAAGTAGACCGTTCCATCTTGTCAACTTCTAAAATCTTAATCAAATACCGTTCTCATAGAATCCTTTCATAAGTTCAATTTAACTTTTACGTCAAAACACATTGCTACCACACTCTTGCTTCAAACCGATTCACATCCATTTATCTTATGTCTGACCTTGGCATTTTAAACTCTCCCCCCTGGGCGAAGCCTCTACCATTTTAATTCCACAGCCGCAATTACATTATTGTGTTTTGTGCGCGCCGCCGCCGTCAACCTTCCTGACGCCAAACGCCTCAGATTATTCCTTAATCAACTTCTTGCAAGTAGACATAGAAACACACGCACGCACAGACAACAATCCAGCACGTATTATCCTTTTCAATTGTCCTCTGGTGCCGTAGCACCATCGCTGTCTCACAGCCAAATGCAAAGTCTATGTTCGTTTAAATGGATTCCTGCTCTCAGCCATTGTGGGGTTTTTATTCTCAACCATATTGGTCGCAATGGATTATTAACTCAACCACGATGATTCGTACCCTCCCTTTGGAAATGGCAATATAAAAGGATTTAACACTTTGCCATATTTCGTTTTTGACTTACTACAAGCTAGTGTTTATATGTATACAGCCAACAATTTCAAGTCTTCAAGTCTGATAGGGGCTCGGGGCGCCGCAACCCGTTTATAATTAATTCGGCTCACAATTGTGAACAACAATGGTTGGTCAAAATAAATTCCATTTTCCCATGAAAATGACAACAGCAGGGAGAAAGCATTCGAACAAGTATACTTTGCTTCCCCCGAGGGTAAGGTGAACATCATTAGCTGTACAACATGGCGAATACGTAATATTTGGACATCTCTCGCCACAGAGCATCCCTCCCAATGTACAAAGCGAATTAGTCATAGTCGGAGGTAAATTCTGTAAATGCCTCTGTTTGTTGTTTTCCAAATGATATTCCATGTACAGTAAATGAATTGAAAATTGCATTGCACAATGAAACCAATGGTATTGCTGTGGATCCGGAAATATTTTGCCGGAAATCGTTTTCAAATACCTTCGCTCTCCTTGGCTCTTTTGCTGATTGCTGTTGGTTTGTCGGTTGACACACGTTGTATTATTAATTTTCATTTTCAGTAAAATTTGAATTGCAAAATATGTACATGTACAAGTGCTGCTGTGTGTAATAATTATTTCTAACATAACCATACCTATACAGATACACATCCATGCTGATGACGGTGTGGTTGTAAAGCGGTGACTCGTTTTTGTTATGAAATTTTCATAACGATGCGGTCGAGACTGGGGATAGATTTGTAAAAAAGTTCAACAAAATTATTGTATACAATTAAAAATTCTGTTTTGTGTCATACTTGGCATTGCCCTCGAGGGAAAAGTTTTATCCTGACATTTATAATGGGAGGATGTCAGTTATTTTTCGCAAACGGTTGCGAGAAAATATGTATAAATCAAGCAGTTGGTATGTAAATTGACGAAAAGTAACGGGCAACATTTTGCTTTGAACGAATGTTGAGTTTTTGATGACTGATGGGTCATTTTGGAGAGGTCCTTACATTATTTATTCAGTTTTAACGGGTTATAGAGTAGCTTTGGAAACATTGGCATTCAAAATGTCACAAAATAAAACGATAGGTTTATTACGAGGCATGTAGCATGACTGCATGAGTAATAATAATTTAACAGATATTGGTAGAAGATAACCATTTGTTTAGGCTGAAAGATACATAAGGGATCTACTCAATGAACATAACCTAACCTAACGCCTACCTTAAAGGTAAGTCCGTTGGAAACAACTCTGCACGAAGTTGTGTCATTCATTGAAAAAGTCTTACCCAATAAAGAATTCACTCAGGCAGTATTTTTGGACATTGAAGGAGCTTTTAACAATGTTAAAACAGTGGCCATAAAAACAGCGCTCGAAGACCTGGGAGTGAAACAAGAAATTACAAACTGGATCTACAAAATTCTTAACAGCAGAGTAATTAACTCAGAAATCGTTGAGAGCAACATACGGAGAATGTTGACTAGGGGCGTCATATCTCCTCTGCTGTGGCTCCTAGTGGTCAATAAGATCCTTATGACTCTAAAGATAAAAGGGACAAAGGTTGGTGACGAAATCTCCTTTTCCAAAATCCCTTTTCCAAAATCCCCTTTCCAAAATCCCCTGTGCTGAAATCCCTTACTCCAAAAGACCCTAAGAGAAAATCCCAAGGGACAAAATCCCCCATTTTTAATTATTATTTATTCTGTCGTTATTAATTCTGTCGCCGCGACACCTAAAAATGGTCTTAAAAAGTGAGATACGTATGGGGGACATGATGCCCCCCCTGGATCTCTCCTGCATGGGGTCACTGTTGGATTTGAAGTAGCTGCAAGGTTGGGTATATGCAAAATTTAGTTTGCTTATGGGACATTTTGGCATAGGCGATTTCGTCCCGGAAGATTTTGGAAAAAGAGATAAAAAAATGAGACATTTTGTCCAATAAGAGATTTTTGAAAGGGAGAAAACGTAGGGAATCCAAAGGACAAAAATTGTAGCATACGCAGACGACATTGTATTTCTAATAAGTCGAAGGTACCTCCCCACTATTAGCGAACTCATGCAATCGGCTCTAAAGGAATTATCCTCGTGGACAGGACCAAAAGGCCTCGGAGTTAATCCAAACAAAACCGAAACTGTCCTATTTACTAGGAGAAGAAAAATAGAGAAAATCGACCTGCCGAAGCTGAACGGAATTCGTCTGAGACTTTCCTCAGAAGCTAAGTAATCTGGGCATCATCCTGCTCTCAAAACATACCACTATGTGCCTTCTACGCATGCAAGAAAACCTTTGGTAAATGCTGGGGTATGCGCCCTTATATTATCCATTGGATGTATACAGCAATTATAAGACCCATATACTTACTTATGGGTCCATTGTATGGTGGAAGGCAATAGAAAAGGCAACCTATCGCAATAACCTATCCAAGGTTCAGAGATTGGCATGCATCGGCATAACGGGAGCAATGAAATCAACACCTCAAGCTGGACTGAAGATGATTCCAAATCTTCCACCCTAGGTGAATACATTTGTAGCATGGCAGCCAAAGAAGCCCTCCGCCTAAATGAGGCAAAAACCTGGAAGCACAGCTCCTATGGGCACGGCTCCATATCCATATTTCAAAAATACTTGAGTATCGAACTGGCTAGAAAAACGGACTACGTGATTCTGTACATGAGCTTCAACAGAAACTATATACCCCAAAGACAGGATTGGATTACTAACACGCACGCAAGCGAACAAGAAATACAAATCTACACTGACGGGTCAAAAATGGAAGTAGGTACAGGAGCCGGAGTATTCTGCAAGTCCTTATGCGAAAATAGTCGCCATCGACAAGGCAGCAAGTACCATATCTACAAAGAATCTGAACCCTTCTAAGATTACAATCTTCGTAGACGGTGGCGGCCATTAAAGCACTAAACAATGAAACTATTAAATCAATGATAGTCAGGGACTGTCTCAAAGAGTCCTAAACGAAACAGGCGAAAATACAAGGTCACTCTCTAATGGATTCCCGGACATAATGACATTGATGGAAATGAAAAAGCAGACGAACTAGCAAGAATTGGGTCGGAACTTGATGCAGTAAATATCATTACATCAATAGATATCTCAATAATTAAGATATTATTATTAGTGTAGCAAAAAGAAAAATTTACCAAAAATTAAGGGAACAACTTAACACCACCTGGTCTAACAGGCTCGGCTGTGTTATATGCCGCAGCCTTTGGCCAAGAATCGACGAAAAAAGAACAGGATGTATTCTGAAAATGAATAAACGAGATATTCTAATCTTAACGGGTGTACTGACAGGCCACTGTACCATTGGTACCATGGCCACAAGACTGGTCATCAACTCACCAGACTATTGCAGGAGCTGTCAAGACATAGAAGAAACGGAGACCATAAAGCACCTGCTCTGCGAATGCCCAAACCTCCAAACTAGTCGTCTCCGATATCTGGGAGACTGACTTTTCGGAGACCTAGAGGACATACATAGTGCAGGCACCATTGACGGACACAATCAGCAGGGCCGTAGCCAGTATTTTGGTTCGGGGGGGGCTTGATCCAAATTTTTTGAAGCAAAAAACAAAGAATATTCTAATTCATTGAGTCGTATTAGTTTTTAAATCGTATGTACTTAAACGAACCTAGGTACTTAAATAATAATTTTACACACATTTTTTGAAGCAGAAGACTTCTTGATTTTTTTTAACATGAGATCAATAAACTTATTTAGATCCACAATAATATCCGAATGAACAGATATCATAGCAAGTTACCTTAACCTTGCATTCTCTATAACGCTTCGGGACATTGTTTTAATCCTTTTCATAGCTGAAAGGGTTTTTTCAACACTAGCTGTGGTCACTGGAAGCGTTGCTAAAACCGTAAGCAAGAAATTTATACCGCTAAAGTAAGTCTTGTCACATATATCAAGCAATTTCAAAACTTCGGTAGAAGTATCACTCGACGATTTTTTTTTCGCACCAAAGAATGTATTCAGCTTTCACAGCTGACAGTGAAATTGCATTATCAAAGTAACGGGTTAGCCTGTTAGCTTTTCCATTTCGTTCACTCGCTCAACTGCAGCAAAACCTGGGAGAAGAGCTTGAAACGATGGTAGAACGTCATCGTTGACCATGAATCTGTCCGTAAGATTTTGTATTAACGAGATTGTGTAATGCAAGGAAATAGTATATCGTATTTGTAGACACTTTAAACTAGGCTTCAGTAGAAAGGTTTCTGGATTGGAACGCGTTGTTTATTCCAATGAAGTTCTTGGAGCTCTTAATTTAACTTAAAATAAGTCCTCTGCAAGTTGGGATGCGGATTGAAAAGTCTCTCTGCAAAAATCTTCGGTATTTTCTCTGATGTTCTTAAGAGAATTCAGAACTTTTTTTGTGCGGTCAATTGCAGAAACAAAATCTAAGGAAAATTGATAAGGGCAGCGTTAAACTGAACAGATTTTCGCATGTAATGAGGCTTACTAGGAAATTACTTTTTTGGACCGCTGGCGCTGCCAAAAGTGTTGATGCTTTCGAAGACATCGTTCTGCTCGTTATTTCTTCAAGACTTATTGAGATGTATTTTCAATGAATCTTGTTTTACAAAGGCGTAGAAGTCGAGTTTTTTAGCTCTCTGGTGCGTGCTTTGTAATGACATTTTTGAAAGTTATAATATATGTAATGCATTTGAACAGTTGCGGAAGAAATTTCACTAACAGGCGTATTTTTTTTAGAATCTAAAGCTAGGTCACTTTTACTTTTCCATGCAAAACTTTTCTACTCCCTTTTGGTTTTGTTATACTCACTTCCCCAAAAAATACGCCAAACTACACAAAGGCAATTGCGAATTGCAGGAGTTGACTTGGCAGAACCAGGTTAAAGATATGGCTTGCACAGTGTACATACCTAGTGTTTGAATACTGTATACCTACCGGGATAGTCTTATTTTTATAGATTTGAATTTAGGGCTTAAAGCCCTATTTTGACAATCATTTCAGTTTTAGTTCAGTTAAGCTTTCAGTTAAACTGATGTACTGCAGTGTATTTAGACATCAGTCTAGTATTCAGTTGAGCTTTCAATTTACTCGTGATTAGCCGAAGGTTAGAAGATTTATCTACTAAAACTTCTGAAAACTTATGGGAATTCCATCAGTTTAAGTCTCAGTTTTAGTTTTAGTTAAACGCTTTCATTTTTGCATTTAGTCATCAGTTTAACGGCCGATTTCTTCTGATACTCGGTACTAACGAGAACTTAGTACTTGTGTATTTCTTCACATTGCTAGTACCGGAGCTAAATTTATCAACCGTACTACGACTAATACGTCTAAAAACTGGTCTAGTACCCATTTTTGACTGAAATGTCATAACGGTGACATTTTTATGCTCATTGGGCGTCAAACATCTTGCTGGATGACTGATTTTTATTCATAAGATCAAGTATTTTTTTTAAATATTTTTGTTGCTTTCCTGCTGTAAAAATAGTGTGTGTTTAGGGGTATCCAGCATTGGATAGCATTTGATAGCGTATATGATTGGTTGTTTTTTTTCTATTATTGCACATTATGGAACTGAACTGACCAATTCGGTGTTTGCAATTTAACATGAGTGCGGTAGGTTGCACTGATTGTTCGTGGAGACTATGCAAAGCGATAAAATGCAGCAGCGGCCACCTCCTGTTCTTCCAATGTTGCTGACATTTGAATAAATTTGTCCAAATGGCGTGTCAAGGCCATACATCATACTTTTGGCAGTGTGCGACATACACTAGCGGCTGGTACGCAAATGACGTCGGCAACCACTATTTACATCGAATCGATCCACTTGTCATGAATCGTAGAGTGATCAGCAATTGCTGCTCAGGCAATATCTAACGATTACTGGTAAAATCTTGAATAAAAACGATTACCGACTAAAACTGATAGTATATAAAATATGTTAACCGTACTGCAATTCGTCCACATTCGAACGTAAAAAAACGTTACTCTGGACAACTGAAATTGCCAAAAAAAATCCACATCGTTCTTAGTATTTACTGTATTCCATTGTAGCATAATATGGTAGATGCGCCGCTCAGATCAACGAGTTGCCACCCCTTCTTCACCATTTTCAATGTCGTCATCGAAATTATTGAACCAATTATCCCTATCAAAAATTAAATCCATTTTCTAATCAACTTCATTAGACTTAAACCTACCATGTATTTACTTTTTGACAAAAATAGGCAAGAGCTAAAGCAATGAAATCGATCTAATTCAGGTACTAACGACGTTAGACTACCGATTTTGAGGGTCAAGCTCATACCGAGTACTAATTAATACTCGGTACCAAATTCATCTTAGTACCTACTTCGTGAAGAAATGACCTGATACCTAGGTATTTGAGTATCAACTTTTGGTCTAATACCGGTACTAGCGCTAGTACTTTGTGAAGAAATCGGCTGTAACAAGCTTAACTGATAACTCAACTAAAACTGAAACTGAAATGATAGTCTTAAATTCGGCTTTAGAAAATTTTAGTTTTATGTCTAGACTTTCGGGGGGGGCTTCAGCCCCTCAAGCCCCCCCCCCTGGCTACGTGCCTGACAATCAGGTTTGTTAAAAGTACGGGTCGGGTGGGTTTATGTAGTAGGCCAACACCGCCATGGAACAACTCTAAGAGACAAAGTAAACTGTTTATGCATGTTTTTGTGTTGTCCAATAAAATGTAAATTTTATGCACGACCAAAACTAAGGGATCATAATGGACCAAAAAGCCTCCGTGGTAGCACAGCACTTTAAAGCTGTGCACTTCCCTCAAACCTAACCTAACCTTTAGGCTGAATAATCCAAATGGGATTACGAAAGAATGAGGCCTTTGAATTAATAGTCCTTAGAAGAATAATTCGCAAATTGTTTGAAGATGTTTTGACTTGTTTTTTAAATGTGGCTGCGTGTTTTATTGATGGGACAAAAAATTATAATTAGCTTCGATCTGATGATAACTGTCACATACCCTTCTCTCTTCTGATCTTCTCCATCCGAACTCATGGCAACAGTGGCCACACTGAACGTATCTACCAGGTAAACAATGATGATTAAGACAGCTGTCAATTAGATGAAAATTCCCACGCCCACATTATCGCAAAATAATTTCCTTATTGAATTGATTAAAGTTATATTAAAGAGTCACAAAAAAAGTCAGAAAATTTGCTACGAAAGCACCTAAAGCTTAGAAATAGGTCAGCATAAGGCCTAGCTCCATAAATATAGAGTTAAAAACGTGGTCAAGCAGGTAGAAAAATAAGGGTTCTTTGGGTGAACAGCTATAGTCCATAGTTGCTGTATTATACTGATATTTGGATTTGTAGCACAGGCGTTTTATATATTCCATAGAGCTCACAAAAAATTCCAATAACAACTGGATTTTTTTAGAGCGGCCTAGAGTGACTCAATATCGGTTTGATAAGAAAGCTTTTTCGCAAATTGCCAATACGAAAGCCTCGAAAATCTCATTTTGTCAGTGAGTATAAAAACTGTGAATATCTTTTAACACGTCATGCAAATTATATAATTTTCTTAACCAAAAGAATATGTATTACTATGCATTTATAAATGGATGTAGAAAACCAGCGTCTCTCGAGACAGAAGAACAATGATGGACCGAAATATTTTGTTGCTATCCCTTCCCTAAGTTACATAGTTAATCAATTAGTCTATTTTGGATATGATACTCCAGAGATATCAAATCACTCAATACAGCCAATTCCCACGTTGGATGAGTCCTGCGTTTATTCATTAACTTATAATGGAGGGGGCATACTTTTATAATTGAATGTGTACTTGCATCTGAATGATAGCTTGCCTCAGAGTACCTATAACTTTTATCAAGGCGATTCTGACAAAGTTGGTACAATTGTAATTGACAGCCAATTATTCAATAATTCTTACTCAATATGAAAAAAAACCCCAATCAATCACCAGCCACACACAGAGACTTGCCCCATACAATGAAAACTTTTGATTACCTACCCTGAAACAAATAACGTAGCATTACATCGCCAAAAATGTATCTACTTCGATTGATGGCAGTTGCAGTTTGTATCCTGATCTGATAAATACATCACTTCCAAACATCGAAATCGATTTGAATTTTTTGCGGGTATTTTTCCTAACTCAGCAGTCACAGCCCATGAAAATTATCTATCTAATGATTGGTTTAGTACCAACTCTATAGAACAACGACGAATAAGTGTGTGATAAGGATATCCACGTTTCAAACTTAAAGCAATTTGTCTACCAAATGTATCAGCTTTAGATACACGATAGCAAGGAGCTTTTTGTTCATAGTTCAGGTGAGCATAAACGTCCCCAAGGAATTATGATTACACCGAGCAAATATAAAAACAAATCCATTGATGTACAATTGTACAGTGTATGTAGGTACCTATCGATTCCCTCCGGTCAATTCAATTCGATCGGAATCTATTCATTCTAATGGGTTCCTAGGAATCCCTTCTTACACGCAGAGCGGATACAGCAAAAAGTGTATCTATCCACTGCCATTAGGGGACAAACGGACGGGAAATAAATACAAAATCAAACTGCTATGACATCGTTGAGTATTTTATTTTTTTTCATTTTCCGGATACGATACGTCCTCTGTCTTATATTTGTTATTTCGCTTGTTTTCGATATGTGACATCAAGAATAGTCTAATATCCTATTTCGTTCGATATTGTCTTACTATTTTGAAGGAAGGACAGAAACAGAAACAGATTTTCTCCTTCGTCCTTGAACCATTACAAAACGGATATCACATAACCAAATGGTCGTCGTCCATTAATGCATTGCGCACAGGATATGAATTACTTTCGTAAAGTTGTTCCTCCAGAATGACTAATGCACAATTACAGTGTGATAGGAATGGAGTTCAAGGATCTGCCATAGGTTATAATATTGCAAAAAGCATTTAAGAAGGTCGCCTGGGGTCTGGCGATGTGTGTAAAGCTTCGCAGTGTCACCCACTCTTGACCTTAAATGTGTGGCAAGTGTTCAAGAGGGTTTGTACTTTATGTTTCATTCGGGATTGAGTATGCAATTGACTTTTATGTTGAAACAACTTTATTGCTCGTACTTTGGAGTAGTGTAAATTTCAATTCAACAGCCCCACATATTTTATTCATTAACAATAATTATTGGAACGGTGAATTGTCGCCGACAAAACTGCGAAGGCAGAAACAATTCCTTTGAGACCGCTGCTGGTGGGAGAATTTTCTGACTTTTTTCCTATTTAATCCAGATGGGCGTGAAAGTTTGTTAAAATTCTTTGGGGTTTTGATTAACTTTTATAAGAGTTGGTTGACACAATCGGGGCACTAATTGGATTTCACTTATTTAAGGATGAAACGTAAGCTATTGAACGCAAGTTTGTCGGTTCATTTTAAATGATGGCGAGGATTTGTGGAGGAATTAGAACTGTAAAGTAACAATAACGACGTATCTGTAAAGTCCCAAGTTACAGAGACGAGTGGTAAATTAGTTATTATTTGAATGGGTTACATTATTATTGGACAAAAGGAACTTTTAAAAGATTTTGTTGCCTTTAATATTACTATCTTAGTCATATCGAATGAGTTACATCGCGTTTTGTGTCATTTCTGTCAAAGAAAGCGTTTTCAACCAGTGCAATACCGAATCTACTATCTGTCAAACATTGAACACAGTGCTTCCGATACGTCTACTCCTCATCGTCTGTTTATTGTATAGGTATAGTCTTAAAACTAATCAACTTGCAGATCTTTTATATTTTATTATATTCGGACTATCCTTACGACTATTGCCTTTCGGCCTTAAATCTATCTTTTTGTATAAATTGCACTGTTTTTTAATTTCCAAGAAAACTGGCTAAAACTTGGACGCTTTATTATTGGCTTTTTCTTAAAACTACCTAAAACTACTTAAAACTACCTAAGCTACTTAACCTAAATTACCTATAATCAGGGTGATTAGCAATCTCTCGATTGGTCACCATCCCGATTGCGTCGATGGGCGCCTGGTCAAGTCTCGGTAGCACTCATTCATGCTGACCAGCCCGGCTCCTCTCACAGACCCCCTAAAATACACCTAACAGACTTACAAACTAGCTTAAAACTAAGGAGGATGTTACATAGGTAACGCACCGACCCGGGAGAGCGTGTCTGCCCTCACCTCTTCCTCAAGCCACCAAAATTCGGTGAACTGCTTCAAGGTATCAACCGTGTCTCTATCCGCAATTGCGGTATTAAAACGGAGGAGCTCCTGAGCATTGGCGGCGTATCCGTCGTGGATGAGCCGCTTGTCCTTCGCGCCGCGGTGGCTGTGGTACAATACCGGCACACCATCTTTATTCTGGACTAACCCTTTCATGTCTGCATGAATAAATGCCTCAGGCGGAACAAAGCAGCAGACCGGAGCAGACTCTCGTGGTACATTAAATTCGGGTAATAACCACCCGAGAACAGATTGCTAGCGTTGGCCATCGCCCTTGCAACGTGCCTTCGAATCACCTTAATTAGGAAATTGTTAATCCTGTTCTCTTGTCCTGTTGGGATAACATTTTATGTACTCAGACTCGGGAGTTCTAAACAACCCTAGGCAGGTCCTGAGACACTGTCTCTCAAACACCCGAATCTTTTCCATATAGGCGCTATATTAAACCAAATGGGACAGCCATATGCGATGATCGGCCTTATAAGGCCCACGTAGCATATGACCTTTTCTCTGGAAACAACTTGACTGCCGCGAAACAGTCTCCTTGTCAGAGCATAAGCCCTCTTGGCCCCAGCAAGACAAGCATCTATATGTTTGTCTAAATATAGATACTGCTCGAGCCAGATGCCAAGATATCTGACCACGCTTCGCACCGCCAATGGTTGTCCATTTTGTCCAATAATGGCTAATTTTCGCCAGTTTTTTCTGGTATCCCTAGAGGCCCTAGCCAATGGAGTTCTGAACAGGATTATACCCTTGCTGATGGAAGCGTATCTAAGATTGCACAAATTTACGAGTTAGTATATATACAGTACAGGCTGATGATTAGGTGGTCTGGATGGACAACAAGATACGCGATTTTCGAGCTTCCGAGGTCTCTCATCTTGAAGAAAGCTATCTTGGGCAATAATTCTTTGACAATCTCGGCGAACTTGCTAAAAAAAGCATTAGCTACCTCCAAATCTTTATTTCTTAGCTTCTGTTGATTCAGCCAAAGTTTAGAGATCATTCGATCGTGAATATCATCTCAATGGGCGTAGTTTGACCCTAACATAACTTAACCTAAGGTTCTACTACAAATTTTCCGTCTCAAGTCAAAGACATAGAGACTGGCAAAATTTCTTCATTTAATTTCTGATGAGATGGCGTTTAATGTATTTATTGCTCAGGCATAAACAAACCCGTTTTTAATAGTTTAAGAAAACACAGCACTCAATATTGGTTAAAAGAGATTTGCAAATAGAAAGGTTTTTGTTTGTATGTTTCATACAGATTTTCGAGACGGTCATCTGAATTGGACCGATTAAAAATAAATATTATATATAATGGGAATTGAGCCTCCTAAAATTTATCTCTTCTACCGACATATTTTGGGAGAGTTTACCTGTTGATTAACCTGTTATTTTTCCAAGTCTCGAATTAACGTCACTTTTCATGCACGACTATGAAACCAACCAAACTAATGCTCATCGCATGCGAGTACACTTTCTTCAATAGGCACATTTTTAGGGACTACAACTTAAAACTTGGGCGTTAGGCAGCATACCCCCCATACGGACGTTATTACCTAACGCCCAGCAAATTGCTTCCATCTGCAAACTATATAGGGTTAAAAAAAGCTTCATAATAATGAGTGAACGGCTGTTTGTAAATAAACTGATTTCATAAACTTCGAGCCACATTTTTTAGTTTCAGATTTATTTAATTTTTAAAATTACTTTTTTTAACGACTGTTCAATTCTGTTAATAGTATTTTGCGAAGCCAACAGAGACTGATCCCTCATCAGACACATTTTCCAATATTTAACAAAAATGTGAACTCAAAGCCAATTTACATAAAAGTTTAAAAATAAAACCCCTAAACACAGGACCAAGTAATTACCGCATCGCCACCCAATCAGATAAAATCCACCAATCTACCAAAAAGCAACGAGCCGAGCATATACGAAGGCCAACTTCTGTCCACCCACAATCAGAAAAAGTTTATCTTGGGATTAATTAGGCCAAAGAACAAATATTTAAGTAATCTCTTACTTAACTCATTTTGTGGAACCTGTCCCAGGATAAATAAGTATTTGCTTCTCTCTATATTCGCCTCCTCACCTCAGCCAATATTTGCTCATTGTTGTGACTGTGTTAATGACTTGCGCCTGGGGAATTCAATTAGGCATTCGAGTACCTCTCAAGTTGTTTGCCACAAAATCAACCGAGGTAAATTTCTAACCACATTGTACATTGTTTATTAAACAATTAATGAGTAAATAACTAATAAACAGAAGATGGGTACTTTAGCGAGAGTATTTTATTTATTTTTTTATTCATAGCGTTGTTATCCCTTTTAACCTTTCCATGAACGAGATCCTTTTGATGGTGGAAAGCCCAAGGGCAAATAAAATACGATCACATTAACCCGAATGAAACAACGAAAATATAAGATATCTAAATTGCGGTTGAAATCAAAAATCTTCTCACACACCAGATAATGGAGGAAACAATAAAAAAAAAGGAATAGGAGTAGCTATAGAATATCAGCACTTAAACGAAAGGATATGAAATGGTCCTTAAAAATTCATAATTAAAAAGCCCTTCTTCATGTTGGAGTGGACTGGCGTAGGTTTGTTGGTTTTCTGATTAAAATTAGAAACGTTGGTGGTCAAATTCATATCTTAAAGCTCCATTATGCCGCTGTCAGTCTGTGAGGGTTTATGTAGGGACAACCAGCGTTAGTTATAAAGAGGTGGAGCATTTTGAATGAAAAGTAAAATGTCGAAGGGGATTTTTCTAGAATGACTATGGTTCGTGGATTTTTTTATTTGTTTTTTATTCTTATTTCGGTAGATAAAAGAAAATTAAATGAGATTCGCTTATCATCTCAATATATTTGACCTTCCATTCATATCCAGATACGGAGGTTTCTTAAAAATAAATAAATAGGTGGCGCAACAGGCGGGTGACACCCAAGGCCTAGCTTCTCGCAACCATTCGTTTTGTGTGAGTTTCTATTTTTGGGACGAATGGAAGGGACCTACAATTTTATGCCGAGTCCGAACGGCTCAATTGAGAAGCTTTTTCATGACAGTCATACTCTCGGATGTTTGTCAGACGTTCGCGAGAGGTGGCGCAGTAGAAAAAACTTTAAGATGTAATTTGGGTTTTTCCGGGGATCGAACCTGGGATCCCTCGCACAGTAGTCCAACACACTAACCACTGCGCTACTGCGCCCACACGGAGGTTTCTTACCAACAATAATATGCTATGTGCTAATCAGTCTGGCTTTCGTCCTCAGCATAGTTGTACGACTGCTTTAATAAAGATTGTAGAGGATATCAGAAAAGCAGTAGACGATGGTAATATAACAATTCTGACAATTTTAGATTTCTCTAAAGCTTTTGATACCATCAATCACAACATGCTCTGCAGTAAGCTTCAAATTCAGTCTATTGATTTTGTTGATACGTCTAAGAACATGGGTATAACCTTCAACAAAACTCTTACGTGGAATAACCACATTAGGTTAATGCTAGGAAAAGTATATGGGAGCCTACGAATGCTATGGACAACTCAAGAAATTACACCCATTAAGACTCGGATAATACTAGCCAAGACATTAGTCATCCCAATCTTATTGTTTGGTTGTGAAATATATGGAAATTGTGACTTTGAACATAAAAGAAGAATTAATGTTGCTTATAACAGTATTGCACGAGCACTATACATTTACGGACTAAGGAGGTATGACCATGTTTCTAGTTTTTCAAAACCGATTTTGGCCTTTTGCTGGAAAATTTGTTCAAATTTTGGATAATAAATCTACTACACGACACAATGTATTACATACCTGCCAACCACTCTATCTTTACAATATGATACCCTATCAGCGATCTAGAACTTCTGGTCTTGCGCCAGTACGTTACTCTTATTTAATTTCTGAGCGTCAATTTTTAGCAAACGCAATTAGGCTGTGGAATTCCCTACCACGATCGATTAGAGTAATAAGTTGTACATCTCAGTTCAGGAGCAGACTTAGGCGGCATCTAGAGGCGCTTTGAGTAAATGATGATAAAGACTTTTTTTTCAATATTTTTGATTTTTTTTTATTATTGTACTTTTCTTTCTATTTTAAATTATTCTTAGGAACATATTACAATAGGTATATATCCATGAACCCAATTACTTTTTAACGAAATTATATTCTACTGAACTTAGTTTCTTTGTTCTCTCTTGTTTTTCCAAAATGTATACATTATTGAAGCTTGCACAATTTTAGAAGATACTGTATCTTTCTGTGTTAAGATTATTGCAAATAAATTGAATTGAAATTGAAAATTGAAAAAAAAGTAAGTGAACAAGAATAATACTACAAAACAATACATATAATGACATTTGGAACTATCTTCATTTGACATTTCCAAAGTCTTGAGTCGACTTACCGGATCTGAAACTAAACTATGTTTTTCGAAAAAAAAAAAAAATTTTACGGCAATCTCTACCAAGATTAAAGACAAGAGATACGTCAAAATATCATATACTTTCACAAGCGAAATGTTTCACAAAATTTCCAGAGTTTCCATCGCTGGGGCAAGAATATTTTTGTTTGACTTTTTACCTAACTTTTTTCTTCCTTTGTTTAGCCGCCATTATTTGGATTTGTTTGACAATTGCAAAGAGTGGTCGATAGCAATTTTTTTTAAAGCAAGTAATACAAGGTGGCGCAAAAGTAATCCTCCTATCAGAAAATGCTATAAATTTAGCGATTGGCCCCTAATGTCAGTTCTGTTTTGACATTTGTGTAGTAAACACATGCGAAATACACGTTAATAAACAATGTTACGCTACACTGCTCCAGAACGCGGAATATTGGTGACAATTATTTGAGCAATAATCGGTCGGTGACTTTGGCACAAAGTGAATTTCGTCGCAGATTTCCTAGCCGTCCAACGCCTACTGGTGAAACACTGCGACGTTTAGCCGCTCGCCTCGAAGAGACTGGCACAACACGAGATGCTGCCAGGCATGGCAGACCCCGAAGTAGCCGTTCTGCAGATAATATTGCTGCTGTAGCCGAAGATGTCATGGACATGAAGACGTCGCGGGCCAAACGGTTACTGTGAATGGTGAGGGCTACAGAGCAATGATCAACGAGTTCTTTTTGCCGCAACTTGATGAATTGGGATTGGAAAACATGTGGTTCCAAAAGGACGGTGCAACGGCACACACTGCACGTGCCACAATCGATATGCTGAAGGATGCATTTCCCGGGCGCCTAATCTCCCGTTTTGGCGATTTGCACTGGCCAGCAAGATCGCGTGATTTGACCGCTCCAGACTTCTTTTTGTGGGGCTTTTTGAAGTCGCGGGTTTATGTCAACAAGCTTCAGACTCTTGCAGCTCTTAAAGACAATATCCGTCAAGAATGTGAGGACCTATCGCCGGAAGTTTTGGCCAGAGTGATGGAAAATGCCATAAAAAGGGCTCAAATGACAATCAACTGTGGCGGCGGCCATTTACATGACATCAGATTCTCGACTTGATGTAAAAAAATTAAAAGACCAAATAAAAATAATCCACAAGAATAAAAGTTTTTCATTTTTTTTTTTAAATTACAACCAAAAAACATCGGAAGGTTATTTTTGCGCCACCTTGTATTTGAATAATTTGTTGAAATTATTAAAATATTTTATTTAAAATGTTTTTAAAACACATCTACTAAATTATATAAAAACATTTTTTTTTATCATAAATAATTACTCTAATTAGAAAGCCTGTATTAATTCCACTACTTAATAGATTCTCTTAAAAACAAGAAATAATAATTGTGGAACAGCACCGCCCCATCTCACCCTCAACAGCAACAAGTTAATGAAGAATTTATTTTGTGGTGTTTTTTGTGTTGTGCGGTGCGGCATAATTAGCTTGCTTAAGTTATGGCCGAAGCAGGACAAATACGTGTCTAAGACACCACGTACGATAGAGCCGCATAATTCGTGCAAACATTTATGTCGCTTTATTAATGCTGATGGATAAGATTATTTTATTCCTTTGGAATAAAAACCTATAAATAACAGTTTAACACAATACGAGCATGCAGTTCCTTTTTCATTTGTTATACAATTAACATTATAGTGTTGGCCAGTAGGTGTTGGTGTATTCATATACTAATTGGTACTATACTAGTGGGTTTTTATTTATAGACAACGACTTGTTGTGCTCACTATATATATATATATATAAAATAATAATGTACTGTTACGACAAAGAAACTCATGTGGGCTGCAGTTAATGTGAATTTCATACTGGTTAGTTGGGCTGAATATAAATAGCCATACAATATTTATATTGTCCTATTAGTTGACAGATGGTTGGATATTTTGTTATTTAGAACTGCTTACATATATGTGTCATTTGCAGCAGATGATTTTAATTTGTAATAGATGATTTACCGCATCAAAGCCATAAAAAAATTGAGGACACAATTGGACTCTAAGTCAACCGTTTGTATGACAAAGTTTTATTTTTTTAAACATAAGTTTAAGAAAGTTTTGCAGTTTGTCCCGTTTTTTTTAGATGCGCAAGAGTTAGAAAGGAAGGGAAAACCTTGTTTTGAGCCATTTTCACCATATCTTTTAGCAAAACTGTTGGATTTCAAGTTCAGAAAGTCTAAAGGTATTGCTTGCCAGCTAATAGCAGATCAGATCGTTTACATATTAAAGTCGGTAAACTTTTTTACACCCTCCACAGGAAGGTATTATATTATTCACATTGCCATTACATTTGTAACGTCAGGAAGGAGTCACCGGAGATCCTATAAAGTGTACATTATTCTTAATCAGGCTCAAATTCTGAATCGATTTAGCCATGTCCGTCTGGCTGTTGAAAACACGATAGTATCTAAACGAATCGATATAGGCGAATGTAATTTTGTGACTTATTTTTACCGTCGGTCGTCCGGTTGGTATTGAAAATGAGCTATATCGGTGAAGTAGTTCTATAGTACCTCCCATATAAAACAAATATTCGACCCATGTATTGTTTATGTTTTTTTTTTTTTTTAATTTCTGGCTTGCTGGAGCATTAAGATAGACTTCGACCTAAAAGATCTGTTGTGCTTGCCGTCAGATATCAGCTTAGGTTAGTAGCGCTTCTACTTTCTTAATGGAGCTGATAATACATTCAGCAGAGGATTTCCTTAGTTCTTCGATACTTATTACTTTCCTGAAGAAAGATTTCCTTCTTATACCGCAAAGTGCCGGCCATTCACATATGATGTGTTCGGCTGTTTCGTCTTCTTCTAGACATAGTCTGCACTCCGGTGAGTCGACTAAATGCATTTTACTTAGGTGATATCGCAGACCGTGGTGACCCGTTAGGTAGCTTACTAAGTTTTTGATATCGTGCCTACGAAGATTTAGTGTCTTATTGGCATCTGCTTTGAGCGGCCTATTTGGACTGTCTTAGGCCTGGGATGTTCTCCCAGTATGAATTACATTTGTTTTGTTCCCAGCTTTTTATAGCCATATTTAGAGCTGATTTGGGGATTGCACAGAAGGATTCAGATCCAATGAAAGGAGTTTCCGAGTCTTTTCTGTCTAGTTCATCCGCTTTTTCGTTACCTTAAATTCCCTTATGTGTGGGCGCAGTAGCGCAGTGGTTAGTGTGCTGGGCTACTGTGCGAGGGATCCCAGGTTCGATCCCCGGAAAAACACAAATTACATCTTAAAGTTTTTTTTTCTACTGCGCCACCTCTCGCGAACGTCTGACAAACATCCGAGAGTATGACTGTCATGAAAAAGCTTCTCAATTCAGCCGTTCGGACTCGGCATAAAATTGTAGGTCCCTTCCATTCGTCCCAAAAATAGAAACTCACACAAAACGAAGGGTTGCGAGAAGCTAGGCCTATTTTTAAATCCCCTTATGTCCGGGGACCCACCATAATCTGGTTTTGTTACAGGGAATTGAAGCTGTGTAGTACTGATTTGGAGTCAATAATGTGTGAGCTAAGTGCTTTTATAGCTGCCTGACTATCCGTGAATATTATGTAAGTTATCACCTTTAATACCTGAATTGTATAAAGTGTTTGCGCATTCTTTAATGGTATGGAGCTCTGCTTAAAACACATTGGGGCTTTTCACATAGGTATTGAGATGTTCCGATTTTTCCTACCCCGATTCCTTTTTAGAACCATCCGTATACCACTTAATGCCGTTTTGGCAGTTTGGTGGGTTATTGCTAACCCATTCTTCTCTGTTTGTGATCTCCGTGGAGAATCCTTTGTTGAAGCATAGTGTCTTTGGTAAGCGGTCTGTAACCACACAGATCATGTCAAGTTCTGGAAGTTCGGAAAGTAGTTCAATTAGTTCTGGGTGCTCGCTAATATTTAACTCTTCCGCTTGTGTCAAACTTGCTGAGCTGCATACTGCCAATTTTTTTTATATTGATATGGAGGGGCGTTAGTCCTATTAAGGCTTTTGAAGCCGTAGTGGGAAAAGTACGCATGGCTCCGGTAGTGCCCAGGCAGGCAAGCCGTTGTACTGTACCTTATTTAATTTATTTATTTTGTTGGGTGACTTTGTTCCACCATACTATTGAAGTGTATGTTATAATGGGCCTGATTATGTTCGTGTAGATCCAGTGTGTGATCTTTGGAGAGATCCCCCAGGTTCTATCATACATGCTACGGCAAGCCCAGAAAACTTTGGTTGTTTTTTGAATTCTCCTATTTATGCGGGAGTTCCAGCTTAGTTTTTTGTCTAGGATCACTCCAAGATATTTTACTTCATTGGAGTACTCAATGTCTGTATCATTGATTGAAATTTGGTTAAGAAATTTCTCCTTTTTGTAAAAGGGACGATGACAGCCTTGCTGGGGTTTATAGAAAGAAAGACTTTCTTTTCTACACCAGTCTATGACTATCTTAAGGGCATTTTGTATACGTGTATGTGTATGTCACGTGAATAACATTTTGCATGATTTGTATGCAGTGGAAGATATCAAAGCATAGGCCAACATGTTTACATTTCTCATTAAGTAAATAAAATAATAAGGCATTTAAAGAATTCGCCCACACCGTGGACAAGAGCATGCATACTTATTTTTAAGAAATTTTTATACAGTATGTCTATAAATGTGGGCTAAGCAGGTTTATATTAGACCTTAGAATAGCTTATAGTTCTCCCCTCAAGCTATAGATCTATCCCAAAAATTGGGCATTACATAGGTGTATATCTCTTCCTTATCAGCTTAATAACACTCCCCTTCGACTAGCCGACCTTTTATATTCATATCTAATTCAACATAATTCAATCCAACACACGCAAGAGCATTTCATTAATCCCAAATTTTAAATAAGGCTAATTACCAGCTGACCTAAATTATCCAAAGTTTTTGAGCATCGACCAAATACATAGTCATTTGGCTCAGTCTTCGCTGGCCATTAGTTTAAATTTTCAAACTGACTTCAGGCCAACAGTATACAAATGCTTGAATTTAAGTGCACATTTTCATCCCCCACACTAGCATGAAAATCAGAATACCGTTTCATTTTCAATTCTTTGCTCGCAATTGAATTATTCATAATGAAAATGAATTCCTCTTCCAGTTAGACGACGAGGCGGTTGATTGAAAAGTTGAGTTCTTCCATGGGGTATATCATTATTTATTAATTTTCAACCTGATTACTTATTCTCAATCTGAATTTGAATTGAGTGTCTAACTTTTATTTTATCGCGCACATCTGGGAAAAGAGAAATCCAAGTAAAAGCGGCAGCAAACTTGACATAGAATCTCTTAATGAAACAAAACACAAGTCACTTTGTAACTTTTACGCACGATACATACTAAGGGAAGTCGCCACTATTTTGTCACCTTTAATTCGGCAGGTGGAAAACAAGACAAATTGAATCTTATTCACTCCCGAGAGTCTTTCAGTTGTCCTGTCTCGAAATATTACGCTCTTCTTTGCTGTCTTACAGGGGAAAAAACAACAGAGAACCTTTCGCATTAAAAGATCAATAAATGAGGTGGGAATTTAGGGCTTCAACCGGCTGAGTGGCATTCAATCTTACGCATGAATCAATCTTGAGTTGGTATTATTTTTTTTGCTCATGTGTCCCTAAGCTTAAGAATAAAAAAAAAAAATTAAAAAAAAAATAAAAAAGTAAAACAATAAATAAGCCAAAAGGAAAAAAAATAAAAAATTGGTGTGTGGGTCCAATGAAATTACAGCACTGAAGGATTTTGTTATTTTCTTTATCAGGGATTACTTTGGAAATTCATTTTGTAATGGAAACTTAACAGAATTTTAATATTAAAAATAACGAAGTAACTTTTTAAGCGGTGGAAAGTATGCGTAACTTTTTGTCAGGCAATCGATATTAAGGAAAAAATAAAGAAAGCAATAGCAAGCAAGTTGTTCGATTTGTGTTTCCGCATTTATCATTTTTATGATCATAGCTTATGTTGTGTTTACTTCTTGTGCACTCACTGCGATAACGGTTTTGTACGAGTACTTATTTCTGGTTTAAAAATTGAATCAAGCTTGACACTACCATGAAAGGAAAGCCACATGAGTTAACCCACTCATGTGGCTTTCCTTTCATGGTAGTGTCAAGCTTGATTCAATTTTTGCTGTCTACTTTTTGTATATCCGTCTGTTATAGTCTGTGTTCAGCTTTGATTCGGCCGTGATTCCAATATTAAAAAGGACCCATGACAGCAAACAAACAGATTTGCAAATTACATTTTGTTTCAAATCTGATGAGCATAGATATATGTATAATGTTGCACCACATGTGCGGAAAAATGCGGCTTTGATAAATGATTAAGTTGTGAATAATAATGTGTGGCCTTTCTCTTAATTGACGCAAGTCAAAAATACGAGTAGATAAAGAGTCCTGAGAGGGCAATACGGGGATACATACCTAAGGTCGGGTAGCACTTACCCCGAAATAAATAAGAGGATGCAAAAACTGCAAAAGATAAGTTGGAAAGTTGCCACTCAGACCGGACAAGAATTACGCGCTCTCAACACAACTAAGCGCTTCAGTGATAAGGTAGGTTGTGACTTGTAACCCCCATGTCTGTCTGTCTGTATGTCTGTCTGTATATCTGCCTGTCTGTCTGTCTGTCTGTCTGTCTTTCTACATATTGTCCTTAAAAAAAATGGCGCTTGACCAACTAATCATACGATACGTACAAGGAAACCATATATATGCTGGGAGCATAAAGTTGAGCTTTGTAACAAATGCTCAAAATGAATTATTTTTTTTTGTTCGATATATTTTACTTTTGTTCTTAAATCAGTTAATTTTCAAGTTCTTACGATTTTATGTTATATTTTCTTATTTTTCTATCCACCTATATATATAAAAATGGTGTGAAAAATGTATAGTAGGTAATTCATCAATTGAGAATGGCTGGACCGATTTGGCTCAAATTTTTTTCAGTTGTTCGTAATTGCCAGGAGATGGTTTTTACCTTGGAAAAATTGAAATTTGATTTTTTGTATGGAATTTTGTGTGCAATTTATTCCGGAATGGCTTTTAGAATGGAAAAATAAAAAATTCCGAAAAAACGCGAAAAATTAATTTTTTCGACGAAATTTTGCATTTTATCACATGATTTGATGATTTTGGACGATAAAGATGGAAAATTTGTTGTGAAGCTTGGAAAATTTCGTACAATTGTGAATTTCATTGTGATAAAAGACGTTTTGTGTGCATTTTGGGTGGAGAAGTTAACGAAATAAATAATAGATGGAGCCAGGCGCCCTTTTCGCATTTTCATTTTCAATTGAGCAAATCTGCAATTTCCCTTGCTGCTATTAATTCGAGTTTTGCGTATTATTACACTGATTCCGAATAGTTATATATCGCGCATCACATCCGCAAACGGTTCAAGCATTACGATCAATTGAAATTTAATGCGATATTTATCAATTCGATCATTTATTTGCAGAAAATAAGTTTGGGTGTAAAAAGTGGAGTTATCCAATTGCGTTGCGGGCATTCAAACTCGATTGACGTGCCAGGAACTCCACCGCATAATTTAAAGCTAAAGGTGGGATCGACCATAATTATGTTGCGGGATCTGAATCATCCGAAATTGTGCAACGGTATGCAGTTCTACGTCAAGAAACTGATGAACAATGTGATTCAAGCGACGATCATCAAGGGCAGATTCAAAGGGGAGGGAGTCCTTATCCCAGGAATTCTGATCCAACTGATCTTCCATTCCAATTTAAGCGGATTCAGTTCCCCGTTCGATTGGCTTTGGCGATGACAATAAATTGCAAGTCCAATCGTTGGAAGTCTGTAGGATTAATCTCGAATTTCCCTTTTTTTCTCACGGTCACGTGTTGGCAAACCGTTTTCGTTGTTCGTTTTTGCCCCGCAAAATAAATCGAAAAACATTATTTATCTCATCGCTCTCTACTGATTTCGATTTCATTCAAATAAATTGAAATTGAAATTTTAACTACCTAGCTGTGGTTTTTTATCACTTTAGAGTTTATCGGAAGGCGTTAAATTGGGGCGAGACGCGAAGTTTGCCAGGTCGGCTAGTTTTCTATTAAAAAAGTATGAACGGATCTAAAAAAACAGAGGTTCCAAAACATTTTTTTAATATAAAGGCAAAAGTTTAAAAATAAATGTTTTATTTTTGATTTTTTGCTGAAAAAAAAAAGAAATGGTCTGTGAATATTAACTACCTATTAAAATTAGCAAGCATTTTGTGCACACTTTTCGTAAAAATTGGAGTCGATTATTAATTCGTCTATTCGACGAATGATTACCTTTAATGTACTAAAAAATGGGTTGGGTACGAAAACCTAAAAATTAAAATGCATTTGGGGATTTTGTACTTGGAGATAGTAAATTCGGGTATTTTTCAAAAGGTGGAGATTTTGGGGTTTGGGGATTTTGTACTGGTGTATTATGTAGGTATCCCCTTAAAAATTAGCCCTATTGCGTCAATCGGTTGACGGTTGACACAATTTATCAATTGCAATTGATATTGGTATTGCGAAATATAATTGATAAAAATATAAGCTATTGTGAACATAACGCAAAAAATAAAGTTATTGTGAATGAAAACTCAATTTTGACAGTTCTAAAATATATTTGATTCGAAGAGTGATTGTTACGACTTTCAAACAAATTATTTAAACAATATACATAATTACGAGTGTTACAAATCTGCGATTGTGCAATTTATTGAAAAACGTGTCATTAGTGGAATTATTTTTTGATGATGACGAAGGCGAGACAAATTATGCGGTATTGGGTGCTATACGGAGGAGTTTGTGAGACGCATCTAATCCTAGGATGCTTGGGTGGGAAACACATTAAAATCGTTGGTCCCAAAAAAGAGGTTTGCCACATTTATTATAATAGAAAAGGCTTTTACAGTCTTAATGCACGCATGTATTCAATTGAAGGATACGAATCACAGCCTCTTTCCCATATCATTAAACTGGTGACATCGGTTTGGGCCACCACCAGTCGCAATACCATTTCGAAAAATTGATTGATAAGTATCAACTATCAATATTGATAGTTGATCTTCGCAATAGGGCTGAATATGATTACCTTTCTAAGGTTAAATATCTTAACATATTTTGTTAGAAAACAGATCCAATTGCTTCATCATCGCATCATCGAAAGATTGTCCAAAATGCTAAGTGCATATTACCAATGACTTGTGTTACTATCCAATCCAGCCCTCCAAGAGCGCCGCTTCTCTTGCATGGGAGTGTGATTTAAGAAAACTTATCAACAGATACGACTGGTTTTATAAGTAGTAATGTACGGATGAGCTAAATGATATTTTGAATACTTTGTTCCATAGTCAGCTGAAGATCGACAATTAAAAAAAAAATAAATAAATTAAAATACCTACACTATCAACGTATCTATTCATTTCAGTTGTGTCATTGTCGCCAACGTTTCACGATAAGTGACATCTTCCCCCAAGTCCGGTTGTCGACAATTATACAAAATGTCAACTGATCGTGCTTTCAAATTAGCAAAAAAAAAAAAAACAAAAACAAAAACAGTGGTAATTGTTACCTACTCTTCCGAGAGCATAACCAAATCAGATACAATATCTACATTCATTCTGAACACCAAACTGATTTATATGCAGCATTTCACTTTCGTAAGTACAATTACAAGTTAATCCGAACACCAGACTAGTGACTCTCTCATAAGTAATAATCTGACACGAGTTGTCAGTATTTAGTTACATTGTACACACGTCATGCATGAATTACATAAATTGTATTTAAATGGACAAAATGGAATTGCTATGGTCCAGAGTTTTGTTTGCTAATGAAGTTTTTATGGCATTACTCTCCTTATTTGAAGGAGTTAATGGTACAGGTGAAGGTACTTCATTTGAATTTTGAAAGGCCCGCAGAACGTAGCCACGATGTGAATATTTTTTTCATAAAAGATATATTGCCCAATAACGGAAAATGTCTGACAGCCATTATGGGAATAACCTTTTCCAAAAGTGAGGGTGATAGCTGTCTTTTATTGCATAAACTCAGATTTTAATGTTGACATTTACTTCAGTACCTACTTAAGTATTTTAATCCTCGACAATTTTAATGAAACAAGGCATTTATCTTAAGCCTCAATCAGATTGAATGGAATCTGGTAATGGGATATTTAAGACGCGTCGATATTTACATAATAATGGCAGCAAGAGAAGGTCGACTTAGAGTGAAGGCGCATCGATGGTTTCAGCTAAGTGCAGTGTGACATGAATCCCTTCTTATTGTCAGGTCTCTTTGTTTACAGAAACTATTTAACAAATTCAGGTGGCCGTCTGTTTGTTTTTACAATATGTTTATGCATCTGTACAGTGTAGATACCATATTTACTTCGGTATACTTTTACAGCTGTTGAAAATGCGTGTTTGTGAAATGATATAGCAGAAAAAATTATTCAAACTAAACCATAGAGTTAGCCCTTTCTGAACTCTGTGGTTTAGTTTAAATCCTAACGCTAAGTGGCTTAATTTAAAAATAAATGCAAACCGCTGTGAAATTTTACAGACCATCAATAATGTAGCTAAATTATACTCATTCAAATGACCGCAAATTAGAGATATCTAACCGACCAAGTAATAAGCGGGTATAGTGTATCCATTTCATGCAAAGTGTTACAAATGATATACACCCCATTCGATACATCACAATAGACCACAATAATAGATCTATGTTAAAATAAATGAAAAAATAAATATTTACCTTAAAATTGCTACCTTTCTAAAAGCTGTTATTATTATTTGACCAGCGATTACCGCGAAACAACCACAAGAACAGTTTCGAACCAACTAAGATTTCTTACTTTAACAAAAGCTGTTATTTAACAATAGTTCTTCTATATAATTTCTAAGTAAAATTTGCTTTGAAAATGAGTGTCAAACACTGAGTTTTATGGTAAGAGAAAACGCTTCTTGAATTTATAATTATATCTAACACAGAGTGATGTCCAAAAAATTAAATACACCTCAGATGCGGTGTTGACGTGTGGATATAAAATGATCTAGTATCTATTGTTATTGTTGGTTTAACAACAAAAAAAGCCAAAGTAAACAAATATGTTTTTAAACTGCGTGGACATTATTGGGTGCCTTAATAGGCCAGAAGGTGGAAAAAACTCATTAAGAAGACTTGAATCGGAAGGTTGCTTGTGCATGCGTTGGTATAAACAACAACGCCAATTATTATTGTTTGGTTACATTTTTTTTTTTGAGTAAAAACGCACATTAAAACTCCTATTTAAAAAAGACTTCTGAACTCATAAAAAAGCACAGGCAAATGAAAGCACAATAACCAACAAGAATCCATGAGTTCTTTTTTTTTTTTTCATCTAAAGAAAATGGACGTGGCCGATACCGGTTACGTATTAATTTATAAGCGATAAAGGGTATCCCATTGCATAAAAATGCGGAGTACCGCTGTATTATATTCGGACAATTAAGAAGTATGGGCCGCTCCGTCCAAAAAAGTAGCTGTACTCTACATGAGTGGAAGGGTTAATAGGGATTGTAGAGAAGAGGTACTGGTGTACCTGCACATTGGTTTTAAACAATTGTGGGTTGTAATGAAAGGGGAAAACCATGCGAGGCAACTCATTCCAAGGGCGTGTTGTTCGACTAACAAAAGAATCTCTATATTTTACAGTACGTCCGAAGGTAGACTTAAGGATGAACTGATGCGTATTAGATGTATGACGGGTGTTATGAGAGAATTGTTGAAGGGGCGGAATGCAGTTAGCTATTTCATTAGAGCATCGGTGGTGAAAATATCGATAAAATAATTAAAGGCAAGAAACATTTCTGTGATGTTCGAGTGGGTCGATATGTTTCTATCACCTATAAGTTTTATCGTTCGCTTCTGAATTCTATCTAGTGCAATAAAGTTTTTGGTGCACCTGACTAGATATGAGCGTTGTACTCAAGCTTAGGCCGAACAAAGGCCTTGTATATTGAAGCTAAGTCGGAGGGTATAAAGTATTCGATTTAAGAAACCTAGACATTTCGCAGCGTTTTTGGCGACTTCGTATATGTGGTCATTCCAACGGAGTTTGTCGTTGACAGACGACATATACCAATTATGGAAAATCGTTTGGTTTCGTCGATGCAAATCCCATTCATGGATAATGGGTAAGGGTTCAGGTATCGCTTTAATGATAGAAGGCAGCATTTTGTTTTTGAAGCATTAAATTCCACTCTATTGATTGTCCTCCATTTTATAATGCTGTCAAGATCGGAATAAAATGTGTTTAGCATACGTTTCCGTTCCAGTTCCATGGCCGAAGAGCAGGGACGTGAGTCAGGGAACGAAAATTAAAAACTGAGGGTGCTATCATCAGCGAAAGAATATATTGGATTAGAAGTAACAGACAAGAGATATTTGATGAATATGAGAAAGAGTGTCGTAGACAAAACAGAGCCTTGGGGAACACAAGCATTTATATGGTGAATTGCAGACTTGAAACCGTCCAACACAACTTGAATTGAACGGCCAGAAAGGTAGTTTCTAATCCATTGAAGAAGAGACGCGTTGATCCCTTAGGCACTCATTTTTGACAAAAGAGCTTGATGCCAAACTCTGTCATATGCTTTCGAAATATCAAGCGCAACAATCTTCGTTTCACCAGAGTAGTGGAGAGATTGGTTCCACTTTTCGGTGAGATAAGTCATCAAATCACCAGTGGGCCTGCTGCCACGAAAGCCGTATTTTCGTTGTCGGTCATTGAGAAGTTTTCGTGATTCAAGATATAACATAAGCTGACGATTTATCAGCGTTTTCATGACCTTGGAAAGAATGGACGTAAGTGGAATGGGTCGGTAGTTGGTGGTTGAAGAAGAATCGCATTTTTTAGGAACGGGCTGGACAAATGCAATTTTCCATCTACTCGGAAAAAGTCCAGAAGAGTAGGACAAGTGGAAAAGCTTACGCAGTGGTTTTGCCAGCGTTGAAGAACACATCTTCAGAATTATGGGGGATTTGTGAATGTTAAGATCTTTAAATACTCTTGCTACTGTGCGAGTGCGAAAATGTATTTGTCCCATGAAGTATTCACAGGTGGAGACATTATGCAATCTAGAATATTGGAGCTTGCGGCGAATTGCACAGCCAGCAGATTTGCATTGTCCAAAGAGCTGACAGCTGGAGTGTCATTGTAAACGAGTGTAGGAATTGACGAGGTAGTGGAGTTTTTAATGTTTTTCACGAAAGACCAAAACTGTTTACTGCCACTTGGACACAGTGATAAGTAATTTTTGTCGTAGCTTTTGGTCATGTAAAAATTTGGCAAATCGTATCACAGAGTTGCAGTCATTCCGGACTCGTCGAAACTTTTTTCGGTTTTCTTAGGTTGAGTTTGCTTTATAAGTCCGAAAACTCAGCTCTCTCAACCTGATAGCCTCTTTGCAGCTCAAGTCGCATCAAGCATTCTCCTTAGGTATAATACTTTTTTTTCTGTTAGGAGTAAAGGTTATCATACCCAGGAGAATGGTGTTTGTTATCATTTCAGTGGCGGCATCCACGTCACTATCAAAGAAGCATAGTGTTCAGTTAAAGCTCCCAAAAAATAAATTAAGGCCGTCCCAATTGGCATTCGCATTCGCTGCAGGTTTGTTTTAAAATTATGTAAAGCCATCTCAAAATATTTTTCGAATATTTTCGCAAAATCAGATACATAATCGTTTAGAGCGATGTTAGATGAAAATCCGTAGATTCAATAAAAAATAAATAAATAAATATTTGGCACAATAGGCGTGTAGAGACTATGCCTAGCTTCTCACAACCATTTGTTTGTGCGGTTGTGGAATGGATCTACAATCTTATGCCGAGTCCGAACGTCTGAGAATTGAGAAGCTTTTTCAAAACAGTTATACTCTCGGATGTTGGTCAAACCTTCGCGAAAGGTGGCGCTGTGGAAAAAACCTTAAGATGTAATTTGTTTTTTCCGAGGATCGAGCCTAGGTAGTCCAGCACACTAACCACTCAGCCACTGCGGTATAACCGTTTAGCAACTAGAATCACAAACATTGACAGAATTGTGATAACCCCTTTATGGCTTTCTAGTTTCCTTATCAGCGTAACATGAGAAATCATTAACATCTTTCTCGGAATTTCTACAGAAATCAATATCTTTCCCTTACGTAGTACACAAGAAAGTTGAAAATGAATGTGTGCCTACATGTTGAAACCACTAATAATTATAATTAGCTGCTTCATTTTTGGACCTGCTAATTTTAGCACAGAAAATGAATTTGACAAATGAAAATAAAATGAAATCATCAGTCACTTTCAAAAACACCTGCTTGAAGATAATTGTCATAAGATGTGACAATCTGCCTCAGTTAAGTTACGACATTCATACCAGATGCCACTGATCAAACAAAAATTTGTGTTTTTATAATTTACATTGCGGATGTATGTATATAGATAAGGTTTGTCGGACAATAGATACCCACGTTTACTACATGCGACTTATTGATCCAAATCCGTTAAGATATTTTTTATTGTAGTCTGAATGAAGATGGACTTAGAAGCAGTGCGATGCTTTTTGTTCTATCCCACTGAATTAAATATATCAAGAATATACTACACATACAATATTTGTTGGTGTTATGTACCTATTATAAGAACACAAAATAAATCTAATTATCAAACTGTTCTGGGTAAGATGATAATCTACTTTTTTAATTGAAATTTACAATAGAAAAGTCTTTACTACCGGCCTTGGTTAAATTTTGTAAATTGTAAAGTGTTATCTATATGATGGACTTAATCGAGAATTACTCTGCCCAAATTAATAACATAATTGTCAATTTTGCTTAATTTGAAAAACGATTACTTACACTTTTTCTAATATGAACATTTTACACATTATGTAACATATTTTACTGGAATAATATTGTAGGCGTTTGTAGCAAAAAATGGATACAATTTCGTTTTAAGATGAAAATGTAAATAAAAACTGATTTGAATGATCATTATTAACAATTCCAATGAAATAAAACCGATAAATGAATAGCAATTCAATTGAACTCTATATAGTAATAAAATGCGCAAATAAAAAAAATCATAAATAACACAATTGTATTTATCTGAAGAAAAGTATGTGGGTACATTCACAGAACATTATTTAATGTAAGCTGATTTTATTTTGTCGAGAATGTATTTTTACACCAAAGAAATTCTGGTGAAATTCAAAAATATCATGAGTAAATAAATTAATTATTTGTAAATCGTAAGGCGTAATAATAGCTGTAAATTTGAACGTGAATGCGGAACATCTGTAAATAAGGTGAGCAAAGATAAATGTTCAATATTGTTTTCCTAACATTTGTTGTAATTCGTACGTATTAATTGAACTTAACAGCCAGTGAGATGTTTACACTTTCTTAAATGGAAAATAAAATATATTCCAAGTGAATTACATAATAAATTTTAAATGTAATTCAAAGCAGTTTCTCTTATATTTCCATATCAGATGCTGAAAGATTTATAGCAGCGTAAACTAAACGGGGGGATAAATAGATTGGCTAAGTATATCTAACGAACTTGCTAACTTGAAAACGATGGTTTAAGTCAAATATTTGAACCAATGAACTGCATGTCTAGGTACCACTGTTTAATTTTCAACACTAAAATACTGTGTCTCACAGAAAGGGGTGGAAAATGCTTCAAAATTAACAATCATATTATTATTTTTTACATGATATATTGTGTGGACCCCATACTCGATCATTACGAGCGTGAATTTTACCAGCTCGATAGAATTAAGAATATATAGCAATCAACTGCCCTTTTAAATAGCAAAATAATTTGCTCAATTTTGAATTCAGAATTCCGTGAATGACTTTGCTTTCGAAAAATTCTGAAGAGACACATAGTTGGCCCAGATGGTATGGTACACGTATTGACGTATCTTTTACACACCCCTATCCTGGAATCCGTCGGATTTCAGTTTCACTTCACCTATTCGATTCTCTTTCACTTTCTACTGCTATCGTGGAAGGTGGAATCCGCCGGAAACGTCTCCTTATCGACACGTTTTTGGGAAAGTTAGCTTCACTGTCTGGCTGTCTTTCATTTGTCAATACAAATCTGTGCAGCTGCATTCGTCGGAGGAATATGAAAAGTTTGTTTTAAAAGTGATTTAAATAAAAAATAAAGTGTTTAATATAAAAAAATGGTACGAAAGCTCTATTTTTAGAAGCATAAGAGGAAGAACGACATGAGCGGTGTTCCCAAAGAAGAATACGAGACAGGCTAAGAGCAGCAGTGAATGATTTCATGGAACTTCCGGATGAAATGTGTTTTTAGAATGATTTATTTGTTGATTTTAATAAAGTTCAATATTGCACACATTTATTGAAATGCAGCTTTCAAATGTATATTTTCCTAAAAAAGTTCTGACGACGTGCAGCAGCCAAGAAAACCTATGAAATCCGCAATGATTTTTATGCGGGTAAGAAATGTAATTTTGTTCGGGAAAAATTCGATTTGAACGTTTTCAATGATACAGTGAAACTTATTCACATTATCTAGGGGTGATAGTTTTTACACCAAATTTACTCTTTGAGAGTTCCAAAGTACCTACTTCATATCATGCAATTGTCCCCTGATTAGCTATTCCAGAAGTGGTGTCACTGCAATATCATGGATAGGAATAGTGCAGTGTTTTCACAGAGTGACAGAGTGATTTTTCAAGGTTCAACATAATGATGGGGTATATCGTATAGGCATTAGTCATATTAGTTGTTTGCTTTTATTTAGATAGATTCTTAATATCTAGTTCTTAAAAAAACGTCCAAGTCTTGCTGAAGTCTACTAAGCTACTACGGAGATGTATAGTTCTTATCGATAGATGCTGGCCAGAGAGCAACTCATACATCTAGCAGCCAGAGTATGAATAGATTGCAATGAAATTGTATGGGAAAATCATTAAGCACTTCACAGAATGTTGTTTTACTATAATTATACTATTCCCAAAGAAAATCGCTGTGTCATTCGTGATTTCCGAGATAATATTAAAGTAAGACAGTCTTAAATAAAGTCAGTCTTAAATTAAGACATTCCTTACTTAAAAGTATGTAAAGTATGACTTTATTAAAATAGGAGGTCATAATTCAGCAACAAAACTTAAGAGTCTTAGGTAGGTAGGTAATTGGGTGCTCTTGTGGTCATTGCCTTAAGAGTCTTTTTTTTTCTTTGTCGGAGGTTGTTACTAGCCGATGGAGCACTCAGACACAACTACTGGTCCATTCCATTGTACTGCCAAACAGACACCTTACATTGCTGTACTTAGTTTTCCCGTCTTTCGAAGAAAGATGAGAAGGAGCTTCAGTGATAAAGAGCTTAGATGTTCGGCACTCACCACGTCAGCCCCAAAGATCCGCCACCTGATGCGAGCAAAGGCAGGACAACTGCAGATGAAGTGCTCCGCTGTATTGTCATCCTCTCCACAAGCAGGACAGATGGTGGTGTTGCTCAAGCCCAATAGATTTAAGTGTTTGGCAAAAGCTTGGTGGCCCGAAAGGACGCCCACAAGAAGTCTGCAGTAGATTCTCCTGGGAGACAGAAGGAAAGACGCCGACCTCTTGCAGATGTCCGGACGCAGTAGGCAGTGCCTACACCCAGCACAGTTACGCCAACGACACTCGTGTTCACGAGAAACTCAAGTATCAATGGATGACCTAACCACAGATGCAGGCAAACCCAACGCAGATTCAGGTCCTAAGAAATCTTCTTCTGAACCCAATCTGGCGAGCCCATCAGCGATCTCGTTTCCCTGGATACCATAGTGTGACCTGGGACCCAATCAAGTTTGACCGTGTTTAGTCTACCGACCAAGTTTAGAGATAAGAGGGTTGAGCAGCGCTGTTAATGCAGCTTGACTATCACGCATATGCTTCTAGCCCTCCACCTGTTTGTCACAATATAGCGCATGTCGCGACAGTCGCATGGTTACCCAAGGGGTAGTGTAGTCTAATGTTCTCGCTTTCCACGAAGACTCCAGAACCAGACCCCTGTCCGGTTTTAGAGCCATCCGTGTATAAACGATGGCATTCTTTCCCTGGCTCCGAGTCTGGCCGAAGCCATTCCGTTGCCTGAGGAAAGTTGACGTGGTAGTTTTGTCGCAGTAGGGTTTCTGCCTTAAGAGTCTTACTTTTAATAAAGTTTTGTTCGCTTACAAAATAGTATTTATAGGCAGACGTTAACCGTGTTTTTGAGCCCAATAGAGAACATTTTTTATACACTCCACAGGAATTGAATCGCATGTTCTTAAAATATTTATTTTTCTTTCTTATTTAAAATATATTTAACAATATGTATAAATGCAAATCCATTTCGGGAAAATTACATATTTACTTCAGGAAATATTATTAAATGAGACAACTCCAAAAATCCTAAATGATTCATGGCTACACATTTGTTATCCCGATGACTACAACATAATGCCTAAGGTACGAAATGGGATTTCAATGTGTTACACATAGCCGGTAGGCAACATCCGTTTGATAAATTCATAATCAATAATTTGTAATGGTTTTGTTATAATTCTTTTATTGCCCACACAAGTCATTGAAAATAGCGTGCGTTTGAGATATTTTCGACATTCTGTATCTATTTAGTTTAAAATTAAAATTTAATTTAGTACATGTCCTCAACTGCTAATTCGTGGTCATAATAATATCAATACATCATACTCTGCTGTCAAGTAATGGACAAATTATGTTCAAATTAATTTGTATCTCAAACACGTTTCAACTAATATGATTGATTTTCCAATCGAATTGATTAATTTAATTTATTGGCTTATGGTTAACTGAATTACCACATATGATGTTAGAGGCAAATTTGTATAAGTGTGGAACGAAAGGCGGAAGTATTAAATCTGTGATTTATGTATACTCTTTTAGACTGAAATATGTCCTTAATAATAAGATATGCGATAGTGTTTGATGAAATGACTATCTAAGTGTCATTAGAGTGACATGGAAATTGACTAACTGGGGTATATTACTTATTATTAGGCATGGCTTTGAAAATGTGTTTTAAACACATTGCAGAGCTTTGATCGAATTGATGTTAGGAAAATGAGCAGTATACGGGTTTTTGTATTGTATTGATACAGGATCTTCGCACACATAGCATAAGGGCCATAAAAATACGTAAGGTACTCAATGCGCGACAGGTGTTTTTCTAAACGAAGCATTCCATGCATCGATATTTTTTTGTCTTATTAAATGTATATCCCAAACCAGGACGCGTCACTATACACTCATCGATGTGTACCGAATCAAACACATCCTCTTTTAACATTATGGGGATTGCCTTTGATAATTTAGAGCCAGTGGTGAAAGACTAACAGCTATGGGTGGTCCACTCATCAGGTGTAGGATCCTGCTAACATTAATATAGATAAGCTGGACGTTAAAAGTTATAATGAAAATGATGTTAAAAAAATAAAAGGCGAAAAATGTCCAAGGAAATCTTTATCTGCAGTAATGATGTGCTTATAGATCGCACCAATGCAATGCCTCACTTGCTCAACTACCTACCAAATTTCAAAATGTGTACATATCCACTAAATTACTGTTGACTTCAATAGGCAGCTTAATTCGGTTTAAATGTAGTAACTGCGGACTGTTATCGATTTACTACAATCTCTAAAAAATATCATACTACCCGGACCTAGGGTTAGTTCATCATCAATAACTTTTGTGCACAAGACTGCAACCCGATTCTGCCAGTTGACACTAATCTCTAAAAATATTTTAACTTGACCTTTTAAAATTGATTCCACTTAATCTGATACAATTCTCGAATAGTCTCATGGAAGAACGTTTAAGACCGTATCGCACCATATTTTTCATATATCTACTGTATTGTAATATAAACTAGAATTTCTAATATAAATTTTGGTACAGGTTGACGACAAAAACCGATCAATAAATAAGATGGACGGAAGTCCTGATAGTACCCACTCGTATTTGATATCTTCAGTATCGCACAATTGTATTAACTAATCCTTTATCCAACAATCTCGATTTCTAACAAGAGTGTACTCGATTATAAGATAATTTGCATGTTGCCGTATACTTCAACCAGCGGAAGTACCCACTAATGCTTGAGAACTATATAGAGATGCTTCATTGTTTCAAAGATATTAATTACAAGAATTTCATACACGCTACTCATTGACCTTCACTGGAGCACCATACCAAGTAATATCTATATGCAAGTGCCTATTAGTCTAGACTATTAATAATTAAGTTATGCGGAATCTAATTTCCATCATTTCCACGAACGAGATACAATTTCAAGTTGACACATTTTCCATATAATTAATTGAATTGATCTCCTTTAATAATGCGAGTCACCATCCTTTAATGAAGGAACTGTATCGACTCCCCTATAGTTAAAGAACGTTTAATGAATCTCAACGATTCACAATTTTCCATCAGCAAAATTCCCCGTTTTCATTGTCGTCTCACTAATGAAACAAGAACAGATTTATAATTGGGTCGGTAGGTAATTACTAAAAAAAAATCTCTGAAAAATTATCACATCCATTGACAGTGTGTATCTGTAACACTAATGGGTATTTGGCCTCCCATCTTTCAGGAGATTTATTCATAATTTTAGCACCCAAAATCAGTGACATATACTAGCAAATTGCAATCCATCAAAACGGCGTCAATTTTGTTTCGAGTTTGATCAAATGAATGACACTGTTTAGATAAAACCGAAGAGAAACTTAATCGAGTTTTCCCATGTTGCTAAACAAAATAGTACAAAATAATAACAATTTACCAGTTACACACCATATAGATACACGAGAGTGTGTTTATCTAATAAAATTCTCTGCTTTATTATCCATGTAAAATAAACTCAAAAAAAAATGTATATCTGCGAATTGCTTTGGTGTTATTTTTTTTTGTCTCACAAAACACGACGTACGAGTGTGTACTTTACACTCAATGCATCTGTAATAACAAATTTAACCGATCGACCGCCTTGAATATTTGCAGATGCATGTGTCACTACACATTTTCTCCAAACCGACGACGACGACGCGACCAGTGACTATGCACTTGCTTAACACAGAAAATATTTTGTTTTACACTTCAGCGAAGATCCGATGACATTGGTTTAATAATTTTCCATTAATTATACATGACCACCAGATAAAAAGATACATCAAAATGTGCATTCACAATGGGCGAAAAAAAAAATCACGTAAAGCCGCAAAAACGATCGAAGATATTCGCGATTTGTATCTATACGATGACTATGGAGTATGGACCAACCACACGCAATAAGAGTGGTTTTTGGGGCGATCTCTCTGGGTTGTTGAGAGATGAACTTGTTAGCTTTGGGACAAACCGGTCCCTTTGCGATGATTGAATGAATCCGAGATCCGAAATCAAGAAAGGAATTTTGAATTCGCACCCAGCACACAAAGCAAAAAGAGGTCACTGTCGAAACACTGATCGTATACTATACAATATCACTGATTGTAGTTGGTCTAACACTGCGCGTAATTGGAAATCTATTTCGAAAACAATGTATATCTGGTTTAAAATAGATTCGAACTGATCGACATCTCGCACTGGGAACAGTGACAAATCACATTGTTGTCGCGATCAACGACACCCCGACCATCCGACCGACACGAAACGAATTTATTTTTAATTTTCACGATACGTATTTTTTGGGAATTTTTCTATCCAGTTCTTGAATGTTTACCAACAACTAGATATTTTTGATCTTTGACGTGATCACGAATTTTAACCGATTGATCTCGAGAGTTTCAAAAATCCATTTGTTTGTAAATAAATATCTCGGGCGAGTAAACAGATTATTGTTTTGGTTGCGTATAGTGTATCGAACGGCATGGACTTTTGGAATTTCTTTCATTCATTAAGCAGCTGAGCTGCTAATTCACAAAACCGGATGCGAAAAATGGGCAGCAGCGAAAAGTTGTTTGAGCAATTGCAGCTAACAACATCAACACAAGTCTAACGCGCGCGCTGTAAATGATCAAAGTAACCGACTGCACTTAAATATCTGAACCGGTTCAGATAGAGTCTGTTTTTTCTAACACTACTTGCCAATCATGTATATCAAATTCGTCAGAAACCATGTCCCAGCTGTGATAACTACGGGTATCAATTAACGTGAAAATATTGTTGCTGTCAACAGCTTTAGTGGCCCGTTCGTAATCGGTCAAGCGGCAAATAAATTTAAATCGTCCACTAAGTTCTGTTGAAGTGAATCTCGCGCGCGCGAATACAACTTCCTGGAGAGTATCTTTTGAATGCAACACAAGCAACGACAACAACGGCATCAACCGACCGTCATGCCAACTTTGGATAAACTGGCTTTTTTTCGGAGTTCTTCGCTCTGCTTGCTGGCCGTGGCATAGTATTGTAGTTTGTTTGTGATGTTTTAACTTGCTTTTGGGGGAGAGTATCTTGGAATCCGTGTCGTATCTGTTCTGGTATGGAGACAATACACGTTGTTTTGTTGTTGTTTTGCAGAACGAACCTTCCCCAAAAGAGGCGACTTTCTTCCCAACAACAACGGATGAAAAGCTACCACCACCCCATAACGGTTTTGCAGAAATGTTCATCCCTAAAATGGCGCGTTCTCTCTTCTTCTTTTGCAGTCTGAGAGAGGGAAATTGCCCAGATTTGAGAGGAAAATTCAGCTAGTCAGCAATCAGCTTGAAGTCATATGGTTTTTGTTGTTACATCTCTGGCTGGCGCTTGGCGCATATGAATATGACCGACTTCGTCATCAGCGAGCACGAGCACAATCATGAGGGATATTTCCAAGCAAAGCTCCGCGTTGTGATTTGAAAAAGCTTTTCTGTATTTGGGAAATTTTATCGCATATACTTCCGTATTTAATTTGTGGATACAACTATTCAGAGTGACAGGGGTGGGTATCTACACTACGCTGAATTTTCAGCAACAGGTTGGCTGCTATCTATGCTATAACAAAAGTGAATATTCTTGTTTTGATGCGGTATCGACACATATGGATGAATAGTAATTTGTTTCTTGTCTAAATTAATTACATACAACTTGGGCACCAATTTATTCCCAAAAAATCGCAGATGGTGAATAGGAAGTCTCTTTAATGTTGTTGGTTGTCTTGAAAACTATTTATGGGCTGTCTATATTGACACTTATAAAAAGGTTAAAGTCCTCTGTAACGGGGGTTGTTATTCAAGAGGGAGCCATGAATGTATATCTACATAATCTAATATTTTTTTGTACCTACCTACCTGATAAGCAAAACAAGCTTTTCGGTACTCGAATCGTAAGTATTATTGATTTTTAATCTTGTTTTGAGCTTGAATATAAAGTAGGCAATAACATTTGACATTAACTTTGTTTTGCTGTAAAATTGAGGAGACAATAACAATTATTTATAGAAACAAGCGATCTTATGGAAGGGTAGGTAAGGTAGGTGTGCACCTATTAATATTTTCTGTTAAAATAATTGGCTCAACTGGTGTTGCTGGAACAGATTACCTATTTTGATAGACATTCATATTAAGAGCTGGATTAGATGCATTGGAAATTAGATAGGTACTTGCTTTAATATTATCTTTAGAATACATTTTATAAAAGTTAAATAAACGGATGTGTAGGCAAAACAAGTGTACTAATTCTTTGGTAGGAGTATTAGTTATTCTTTCTCTGTACAGGTAGAACAAATATTTTCTTTTTTGATAGGTACGCGAGTGACTAGTTTCAAGTAAACAGGAATCATAAAAAGCTTGAATGGATTGTTTTTTTTTTTTCAGAATCAGATCTTTGAACAAAATGTTCATATTCATACAAACAAATTTATTTATTTGAATTGAAAATACATATCGATTTTCTGCTCCTGGTGATTAATTTCATTGCCCAGGTAACTTCGTGTTTAGTCATAGAGTTAGAAATTGGTTGTCAAACAGTGACAATAATTTAAGTTTTTAGCTAGAGGATATCTATGGAACCACTCGGCCTATTTTAAAAAATTCTTTCAGCGTTGTAATGGTTATACCTAAGGCTCCGGCCACGCAATGAGCGACGAGCAATGGACGATGGCATTTTCCCAACCAATCGCTCAGCGACGTCGTTCATTAAATGGCCACCCATCGCTCAGATTCGTCGCTCGTCGCTCATTGCGTGGCCGGAGCCTTAGGCTGAGTTTCAAAATGCATCTGATTCTGTTTATTCTGTAAAGTCATCAGTTCCGAAATTCATTCACACGACAATGTTGACAAAATCACAAGCTTCTAAACACATCTAAAAAGTCATCGCTGTGTATTAACGCAGCGATAATTATTTATTAAATGCATTCATTTGACTTTGACATTACCGACGCAAAAATGGCTCCAAATTCAAAATTTTCAATTTTTATTTTGACCGCGTGAAATGAAAGATATACGTTGTTTAAAATGTTTGCATTAATTTGGTGTCTTTGAAACGACATCTATCCATCTTTATCATGCAATGTGTAAAATGCGTTTCGAAACGTCAAACTTAAGGCTCCGTCAAACAGAGCGCGTTTTAACGTCGCGTTTCAATACCACGTTCCACCGCTGTGTTGTAAATACATATCCCCTGTCACGCAGAGCGCGTTTTCAACGCAGCGTTCTAACGCGCTCTTGTGAAAAATTACAGATTATTTCTGTGACGCGGAGCGGCGAGAGTAATTTTTGTAGTGTCAAATGGAAATATTAATAGAATTTGAAAGAAATTACGCATGTCTTTACGATATGGGCGATAAAATGTTTAAACAATTTTTTTTAAAGGGTGATATCGGAAACAATTGCAAAGGAATTAAATGAGAACGGTATTCCTTGACTTCTTCTCTCTTTTTATTTATATCGTGTTCGTTTCGTTAAACCAAATTCTTTTTCTTTTTGTCAGTTAGTTCCTTTTTTTATGTTTATAAATATATTGCGCAGGAAACCTACAGAAGAAAGTACCTCAGGTGCAGTTAGTATCTGAAAGATATTTTTAACGCCCTATTGGGGGCGTTTATTTATCTATATATATAAAAATGAAGCATCCGCCTGAGATATGATCAACGCCCAGCCTAAACCATTTGCTCTACAACGCTGAAATTTTGCACAGAGGTTTTTTTATGATGTATACAATCACTAAGGAAGGATTTTTTTGAAATTCGACCCCTAAAGGGGTAAAAAGGGGGGTCAAAGTTTGTATGGGAATATTTTTATTTTTCATCCGATTGACTTCAAACTCGGTTTATGTACTTTTTATGAGAAATAGAGAAAACACATTTCCCTGATTTTGGAAATTCGACTTTTAAAGGGGTAAAAAGGGGGGTCAACATTTGTATGGGAAATTTTAATTTTTCAGCCGATTGACTTCAAACTCGGTTTGTATATTCTCTATGAGAAATAAAGAAAATGTTTTCTTCGATTTTGGAAATTCTACCCTTAAAGGGGTAGAATGGGGGGTTAAAGTTTATTTTTCATCCGATCGACTTCAAACTTTGTGGCCCTTTTCTTTAGTCACGAACTGTTCGTCGTATCAATTTTAATCTTTGTAATGCCTCCCAAAATCTTTCGCCGTTGAATATGCTTATCGCTTCATCTAACTCCAGCGTACGTACTCCAAATATATTCAAACGGAATTCTGTATGAATGGGGTCATACTGCTAGAAAGTGGTGCATCTTTCTGGTTGCAAGAGTGTAATAAGATCTGGGAGGTGTGGAATATAATGAAGGGGTAAAAGCTCCCTCTATTCTAAAGATGGTGCTTATCATATCACTGTATTTGTCAGCAAAAAAATAATGTTTTGTCCCATAGATAGTGACTCAATCTGCTAAGTATGATCTGTGTTGAGATGCCAGCGCTTCACTAACAAAAATATTGATCATATAATCTTTGAACTGTTTTCTCCAACAGGGCATTAAACACATTTTTCAAAGATACTAACTTCTCCTTAGGTACTTCCTTAGATAGGTTTTCTGCGCGATATATAAATATAAAAGAGGGAACTAACTGACTGTAAAGGAATATCTGTGTACCAAATTCTGAGGACTGCGCGAGCGAAGCCGCGGGCAAAAACTAGTTTCTTATAATAGACTATACAAACCGAGTTTAAAGTCGATCGGAGGAAAAAATACAAATTTTCCCATACAAATGTTGACCCCCTTTTACGCCTTTAAGGGTTGAATTTCCAAAATCGGAGAAATAATTTTTCTTTATTTCTCATAGAGAGTACTCAAACCATGTTTGAAGTCAATCGGATGAAAAATACAAATTTTCCAATACAAACTTTGACCTCTTTAGGGGTTGAGTTTCGAAATATCCTTCCTTATACCTTGTACATCTTAATGTTTTTTTTCTACTACGCCACCTCTCGCGAACGTCTGACAAACATCCGAGAGTATGACTGTCCTGAAAAACCTTCTCAATTCAGCCGTTCGGACTTAGGTCCCTGCCATTCGTCCCAAAAATAGAAACTCACACAAACGAATGGTTGCGAGAAGCTAGGCCTAGGGTGTCTACCCGCCAGAGGCAAGAGTGCTTAGGTCACCTTTCGTCTTTGCTCTCCCTAAAGGAGAAACTCTAACCTTTTTTTCGGTACCAAGCAGTATGATTTTTTGCTCCGATCAAGCTCTTCTGGTCAGCCTCAGCACCAGTCTTTGTCTTGTGGACGGGTTATAAAAGGAAATAAACGGGCGCAGAGTGCTACGGTACCCTCCATCCTTTTCTTCTAGTAGAGAATCCCTCCACTGACTTTTGGTCAAGCAGAAGAACGGATTTAACGAACCACCCATTTCTACCATGCATTAGTTTCTCTCTCTCAGTGGTTGACTCCCAGAGGCAATAGACAGGGGATGGACTGTTACGGTTACCCTCCGTCCATACTAAATGCAAACATTTTTAACCAACTGAGTTGACTGCTTCAGCCATCATTATGACCTCCTGGCACAGTAAGATGCACGCGAGATATCTCTCTTTAAAAAAAGATTCGTATGTACCAATAGAATTCCCACCTGTATGTAATGTTCTGGCCACTTCCTGTGTCCTGTTTTTGGGACAGCCACCTAACCTAACCCTCATAACTAAAATATCAAAAAAAAAACACACAAATGAACTGTAAATTGTTCTAAAAAAAAATTGACTTCTGGGCGCTTTGCAAAACTGGAACATATTTTGTCGAATCTCACTATATCGAAATTTTCATAGTTCACTATTTAGAGTAGTCTGTGTAAAATGTTGGAGGTTCACTATATTGGATAGTTCACTATACAGAGGTTCACTATACCGAGCGTCTACTGAAATAATACACCCCTCAGAATAGTTGCAATAGAATTCATAAAAATAACTTTGCATGATTTAATTAGCCATGCAAACACTGCTAGCATATTTTTTGACAATAGCTGATTTTGGCAAATTATTTCACCAACTTGATTTAACTTTATTTTCTGTTTGCTAACAATTATCCGATAAAAATATAGGAAATGCCATTGATTCTCTTTCATTTGATGTGGGTGAGTGTATTATGTACCATGGCAATCCCACTCATTCTCTGGGGAGTCCAACAAGCCTTTCGTTGAGTAATTACATAATATGAATTAATTATTTTTATATCGAAAAGTATAAGTTTCGGGGTGGCAATGTAATAATTATTATCTCAATGATTATTCCCACCGCTGGGAGTGCTCTGTACTCCCCCATTAGCCTTTATTTAAAGTCCAATTAATTCGGTCTCTGAATTAAATGCATCAAATGAGCTCCACATTTTATTTTGTTTCCATAGTGTCCAGGCACGTAGCCAGGGGGGGGGCTTGAGGGGCTGAAGCCCCCCCCGAAAGTCGTTAACAAAAGACAAAAACTAAAATTTTCTAACTGATAGCTCAACTTTTTTTTAATACTTTTTCCGGGAAAGGCGGACCTATAACGCTTCAACAGCGCCCCGAGATGCTTGCAGATGTCTGTTAGTTCCAAATTTTGCTTGTCCTGTAACAAAAGGAGTTTTGGAAAGTGTACTGTATGCTCATGAGCATTAGCAGCCTGTCTTGTGGGGCGCCCAAAAGTTGCATTTCGGGGGACAATGTCTTTGAGTTCCTCGGAACATCTCCCGTGGAAATACCTCTACCTATAGAACAAGCAGAGGTCAGCGACTTGTCTTCTGTGCACCAAGGGTTGTAGATTCGATGTGAGTGAAGGGTCCCCAATAAGTCGAACTGCTTGTCTCTGTATTCTGTCAAGTAGATTAAATGAATGTTTTGGGGCCGAGCTCCATATATGGGAGCAATATTCCAGGCCTGGTCTAACCTGTGATTTGTAGAGAAGGAGAAGTTGCTTGGGGCTAAACTACCTCTTTGCTCTAAATAGGTAGCTCAACTTAGCCGACGCCGATCTTGCGATATAGGATATGTGGTCCTGCCATGTGATTCCTGAATTGACTGTGACTCCTAAAATGTGTATTGAGTCCTTGGGATGGATTAGATGGTAATTCATTGGATCTGAGGACCTGTTGAAGCATTTTCCCTATAAAATGTTGTGAGCTGTGTCTTGTTTGCAACTGAAACTGAAATGACCGTAATGGGGCTTAATATAAATTCAAATCTATAAAAATAAGGAGACTATCCCGGTAGGTATACAGTAGGTATGTACACTGTGCAAGCATTAGCTTTAACCTGGCTCTGTCATGCCAACTCCTGCAATTCGCAATTACCTTAGTGTAGTTAGTGAAACTCATTTCTTCCGCAACCTTTCAAATGCATATTATGTAACTTTCAAAACTGTCATTAAAAAACACGCACCAGGGAGCCGAAAAACTCGACTTCGACTTCTACGCCTTTGTAAAACAAAATTCATTGCAAGGCATGACATTGTTAATTCCTTTGTAGAGCTCTTCAAATGCATCTCAATAAGTATTGAAAAAATAACGAGCTGAACGTGGGTGATGTCTTCGAAAGTATCAACACTTTTGGCAGTGGTCCAAAAATGCGATTGCCTAGTAAGCCTCATTGTATCGAAAAACTTTTCAGTTTAGCGCTGCCCTTATCAGTTTCCCTACAGAACAAATCCTTAGATTTCGTTTCTCCAATCGACCGCACAAAAGAAGTTCTGAATTCTCTTAAGGACATCAGAGAAAATGCCGAAGATTTTTTCAGAGAGTCTTTTCAATCCGCATCCTTACTTGCCGAGGACTTATTTGAAGAACTTCATTGAAACAAACAACGCGTTCCGATCCAGAAACCTCTCCTTCTGAAGCCTATTTTAGAGTGCCGATACTGATTTCTTGCATAAATTCGTTAATACAAAATCTTACCGACAGATTCATGGTCAACGAAGACGTCCTACCATCGATCGTTTCAAGCTCTTCTCCCAGGTTTTGCTACAGTTTAGCCTGAGCGAAAAGTTGGAAAAGTTAACACTTTACTTTGATAATGCAATTTCGTTATCAGCTGTGAAAGCTGAGTACATTCTTTGGTGCGAAAAAAAAATCGTCGAGTGGGAGTGACCCTTCTACCGAAGTTTTGAAATTGCTTGATTATGTGACAAGACTAACTTTAGACTTATAAATTTCTTGCTTACGGTTTTAGCAACGCTTCCAGTGACCACAGCTAGATTTGAAAGAACCCTTTCAGCTATGAAGCTAGGCCTACGGTGTCTACCGCCTGTAGCGCCACATATTTATTTTTTATTAGCTATGAAAAAGATTGAAACAATGTCCCGAAGCGTTATGGAAAATGCAAGGTTAAGTTCACTTGCTATGATATCTGTTCATTCGGATATTATTGTGAATTAGAGTAGGAGCTAGCAACGTTTTCTCTCAAGTCATTTTAGCAAGGCTGTAACTTTGTGAGCTTAGATCGTGGTGACTACTGAACACGAAAATACATTTCTGGTAGCGCTGCGTTGGTTTATATTGGAATGCCATAACCTCAAAAGTGAAAGAAATTTACCTCATTTTAGCAAACTTAAGATTTTGGTCTATGATGAAACCGGAGTTTTGGTTTGGCTTTGAGGAATTAGTAGAGTGATAATATCGCTAACATAATATGAAAAATTGGACTTTGCTATAATGACTTAAATTTTGCCTTTTTTGCACTTTAAAACCGCCAAAAACTGATATCGCAATTGTATTTTCTGCCTACATCGGTCGTAAATTAACACATACCTTTTGAGGTTATGGAATTAGTATATAAACCAACGCAGCGCTGCCAGAAATGTATTTTCGTGTTCAGTAGTCACCACGAACTAAGACCACAAGGTTACAGTCTTGCTAAAATGACTTGAAAAAAAAACGTTGCTAGTTCTTAGTCTATAAGGTGATTGATTTCATATCAAAAAAAAATCAAGACGTTTTCTGCTTTGAAAAAATGTGACTAATAGAAATCAATGAATTGGAATATACATAGTTTTTTTTGTAAGACTTGGAAGCAAGCCCCCCCCGAACCAAAATCCTGGCTACGGCCCTGATAGTGTCCCTGTTTTGCTCGGCTGATTTAATTTGCCCTTCATAAGAGCTGTCTGTGCTCGGATACATTTGGGAATTTCTAATACATTTTCGGTGAAATGGAATATCTGAATGAGCATTTTATTCTAATGACACGGATACCAACCCCTACAATATTTTTCGGATCAGGCGTTACATTACATGTGAGTGTAGCATTTTTGCTCGTGACTGATATAGATTTCATTTGAATTCTTTCAATTGCGAGGAGGCATGAAGTTCCATGAATTCTCGCGAGTATTTCTAGATTTTATTAGATTTTAAATTTTCGGTGAATTTTGTAAAATTAGATTTGAATAATGTATAATGCTTCATATTGAACCAAACTATCTGCAAGTGTTATCTTTTCCATCTAGATAAATTTAATTGAAAAATGTATTTATATGCGGAAAAATGCATTTTGGCATTTATCACCAAATGAAGCATAAATGCTGTGAGGGATACATTTTACCAAGCGATCACTCCTCCATCCGGCCTTTCAATCAAAAATAATTGACCGACGAGAGATAAAATCTCTCTATTACAAAATTTATTGAAAATTCTATCTGACACTAAGTGACTGGATAGCTGGATAGCTGGGATAATGTGTTCCAACTTAGTGGATGTAACGTGTCACATACAAAAGGACAGATACTATGTTCGCATGTTGTACGTGGTTTGCATAATGACAGAATCACCATATTATAGGAGTGACATAGTGTGGGTTTCGAATACGGCTGAAATTTGTCGTGTTGCATAACACAATTACGCATGTTTGTGACATAGTTGTTGTATATAAATTTCCTTACATCTATTAACTCCTCCCAATGATATAGCTATGGATTTATGTAATTAGCCTTCGTGTTGCTGGTTCTTCTCCTATATTGTTTCATCCTGGGGGTTCCGTTGTTATTTGATATCAATATAATGGATGCAGCATCGCGTGCTATCGAAGCGAGTTCAAGCAAAAATTATGTTCATTGAAGTTTGCATTAATGGACGGAATAGAGGGTACGAGCCATTTTCATTGCAGAGGGGATGGAATAGGAAGATTCCTTGAATTGAATTAACGCTTGTGATATAGGATCATAATTTGCTATGAAAATTGTGACAAATTTTAGCGACGTCTGCGGGGGGATACTTGAGCTAATTGAATATCCATATTAGGAAAAGAATACGATTTTACTGCCAATCAGATTCCAGTTATCTGAAGACAGCAGTTCGAAGTGAATTTCTTTAATATTACATTATATAATTCTCTTGAAAATTACATGTCAATGTACAGCAATGTAAATGCGCAGCAATTACATGTCAAAGAACGTAGATTCCGACAGGCAATTTGCATATAAATTAATCCTACTTTGCATGGACTTGGGTGTGAGATTAGATTGGTTGTTGATTTGGTGATTACATCAATCCGATATATTTGCTTGTCAATATACCCTACAGCTGGGACAAAATGGACAACTTTACATGCCGAAACAGGCGCTCAACGAAAGGTGGAATTACGAAGTGAATATACATATAGCTCATCGCTGTACAAACTATCCAGCATGACAACGTGGGGCCATACGTCGAGCCGATCGTCGCCTATTACAAATCTGAACCTGTGGCTCGTCAATGGCTCACAACACAGTCTAGGGGATATTCTGTCGCCAACACTATTTCTACTTACATATAAACGATGTACTAACTACCATAGTAGGTACACTATATGAGAGACATGGGGTCCAACGAATGCCGCTTGAAAGTCTAAGTCCCTACAATCTACAAGAATATTATGCGGGTGAAATTCCTGAGTCTCTAAACATTTAAAAAATCTATAGTTTTCTGGATACTGTCAGTGGATTCCAACGGGGAAATTGCTATCTGCGGTGCCTACCAAAAAATCAAACTGTATACACACAAACATAACCCCAAGGCAAGAGATAGATATTTATTGACTGCCAAGGCTATTGTCTCTAAGATAATGATACCAACTCTTGCTGGATAAAATCCAGTATATTTCATATAAACGTTATTAAAATTTAATATAATTGCAGGACCTATATTCAGTTCAACTGCTTTTTATACCCGGTACCACACTGTGGCGAGGGTATATTCACTTTGACATTCCATTTGTAACGCACATAAGGAAGCGTTGTAGGTATGACAAACTATATATATTATTGATCAGCATCACTTTCTTAGTCGACCTAGCGATGTCCGTCTGTCTGTCCGTCTGTCCGTCCGCACGATTACGGCCGTAATTTAAGAGCTATCGACTTGAAATTTGGTACGCAAGCTTTTATCCACCAAACTGAGGCTAAGTTCGAAGATGAGCAAGATCGGATGAAAACTACTACTACCTCCCATACAAAAATATCGGATTTATATAGCTTTTTGATGTTAAAAATTAAATTTAAATAGCTACAATAAAGATAGTAAGTTTAAACTTTGCACATATTGTTTTAATAATATTTAAAATTTTTTGACAAAAAATGAGCTTGGTCGAATAAAAACTACCCATACCTCCCATACAAATACATATATATATTTTTAGTACTAAAATATTATTTTTTATTTTTACAATAATACAGTACCGGGTATTTGAGCTTCGGCATAGTCGAAGATAATTGTCTTACTGGTTTACTAATGCATTCAAAAAGAGTGTATTCTACATTTTTTTATTAATCTAAGTCTCTGGCTAAATTGACATCAGACTAACATCAGCTGCCTGACAATTTTTTTTAGAGCATAGATAGCTACCTACTTGCCCTCAGAAAATTTTCTTTTGTAACGACAGAAAACTGTGGTTCGCCTTTATGACGTGGTACATATGCCCTACTAATACCATTTTTGTGTTCCAAATACGCCAAATCTATTTCGATGTCCGATTTACGAGCTAATTTTTTTTTAATTCCGAATTTAACACATACTTTGTGAGGAGAGGCTGTACTAGCTACTTTTGGGCTATGTTGATTTGTACCTTTGATTTGGCAGCGGGTTGGCACGCAGGCATAAGCTCGGCTTAGCTCGCTGTATTGGTCAGAGTTCTTGCTGCCTACTACTCCCACACAAAACAAATTTATTATCGTGCCAATAAAAAATTTGAAAATTGAAAATAGAAGGAAAATGGAAAATCTACTAATTATACTGTATGTTCTGTTGCTGAGGAACTAGCTTACAGCAGCGCTAGGTATCGTTGCACTTGATATTTAAATAAAGTATCAATGTAAGTTCCAGCAGATACACACACCATTGTTGTTATGATGGCTCAGAAGTTGTGTCCACCATCTTGGGATACCCCCCTCTTGTATGACACCTATGATTGTGCCACACCATGTCATCAATTTCCCTCCTAAAAACTTTTGATGGCCCCTTAAATTCAAGCCGCGTTTCACCCCCTTTTTCTACATCGCACTGACCTCACCTTTCAAATCTTTTCACCTAAAACATATCCTTTCTAATAAATGAACCAAAATAAACATAAATTGAAACTAATTGTTTTCATTTGAACGTAAGTATAATCATTTAATTCATAGTAGTGATTATTCCATTTGAAATTATGTATGTATAGATAATCATTCAATTCATGTTAGCCTATGTAATTATTCATTTAACCTATATCCCCTTTTAACTTAAATGCTGACAAAATTAACTGTTCCTACTCTTCCTTGACGCTTATGTGCACATTAACCTCATCGTATCACAATCAAAATTTAAATTTAGTAATCTTAAAATATATCTGTACTCATATATGTACTCTTATGTAGGGATACTAGTTTATGTATAACTTATATTTCTATTTCATATTTTAGTGTACTTAGATTTGAATTTGCATGTTTTTTTTTTGAATATATGTAAATACCCGTAAAAAAAATTTATTTAGGTTCTAAGTTGTAGGTTAGGATATCTATTTTGATAAATTTTCTTGTTTCATCTTTCAATTTATTTCATTTATCTAGTCTGTTTTAGCTAATTTTACGTAACACTTTCTCTCACTGAACTGAAACTTGTTTCTCACTGATTATTATCAATAGTGCTGATCCTCATTGCGAATATATATTTATAGATAATTATATATATATATAAATAGCAATATAGTAATTATAACCATAAGAAAATACGCTTTTGATATGTACATACGTTTCGTGGACGAGCAGGTAGATTTGATGCTTTACCAGTGGGTGCACTTACTGCGTGTACGATGAGACAATTCAGCTTTTTGTTTTGGGTTTCCTCTATTGCTTCGATGACGAGTAGGGCTGAGATGAACAGGGGGCTTGATGCATTCGCATTGGCATGTGAATTTTCGTCTCGGTGGGAAAGGGAACCGTAGTCGGAGGATGTTGCTGGCTCTCGCAGCCGTCTTTAACGTGCTGGGATGAGCTTTTAATTTTATTTGTGCGGTGCGGTGCGGTATTGGAATTTCTCCCACTGGAGTACGCAGGCAGACAATGTACAGCGCGGTTTGTGTGATTCAGAGACTGAGACGCTCGGATACTTGATGCTCGACTTTGACTCTCTGGTACAGGGGAATTGTTTCCGATCAGTATCAGTTAGCGAGATCGGACAACTAATTCACCCACGAAGGTTACTAATCGTTGCTTGTAAAGTCTACAAAATCTAGAAGTTTTTCATCGATCAGTGATAACATTTTACCGGGAAACTTTATGTTGGCATTTACCTTGATCATGCGCTATATAGGCTTGAGGATCACTCGAAATTTATTTCTAATTATTATTCGTTTGGGAATAAAACTTCGATCACGGGATGGCCTTTATCTAATGAAAATTATAATTTTAGCTAACACCACTGACTTAAATTGAACTTGGTTTTACCTGAATTGCCATATAACCACACTCGACCGAAGTATAGAATAGAAAAGGCGGAAGTTAACGCTGGAGTGGCTTATATGGGAGAGTGTGCGAGTGCGATGCCGAATCATTTTGGCGACCTCTTGTCAGTGTATACGAATCTACTTGAAATTTTTGACGAAGCCTTAAGAAGTGTGTTCACTGACTTCACACTTTAGGGTGGAATTGCAATGTAGTATTTAGCTCAATCGAAAACAGCTGCACGTTACAACTTTACACGTTTTGGTACCATTTTATTAAATTGAATTAAACCGTTGAAAATTGGGAGTACAAAACGTAGAAAAACGCAAAATGTGTGTTTGATCTTATTTCACTGCTTTATTTAACATTTTGTATGCGTTGAAAGAGTGCGTCAAAGTAGTTCCATTTCACATGCGATCTAAACCAGCAGATTCAAAAAGTTTTTAAAATGTCTAATGGAATCTCATTGGACGATATAAAAGTACACGATCGCCGTCAGTACCGGCGGTATAATATAACTTGCTGTGCGGTTCTTGGCTGAAGGTAGCTAGACGGGTGTAGAAAAACATTTTAATTAAGGACTACTATAACCAACCTTTTCTACTTCTTGGTGGTGGGCTAGGCTGGGTTATAACTACATAAGTCCCATTCGGTTTTAGCGTCAACCTTTAAGATTCTCCTTTGCAAATTCCTTTGCCAATGCAATTTTTTTTCCATAAATTCCAATAAATTGTTTCTGGTTTGTTAATTTTATCCTTTGAAAAGAATCTTATTTAATTTATTTATATGAATTACATTTACATTTATATGAGTTACATTTTCAGTCGTTTCGATTACTTGGCGATCACTAATTTGTTAACGTAAAAAATCGTCGTTTTTCGGAAACACCTTAAAGAATGTCTGCGAAATGTCTCACATGACGTTCGTCCCACAAGGCCTTTAACGAGAATTGGAGTTCAAGCTCAAATTTTAAGTACTCGTAAATGCCACTCAGAATAAGTGGAAGAATATTCGTATTCCAGTATGGAAATGTATCCAGTATCTGGACATTGAATCCAGTATGGTACTGGAAAATTCAGTATAGTTGGTATCATTATTCTAAGACTATATGACATCAGAATGGAACAGTAATTTTATATGAATTAAAAGATTGAGAAGGCTAACGAACTGTGCCATTATCAGAATGTTGTGAACAAACTAGTGTTGTGTTTAAACTCACAAGCAATGCAATTCTAAAAAAACCTACATTAAGAAAAAACCAACCCACCTTCTAGGTAAATATATCACCAGCATAACTGGGATCACCACAGGCTACTGGCATATTAGGGGACCATAAACCCAGACTGGCTATACGGTATACGGTGACACAAAAGAAGAAGAAACTCTCATCCATACTTCCATATCCATGTCCATTAATAGGTACTATTTTACTACTACATTAATAGGTACTACTTTATAAAATGCAACGCCCGTCTGTTCGTCCCTCCATAGCTCGAGAGCCATTCCTCCCATTTACATGATTTTTTTTCTCATTTATAGATGTGTGGCCAAATTAGTAGATTTTAGTGGATTAAATGGGGGGTCTCACGAAACGTTAGCCGTATGAACTCGAAAGTTTGTATGTTAATAGATGAGTCAAAATTATTACATGTCTCACTCATTTTCCAAAATTCGTCCAATAAGGGTTGGAAAACTTTTCAAGCAAACTTTTATACTTCGACCTTACTACGATTAACTTGCCATTATACGCATAAATCTATGTATGTCAATTCAAGATATGCTTTTAATTGCTAGGCAATAGATTAGGTTAGGTTAGGTCGCCATCCATGGGGAACCTAAACGGTCAAATAACCTAAACCACTTCGCCCAAGCAATTAATTTCCCTACAGAACCTGAAAATTGTTACAGTTTTTGTTGCGAGGCCAACCTCCTCCAAATTGTCGTAGAAGTACCTACCGAGGAATTTCCTCCTGTACCGAGCAATAGCTTGACATTCACAGAGGAGATGAGTTATGTCCTCTGTGACATGCAAGTCTCCGCAATACCTGCATATGTCTGTATCATAGCGTGCCTCCTTAGAAGACAGTGCCCGGAGAGTATCCCTATTACCATTCGTAGCCTTGATCTGCTGAGCCTTAGTAATTCTACAGAATTATCTAGCTTAGGCCACAGAACCTTTGAGACTCTGTGTCCTACTATATTCAACCATCTCTGATCTGTCCTGTTTCTAATATTCTCGAGAACAATTCTCTTGGCCACGGCTATTGGTGATCTAATGCCCTCAATTGTTTTATTAGGTGGAAGCTCTGCTCCGGTTTTGGCCAGAACATCAGCCATTTCGTTATCCTCAATATCACAGTGTCCGGGTACCCAACACAATCTGACTTGGTTCTGCGCGCATAATGCTCTGAGAATTGTCCTACCTGTCTGGTTTTGAAGAACCCTGCGTTAGTTAGCGGAAGCGCACTATTACCTGCTTGCAGTTTTATTTGTAGGTCCAGGGGTAAAAGATACATAAACGTCTCAAGTGCAGCTGTGGGTGTGGTGCGTAAAGCACCAGTGATGACAGTGCAGGCTGTTCTTTGTACCCTAGTCAACACATCCCGTATATATAACTTATTTGTGGCTTTCCACCAAACGAGAGCTCCATTGCTAGGCAAAACTTCACCGAGTATTTTCAGCTAACATTCATCTTTCTGGTCCATCCAGAAGGTGATATAATAATGAATTGAAAATATAGATCTTATTTGGCTAAATGCGAAAAAAAAATTTTCTCGTTTTAAAAATTCTTCGGATTAGTACAGGTTACTTAAGAACTAAGTTGGCGACGGGGGAGGGGTAGGAAAAGAGTGGAAGGAACTAATTCTGGAACTAATTGGCCGATTTTAAAAATTCTTACAATATTGTACTGGCTATATCCTCCGGATCCATTATATTTATAGCGGGTTACTTAGGGAGAGGATGGGGGAAGGAGATATAGGGACTGTCTTTGAACTACTCGGCAATAGCCGGCCATAGCAAATTAGAACTAAACAGCGATCTATAGGAACAACTTCCTTCGACTCCCTTGAGGAAGTTTCGAAAAACGGTATTAAAGAGGTAACAACCTTATTGAGTTTCACAGGCTGGATCTATAGACTCTCCTCTTTCACAAGCTTTAACAAGCTTTAACTCAAAATAGTTGTGGTAACTAAATGGAATAACGTGCTATTTGGGCTTATCGAGGCCGCCATAGAAATACTTAGCAACCCTCGATTAGATTAGATTAGATTAGATGAGCGAGCATGTCACTATATCTAAGCGGTAAAAAATAAGCCTTTCGTGGTACTCTCGACTCGAGATAGAAAATCATACACTCCTACACAACTTCAGGCTGACAACAATTTGCTTTCATAAATATTGTAATTCAAGTGCTTATTAGTTGTTGAGTTTTATAAGACCTGCGACTGCAATTTCACATCCATCACATCTTCACGTTTTTTCGTTTGTAGTCTAAAGAAATAAGCTTGTGGGAGTAAGTGCTCTTCAGTAGTTACTGTGCTGCAGAACTGAGCAGGGGATCTCAAGCTCAACGATATTATTCGTAAAATAAACTACTTCATTGAGGTAAAAGCCCTATGCATTATAAAAACCATAGCGAAGGACCATTTTAAAACAGATTACTCAAGGAGCGAAATATCACTTGAATACTTTATTTCGAAGACTAAGAAAAACAAATCTAGCTATCAGTAATAAAATATAATCGTAAAAGAAATTTAACTACCAACCCGCTTTATCCCCAAGCCCTGGACAATCATGCCAACACAAAAGAACTCGATTTATCCTCAATATTCCGAGCAAAATGTTCCCTTGTGCACATTCTTTCTATGGATGCTCAAACTACACTTACACCGGGCCACAAAGAATACACTTCTATACTTACCATCTGCTACTAAAATTGGCTTATACCACTTAAAAAGAACGATGCAATCTGCAATACATTCGCCCGCCCCTACATTTCTTTCAAAGTTCAACATTGTACTCCTCCTAGAGATTATCTCGATTCACCACCGAACAATTGAGCATTTAGTTGGATCCATTCAACTTATCCCCCCTCATGGGGTTGATGGAGTAGAAAAATATAAATGAAAAACTACAGCTATAACAAAGGACAATGGCTCTTGTAATAAACAATCGTACACACCCGGTGAACAAAGTCAAAGTGAGGAGTGGATGGTCTGCAACTCTCACATCCCCGCATCTGAATTTCACAAGTAAATTATTTATCCAATATTCATTGGTAATAAATTTTCTTAAACAAAAAGTGAAAAGCTAGACCACAAAACAGAATATGCATGTATAGGGGTTGATGAGAAAACCCTTTTCAACTGGCTTTTGCCATGTCAGACTGCCAAAATAAAACCAACTTTTGATGTTGTATCTGCAGATTTGTTAACATTTTTTTTTCTGTCAAGCGAAATAGATAGATATCTAGATTGAAATCCTTTGATATGCAAAATTATTAAACAGAACAAAAACTCACCTCAGACGAACGACTTGTCCCAACGAAATTGCCCTTAAAACAAGCAGAAGGCCCACTTCACTTCGCCAGATCAAAACTAGAATATGACAATAACTCTCACACTAACTCAAATTTGAGTTTTAAAAGGACTCGCTTTCGACAAGGATAAGGGACTCAAACAAATTTCACAAAAATCCGACACGATTTTCCACAACCGAAAAAAAAAAACACTATACACTCAAACAATTATTTGCATCTGCATCGATCGATGGTCTGGGCCACTTTGTGCCAACATCCCGGCCAAAGGCAATAAATCTAAGTGAAGGAAAAACTCTGTACACCAAACAGCAGTATTTTCCATCGTCTTTGTATGGTGAACGGGGGGTCAGTGAGAAATAAATAAACCAAAAACGAAACCTGAATTAGTCGTAAGCCATTAAATCTCAGGGGAACAGCTTTTTGAATAATTTCGTCGAGTGTGCACACAACAACTATGCCACTTTGTTACACCGTTACACACTCCATCTATTATTAGCTAGGTTAGCAGCAGCAATTCACTGGTTTAGTTCAGAGGTGTTGACTGTGAGGACAAAGGGGGAGCTGCCATCCCATGACGTGTATGTGGGTATAGAGACCCTCGAAAATGTCCAAAGGATTGTACTATGTATGCTGCTAAAGTGTTTATATTCTCCTTTCTAGAAGCAGAATTTATTGCTTTCAGTGTGAAGTTTTGTATCTTTAATGTGGCAAAGTCAAGTGTGTGGAAGCAGTGGAAGCTTGTTTTTATAGATTCACTGCGAATTTAAATGAAGTCCTTACCTTGAGTTTTTTGAGAAATTCTTTTAAATGATCGGATAACTTTTATATCGTGAATGAAATGGGTAGAGATCAGCAGATATTATGTGTAGATTTCAAACGTGAAACGAAAAGAGAATGTGTGCCAGAAATTACTGGCTTACTCAGGCACCCAACTTTATCCACTTATTAACTTACGGCTGCATAACATTTCAAAGTCGGCTGAGTGTCTACAGCAAGCCATTTTATTTGAGCTCAATCTGCCTGCAAGGAATCATTGATATCAGAAGTTGGACACAAATAGCCGAGAGCAATGTACAAAGTGTGGCGATAACTTCTGATCAAGTAAAGCTACGGACATATATGATCAAATGATAAACACTTTTCGACCGCAGGCATAAAGTTGATTTACCACCCCAATGAATGCCAATATGTATAACGAGCCAATGTACTAGCAACCACTTGAATGAAGACATGTAAGTGGAAACTATTTGCCAGAAGATGTCCATTAATAGATTGGAAGTAGTATGTATGAATTGAATGGGTTGTTCTTGTTAGAACATATAAACCGAGTTGCGCAATTTTACGTACACATGTCTATTGATGATTGTTAACCGATAGCAGTATACCATTTCTATGGTGATTTCTGGATTCTAGATTTGGTATTCCGCAAAAATCTGCATCTAGGGTGAGTGCTTTTGATACTAAAAGATATGCTGTCATCCCATGTTATGTGAATTTTTCGACAAAGGAATACCTAAGCCGTATTTATAAAGCTATGAGTACAGGTGCCATGAAATTAAGTCTTATGCAAAAGGGTCCAAAACGTAATTTTCGACTTTTTTTTTTGACTTTATTGCACTTTTGAAATTGCATTAAAATCCAAAACGAGTTTTGTACTTTATTTCATTTTTGAAAGTGTAATAAAGTCATTGGACATTATTGCACTCAGCTATTTAAAAGAAAGACGAGCAGGGGGGGTTGCAGGGGGGTAGCATGCCCCCCCATACATATACTACTGTTCATGCAGTGTGGATTTTATTTCCACTTCGATTTGGACTTTATTGCACTTTTGAAAATGAAATAAAGTCCAAAAATCGTTTTGGACTTTATTGCATACGACTTTATTTCATGGCACCATGAGTACACGGCATGCCAAACACGACATACGCATGCCACTCTGACGTCACGATAATTACTCGACATATTGTAGAATATGTCAAGTTTTATTATATTGTGGCATGTGCGAAAAGTATGCCGAGTACACGGCATGTACGTTTTGTCTCAAAGTTGGCATATTCGTTATGTCGACGGTGACTGACAAGAAATCTACTTTTTTGTATTCTCCGAAATTTACATGCCATTCTAAGTTGGACATATATATGCCAGACGCATGCCAACATATATGTCAGCGTCAATAATATGCCGAGTACACGACATGCACCCTTTTGTGGCATATTCTGACGTCAAATTGACGTCAGACTGGCATGCGTATGTCGTGTTTGGCATGTCGTGTACTCATAGCTTAATTGCCGTTGGTCAGGTGTAAGCACGAGCTCGGAACAATATGTTGTTAACAGCTTCTTATCTAAATGATGAAAACTGATTTATGGTTCTAATGTTCATCTGTACATGCCGGTAATTATATCAGGCTACTAAGAATCGGTAAAGAAGTTCGCAAAATAATGTCAACATGTTACAATGCTATGGGAAGATCACTCATCTCGAGAGGAAAAATATACGGATCATCCTTGCATTACCAAAGTGGTATTTGCTGAACTTTAGCAGCAGCTTTTTAGAATTTTACTAAGGCCGTTTTACATTATTTTAATAATCTGATCTGAAGATTTAGAGTACCGACCCACTAATAAATGGTTTTGTAAAGCCTTATTATAGTGAATTTGCAACCGATATAATTATGTATTATCTTTTATCAGTTATCTACTGTGATGCATAGTGATGCAGCTAAAATATCAGCGGAATGAAATTTTAGCTTACATAAATACAAACGTTGGAGAATAAAAGGCATTACAAAAAAAATTGCAATCTTTGCAATCTGTACTACTTAGAAAATGCAACGTCCGTCTGTTCGTTTCTCAATTTCCCAATTTTCATGATTCTTTTTCTGATGTGTGGCCAACTTAGTCCGTAGGGTGTGTGGGTGAGAATTGCTCAGGAGTAAAGGGGTCGCGGGGAATAGGGGGGCCTCACCAACCGTTAGTCCTATGAACTTGAAAGTTTGTACGTTTATAGATAAGTCAAAATTATTACATGCCTCATTCATCGTTTTTCAAAATTCGCCCTATAAGGGTTGAAAAACTTATCAAATTAACTTTTCTATTTCGACCTCACTACCTTAACTTGCCATTATATTCATGAATCTATGTATGGCAATTCTAGATATGCTTTTAATTGTTAGGCAATACTTTACCGAGTATTTTGAGCTAACATTCATCTTTCTGGTCCATGCAGAGGGTGATATACAACCAATTGAAAATAGATCTTAATTGGCCAAGTGCGAAAAAAATTGCTTCATTGATTGCAGTTCTGCTTAGGGGTAGTTTTGTATTGCGTTCCAAAAATAGAATATTATTACTCGCACGACGGGCATTCAAAATGCCTATTGTACGTACATACTCATGTATGGCGTAGTTGAATTTGATGTAGGCAATGGATATGCATAAAACAAACTAAATATGTATATATGTATGTCTACGTACATATAAGAGGTTTGTGCTGCGTAAGCGATAGATACCTATCTACATATATGGAAAGTTTAACGATATGATCGCATAGTATGTATAAATAATTAGATCATACCTGTGACGAGTTTTTATTTATGTGAAATCTTATGTCCATTGACTTAGGACTTTCGGATCAGTACAGGTTACGTAAGGACTATGATAGAGACGGGGGAGGGGTAAAGGGGTGGTAGGGACTAACTCCGGAACTATTTGGCCGATTTTAAAAATTCTTTCAAGATTGTACCGGCTACATCCTCCGGATCAGTATAGGTTAGTTAGGGTGTGGATGGGGGAAGGGGAAACTGGGGTATAGGGGCTATCTTCGGAACTACTCGGCCATTGCCAGAGTTGACCTCCGAATACAACGTCTTTCACATGGACAGCTATATATTGAATGTTCACGTGTGAGCTGTATGCGTAATTTGTTTATAGCTACTTGCGCCCATTAAATAAATAACATGTAGGTATAGTTTATGAAAAGGCATAGCGATCAAATATTTTGTGAGCTTAAAAAGAAGACAAAATATAAACAAGTAAAAGTGTTACCATGCTTTGATACCCTCCACTGTATGTACTAGGTACAGGTAAACGCATGTGTCTAATATTGGTTTTGTATGGGAGGTACCAGAACTACTTGACCGACATAGAGAATTTTTTAATACCAACTTGACAACGGTAAAAACAAGTCCTCTCATAAAACTTCATTCACCTAAGTCGATTCGTTTGGACGCTATCGTGCTTTCAACAGACAGACAGACAGACGGACATGGCTAAATCGATTCAGAATGTGATACGGATTCAGAATATATATATTTTGTAGGGTCTCCGGTGAATCCTTCTTGGCGTTACAAACGTAATGACAAAGTGAATATACCTTCCTGTGGAGGGTATAACAAACGTGCATTTATATGATAGGATAGCTGAAATAAATTTGAATTTAATTTAATAGAAAAGAAAACAGCGTTGCTAGTACTGTATAATTTAAAATGTTAGCTTGTATGCTGGGAGCGAATTTTGGGTTATACCTAAATCTACTTTGTATTTGGTAAAAACCCAACAACCCTTTCAGTTGGCTTCTTTCGAGTTTCGAAACTACCCTACATTTATTAAGTTTATCTTGATGTACAGCGTTTCTTGAATAATTTATAAATATCAAATATAAAAATTTGGGTTGACAGGAAGGCCTAAAGTCAAGCCAGACAAGACAGTCATTTGAATGAAAAATAGCTAGTACATCCATAATTAATCAGAAGGATTACTCTTTTCAATAGGTACAATTGCTAAAACAGACTGACTCCCCGTTAAATATTCTTATTAGGAATATTTAAGGTTAACATTCAAAAATGCATGCATATACCAACACCAACGTCGCCCACTGTTCAACCCGTTTTTTTTTTACCACCCATAATGGTTTGAAACAAATCACCTGGTGATAAATTGAGGTACTTTTGGATAACAAATACCAAAAACCGACCCATAACCAAACGAAACGACCCATGAGTGGCGTTTCTCGAAATTAATTCCTCTAGCCATTCAAGTGGACGTTAAGCAAACATGGCCAAAAAGAGAAAGATAGATTGTTTTGCTACTGCCAATCAGTGCAGCAGCAACCACCAGTGCTCCTGAACCATAGACACCGACACCGTCCACTGTCCACAGCATCATGGGAAATCTGCAATAGACAATGTGACTTGGAAGATTGAGGTTTAATCGATTAATCTGCGACTCTGAGGTGCGCGACAGTGCGACAGTTTAGTCGCACCTTATTTTCTGCGGCAAGTGCGAATGTTGCGCGTGGCTGCACGTATTCCTTATGTCTCTGTTGTTAATTAGAGACATAGTTTTTTTTTATGGTTTTTGTACATATTTATAATTTTGTGGGCCTCATGCTCATTAAAGCAAATATGTTGTAGTTTTTCGCTTTGCTACCAATTGGTGGATACAAAGTTTTTTTGCTATTGAAACTTACCAATTATACGTAAATTGATCTGGGTTGGTCTTACCTAGAAGGAGACAAGAAGAAAAACAAGGATAAATACAGAAGTTAGATAAATCAATATTAAGGAGTTGTAGGTATTAATTAAACGAATGAGTAGTTTCGTGTATTTTTTCATCAAGCCTTTCAGATAATTTGTAAAGATACTGATAATTTACAGTAATTTATTTAAAGCGGTTTGTAGTAGTTGACAGTTTGTATAGACTATTGATATGCAATTGGAAGTCGGCTATGGGATTTAAATGGGACGTGATACTAAATTAAGATTAGATATGTATAGATAGATCAACATGCAAGCAATTGATCAAGCTGTGGGTATACCTATATAAGAAAGGTGGAAAATTGCCAGGCGGCTGCAACTGTAAACATAAAAACTGGTGTATGGTTCTACGTATATAAACTGAACACGGATATTTTAATTGGGCTACAAACTTAACTTGACAAGTTTCATCTTAAGCGTTATGGGGTAACAGTTTAATGAACTTGAATCATACCCATTACCGAATAAGGGCTTAGTAATGCAAAACCATACTATTAACAAGTGAAAGTGTTATCATCGGCCTGGCCGATGCTTTGATACCCTCCACTGCATAAAAGGCATGCAAAATGTTTGCCATGCGAGCTAGTACCTATGTACAGTACACGTATGGGTCTAACACTGGTTTTGTATGGGAGGTACCAGAATTACTTGACCGACATAGCCCATTTTCAATACCAACCTGACGACGGTAAAAAAAAGTCCTTTCACAAAATTTCATTCGCCTAGGTCGATTCGTTTGGACGCTATTGTTCTTTTAACAGACAGTGGATGATAGGCATCTACAAAGAGGCAGCATTTTAGCGTACAAAGGATGGAACCCAAAAGCCTAGCTCTAAACTTGTCAAAATCCCACAGAGCAACTTCGAATTTATGATTTAGGGGAGTAGTAAATAACTATGCTGACGTTAATGGCGATGTTAATGTCAATGCCGATATTGCGGTGGGGTTTAACCATATCTACTTAAAGGTACAACTTCTGATTGGGATATTTTCTGATCTATGCTGTCATTTTCTATAAATGAATTCTGATAAATTGTGATATGTATCGATAGGCACAGTGTTTACCCTAAGACAATCTCTTCTCTCTATATATCAAACAAAGTGGAAAAAACTGGGGTAAAATCACTTAAAAACAAGTAAAAGTGTTATCATCGGCCTGGCCGATGCTTTGATACCCTCCACTGCATAAAAGTCATGCAAAATGTTTGCCATGCGAGTTAGTACATATTTGTCTAATATTAGTTTTGTATGGTAGGTAGCAGAACTACTTTACCGACATAGACAATTTTCAATACCAACCTGACGACGGTTAAAAAAAGTCTTTTCACAAAATTTCATTCACCTAAGTCGATTCGTTTGGACGCTATCGTCCTTTCAACAGACAGAGATATATGGGTCCAAAATTGGCTTTGTATTGGAGGTAACAGAACTACTTGACCGACATGGACCATTTTAAATACAAACTTGAAGGCCATAAATATGAGACCTCTCATTAAATTTCAGTTACCTAAGTCGATTCGTTCGGACGCTATCGTGATTTCAACAGACAGAGAGAGACGTGGGTCTAATAGTGGTTTTGTATGGGAGGTACCAGAACTACTTGACCGACATAGCCCATTTTCAATACCAACCTGGTGACGGTAAAAAGAAGTCGTCTCACAAAATTTCATTCACCTAGGTCAATTCCTTTGGACGCTATCGTGCTTTCAACAGACAGACAGACAGACGGACAGACAGACAGACAGACAGACAGACAGACAGACAGACAGACAGACAGACAGACGGACATGGCTAAATCGATTCAGAATGTGATTCTGATTCAGAATATATATACTTTATATGGTCTCAGGTGAATCCTTCTTGGCGTTACAAACGTAATGGCAAAGTGAATATACCTTCCTGTGGAGGGTATAAAAAAAAACGATTGAACGATATCATTTTCACACATGCTGTCTGTTTCCATCATATCTGTGGCAATAAACAGGGACTGCTATTGTCGAAACGATATCGTGCGATCATTTTCATTTTACGTGATCTGGCCCCAGAATATTTCCCTCTGTCGCAGCCCGCAGGGGTTCAGCTTAGTGTTATATTATAAAACTAGCTGGACCCGTGCCAAACTAAAATTATATTTGGTTCATTTAAAATGACAGTTTCATTAAAATCTGTCCAGTAGTTTTCGCGCTTTTAGGAGAAAAAGAAAATTCCTTCCTCTCCTAGATCTTGCTACTTTTTGTAATACTGCATTTCCTTTCCTTTGTCTCCCTCTTCTTCCAAGCAACTACCTACCCTACACTGTTACCATACCACATATCAGAATGAAATTCTGAAATGAATGTTTTGCTTTATACGTCTTTTCTCTTATGAAAATGAAGATTCTTAATATACCCCCTGCCATACTCCTGTCGCCCGATCGCAAAAGTATAAACAACCATTTGTAGCAGGTAGAAATATGTGTATGTATATATTTTCAATTTAAAAATTACATTTTGGCTAATAACTGTTCCTAAGGACGTGACTATAAACGACATAGCCTATAGCAGTCTCACAGTCTTATGGAACATTTTAAAAAAAGTTTCGTCGAAATCTGTCCAGTAGTTTTCGAGTTTTTAACGGCCAAAGAAAATTCCTACAGTTTTATTATATGTTCCTTTTAATAAGTTGGATGGCATTAGGCAATAACGCCCAAGGAAATAGCGCCCAAATCGATTTGGAAATAACGCCCAAAAAACAATAAGATGGAATTAATGCCCAAAAATAATTTGCAGTTTAATACGTATGGAGGGCATGCTGCCCACCCACTGCGGGTGTGGAATGATTAAAAGCAGGAGTGCCCCAAGGACAAATAATAATATCTACAGCCTTGCTTATATCCTCAATCTCGAACAGTGGGCCTGTGAATGCGGCTTCATCACACAGTCAGAGATGTGAACAAATTAGTTCTCTAAATGGTGATCTGAACAAAATCTTGAAGTGGGGAAAAGATAACTTGGTTGTATTTAATGCAAACAAGACACAGCTCACAACATTTTCCAGGAAAAATGCATCAACAGTTCCTCAGATCCAAATAGATGACCATCCAATCCATCCCACAGACTCAATGCACCTTCTAGGAGTCACAGTCAATTCAGGAATCACATGGCAGGAATCAGATCGGCGTCCGATTAGTTGATCTACCTATTTAGAGCAAAGAGGTACTTTAGCCCCAAGCAACTTCTACTTCTCTACAAAGCAAAGGTTCGACCAGACATGGAATATTGTTCCCATATATGGAGCACGGCCCCAAAACATTCACTTAACCTACTTGACAGCATATAGAGACGAACAGTTCGACTAATTGGAGACTCTACACTCACATCGAATCTACAACCGTTGGTGCACAGAAGACAAGTCGCTGACCTATACATGTTCTATAGGTACTGCCTTGGTTGATGTTCCGAGGAACTCAAAGACATTATCCCTCGAAATGCAACTTTCGGGCGCCCAACAAGACAGGCAGCTAATGCTCATGATCATGACCTTACAGTACATAGGTTAGGTACACTTGACAACCGCGAGGATATCAATTTTCCAAAACTCATTCTGTTACAGGACAAGCAAACTTTGGAACTCGCTTCCTGGGGACGTATTTCCAGAAGACTACAATTTGCAGCAATTTAAATGCAGAACTAACATACATCTGCAGCATCTCGGGGCGCTGATGAAGCGTTATAAGTTTGCCTTTCCCGGAAGAAATATTAAAAAAAAAATAAAAACAAAAAGCAAAATCCCACATGGATAGAGGATAGGTCTCGGACTTAATCTAACCATCTTATCCTGGGGATTCCATACCACGTTTTGAAATCGGTGACACGCGATTAATATAACCAAACCACCAAAGCATAATTATTCTGATGTTCCTTACGATCTGTGAAACCAAAGAAATTGATAAAACACTTCAGTTTATTATAGGCTTTGTGGATACTGCAGTTCTTACAAAGAACACTGCGACTGCATCAACACAGAGTTATTTACCGTCCCCTAACATCGCAGACAACTTTAAAGCATGGTTTTGCTAAAATTTATGAAAAAAGTTTGGTGCACAGGAATACTCGTCGTATTAGCTTTCATAACAGAACAATTATACAACTTTTTAACGAAGAAAGCTCACAAACGTCTTTTGCCACCTATTGGAATAATCTGGTACTTAAAAGCTTGGCATGTAGCAGCTTTCTTCAGTTAATTCAATTAAACTTTCTCCAGCACGAAAAGTGCAGAAAGCACAAAAGCAGAAAGCAAGCTCTTCGCCCTGCCCACTTTTAAATATTTGGTGTCGATGTACCTAGCCGCCTGATGACCTTGTTTGATTCACAATATCAATAATATGCATTTCTGAAAATTTGTTTACATTGAAAATTAAATAGTTTTTCATTTATTTAGGCGCTGTTCCCCATCAATCAACAGCATCAGACCAACCGTAAAAAAAAAATTCCCAAAAATTTCATTTGCGTAATTAATTTCCGTTATTATGCCCGCCGCGCCGTTGACCTATATCTACCCACTGTGTTGCGGTGTTACGCGAAATCCTATCTGGCCAAAATTACGGTCCCCATTCAAAATGTAATTGAATCTCGCTTTATTTCGCAGCGGTTGACTTAATATTTACACTATGACTGTGAATGGAAACAATTTAGGTAAAGCCAAAGAATGGGAATTCGACCGGGAGTTGGTGGGTGAAGCCTATTTTTCTAGGAATCATCGCGAACATGGTGTGTTTTATTATTGCGGGATTTGCGTTGCTAATAATTTTCATACAGCTGTTGTTCAGTTTGAATTTTTAAAGTCAAATCATACTGTCATGGATGAGAAAGAGCAAATTTTATTGTAAACTACCAAGTCCATGTGTATCAGGCCATCAGGGTTCATGGAAAGGAAAACCCAACCCGAAACCAACAGGGTGAAAGAAGGACGCAAATACAATGGGATGAATACTAAGAAGATGGTTGCTTGCCGTTGTAAGTGCTCAAGCGCCCATCATTTTGGGACAAGAGTGAGGTCGTCTGGAAAATGATAGAGAAACAAATTTCGAGGTCAAGTTGTTGGCTTACATATTTTTTTCGGACAATGTAATTAAAATATTAATTCTAGGCGGATGTGGGTTTTTGGATCTTGTTCAAACTAAGAAGAAAATTTGCCAAAAATTGGTCTTTAAACTTTAAAGTGTGGTTAACTGGGATTTATTTATAGTATCTAGTGTTGGTTAGGAAAATAGTTTTAGAACATTTTTTGTTTGTCTCAAAAATAGGGGCAGACAATGCCGACTTTTTGCAAGAACTTTTGAGGACTATTTATTTAAATATGGGAAATCTATGAGTAGGTAACTTTGTAATCGTATAGATTTTATTGCAGGCATGATCAATCTTATAGATATTCAATAATAGGTGAATTAGATAAATGAGAGAGAGAGAGAGAGATAGGGCGGGAGACACACCTAGACACTTCTTCTTGTTTCAGATTCAGACAGCAGCGGACGAAATTTCTAGATGGAATCAACGGTGGCTTTTACGGTTGCGGTTAAGACGAATAACTAGGTGTAACCTCTATATGAGCTGCTTCGACATATCCGGATACCAGGTCTATAGCGATCTCCAATACTGTTCCAGGGTGGTGGAAAATAGTTGGTGGCGGATTAATTAACAATTAATATGTCAACGGCAGCACTCATAACCCGAAGTGGGTTACTGGCACATTAATAACTGACAAGTTAGGCCTACTGTACACGTAGCTGCACTTCATACACCCGATTTCGTTATTTGCACCCTGTTGTACGCTTGCTTGTAGCTTCCATATAAACAATCGAACTACTATCCACAAAGTGGCAATGCAAGCTGCAAATGACGACAAGCGTATTTTTCCGCTTCGTGGACAGAGCTTCGTTTGTTTATATGCCAGCTGCAAGGAAGTTGCGAGTATAAGCGTACACCAAGATGCAAATGACGAAAGCGTGCGTATGAAGAGCAGCTACGTGTACAGTAGGCCTTAGGTATTGTGCTGTGCCTTCGGGAACTTCGCGACCAAGTATGAAAATTAAAAAAATGGTTATGAGAGACACAACCAGTCAAGGGAGGAATTATTAACAAAAAATCGAACAAAAGGTTCGATTTGAAGTTCATGCACTTTGAAAGCAAAATTTAACATTTTCAGTTAGGTATATAATTTCGGATATAGATGGACTTTATGAATTTGCTATTTTTCGGGGATTACAAGTTCCAACACCTTAACACGAACACTGACAGCACGCAAAAGAATGAGTTTAGAATTATCGCTCCCAAGATAAAGTTCCTTTCGTAAGTAGGTACAAATAGTTCGATTGTAACCAAGCTTGATCTGCGGTAACAGCAATGGTAATAATTCTTGGGATAATGTTAGTTAAATTGACTGTGGAATTTCAAACTGAACGAAGCCTAATTTGTATTATCTTCGGTGTAAGAGGTGTACGCTTCATGTCCCAAAATAAACAAAGTTTTAAAGCTAGAACATAATTTCAAATTGTTAATATCAATTAAAAAAATTTAGCCTGCATCGATTGAACTCAAATTTCCAGGTAAGTTTGTGATTGCATCAAAGGCTTTTCTTTGGAGTTTGCTCAAAATTAGACAAAGGGAAATCAAGGCACCTTCCATATAAAGAAAATCATTGCAAAAGGCTTTTTCTCGACTCTTCGAAAAGTAGTCGCTAGCGATGAAGACTGAAATCTCAATACAATATTACACTTGACATTTATGTCAGCATTAGCGTTGCAATTTGGTAAATAGTTAATTGGCTTTAGAAACTATTTTAAAATAGGGTGCGGGATCTGACAAAAGGGCGTACCAATTGCTAATTTAAAAAAAAACTGCAGAAGTTATTTATCGACACTCGTCGACGTATTCAATTTGGAACATTATCCTGATAGAAAAGATGTCCTTTTCTTATTACTTTTATAACAAACTTTACCATTTTTTTTTCTAAAAATAGTGCCCCAGGACGGGGCACCTTTGACTTTACAAGGGGAACATTTGCAAAAAGTATTAGCGGGGTCTGTTGTTTGAATGGAAAGAAATTGCAAACGTTTTTTAAATGATTTATTAAACAATATAAATATAAAGAAAACCTAAGTAAATAGTAAGTTTATAATCTTTAGAAACAAAAAAAAATCATAATTTAATTCATTTCATTCATTGTCCAAGGTTTGGAAAAAGCCATCAACCGTTGATTTTGTAAAACCTTTGAGTCTGGCTAAGATCATAATATGTTCAGGCTTTCGCAGAGAGAGAGCTCAATATTTCGTTTTGAGAAACCGTAAAGCCAATCGTCTCCAGCTTTTTTAAAATTTCTCAACTTGGAGGGCAGCTTGATAAATTCATACACAATTTATTATACCCTCCACAGGAAGGTATATTCACTTTGCCATTACGTTTGTAACGCCAAGAAGGATTCACCGGAGACCATATAAAGTATATATATTCTGAATCAGGATCACATTCTGAATCGATTTAGCCATGTCCGTCTGTCTGTCTGTCTGTCTGTCTGTCTGTCTGTCTGTCTGTCTGTCTGTCTGTCTGTCTGTCTGTCCGTCTGTCTGTCTGTCTGTCTGTTGAAAGCACGATATCGTCCAAAGGAATTTACCTAGGTGAATGAAATTTTGTGAGACGACTTCTTTTTACCGTCGCCAGGTTGGTATTGAAAATGGGCTATGTCGGTAAAGTAGTTCTGCTACCTATCATACAAAACTAATATTAGACACATACCTACTAACTCGCATGGCAAACATTTTGTATGACTTTTATGCAGTGGAGGGTATCAAAGCATCGGCCAGGCCGATGATAACACTTTTACTTGTTTTTAAGTTTCGTTTGATAAGCCAAAAAGAAAACTTTTTCAAATATTCTACCTGTTCCTTTCCTTCTCTTGTAGCTAAAGGTTTGTCGCGCCGTATATTTCGATGGAAAATCGAAATCTTTTAAGGGATCCTGCTCTTTCATACGCATTATCAATGTGGTTCTATTCACCCCATATTCATCAGCTACTGATGTTGCATTTTTGTACGTATATCTAAAATTAAAAACACAAATATAAACATAAGAGATCAATGTGGGGCATATTTAACAAATGCCAAATGTGCCCCATTTGAAAAAGTCAGATGTGCCCCAAAGCTTCTTTATAACTTTTTTTTTTTTAATAATTGTTATAATAAATGTTATTCTTTCACAAAACAGACTTTAATTTATAAAAACTTTAAGAATACTTTTTTCATTCATTCATTTTCAATATCCCGCTTATCCATTAAGTGGGTCGCGGGTGCAGGTTGCTCAAGTGGACCCTCCATAGCACTCGATCCTCTGCCATCGACTGCAAATCATCAAGGGCAATTCCCATACGGGTAGAGGAGAGATTATGAATTTGATCTAACCATCTCATCCTGGGTCTACCTAGGGGACGCCTGCCCGATGGTACGGATTCCATAGCACGTCGTGGAATCCTGGTCGGAGACATGCGTTTAACATGCCCAAACCACCGAAGCATGGATCGCTCCGTCCGGAGAAGTAGCTGCTCGACATTGAGTTCCTCACGTATTCGGGTATTTCTAATGCGATCTCTACGGGTCACACCAGCAATACAACGGAGAAATCTCATTTCGGCAGCTTGTATTTGCAATTTTATTCTTTCAGTCATTACCCAAACCTCATGACCATAGGTAAGAGTTGGAACAAACACCGAATTAAAGACTGACAACTTAGCTTTGACACCAAGTTCAGTCCTCCTGATAACAGAATGACCAAGTTGTCCCAAAATCGATCCAGCCTGACGAATCCTACAGGAAAACTCAGCATTGCTCCTTCTATCACCTGTTTCAATGGGACTCCACTAACATGCAGAGTGCATTGAACAGACGTTCTGGAGACGACCATCACTTCAGATTTGTTCACATTTACTTTCATCTCAGCTTCAACACAAACGGCTACAAACCGATCGAGTGCGCGCTGAAGTTCAGTCTGAGAGGACCCAAGGATGACCAAGTCATCAGCGAAGAGCAAATGACTTATCCTCAGATCTCCCAATTCGAAACGTAATTGGGACTGCGCTGTAATATCCAGTCTATATAAGTAGTGAAAAGGAGATGGGACAAGACGCACCCCTGGCGAATTCCAACGCCCACGGTGAAAGGTACTGATTGACCCGAACACAGCTTTTACAGTTTCTGTTAAGAGATTGAATGGCTCTCAAGAGAGAACCATCAATTCCATACTCCTGTAATATACTTCCCTCGAGGGACTCGGTCGTATGCTTTCTCCAAATCTACGAAGCAAGCGTAAACAGGTGTAGCATACTCCCAAGCCTTCTCAAGTACCATTCTGAGAGTGAATAACTGGTCGGTTGTGCTTCTGCCGGGACGAAAGCCGCACTGCTCATCTCCTAATCGTGCCTCGACCACAGCTCTGCAACGCGTTTCAAGCACCTTGGCAAAGACTTTTCCGGGGAGACTTAAAAGTGATATACCCCTGTAATTGGAGCAATCCCTTTTATCCCCTTTCTTGAAAAGAGGCACAATCACCCCAATCTGCCAATCGCTGGGAGTTTCGCCGCATTCCCAGGCCACTTTAATGACACGAGAGAGCCATTTGACTCCCTCTTCACCTAAGGCCTTTAGCATTTCTGGCCGGATTTCATCCACTCCGGCAGATTTGCCAGCTTTTAGCGATTTGATCGCAAAAGTGACTTCCTCTACCGTGGGACTATTTTCCGCCCTGCTTAAGGCGATGGATGTGTCATCCTCAATGCCCTGGATTGGATTGAGAAATTCGGAAAAGTGCTCGCTCCATCTGCGCAAGATATTCTTCTCATTAGAAGGATTTGATTCCCCTCTAAGAACACCTTGTTTGCAGATCTGTGATCACGGTCCAATTTTTCGCCGAACTCCTTCCAAGACTGTTCTTTGGCTGCTTTAACAGCCAATTTGCAAGCTCTTCGCGACTCAATGTAATGTACTGGTTTCTTATTTCTTTTTGCCCCGGGTTTGGCTCCTAAAAATATGGTCACCGTGCCTATACCGAGCCCATGAATAAATACATTAAATTATAATTGAGGTCTTTAAAAAAAAAACCGATTTCACATTTTCCAAATAAGATTCAAGAGTCAGAAAAAAAGCTCAAATATTAAAGTAATGTAATTTCAAATTAAAATTTGGTTCATTTAACCAAGAGCGATTACAAATTCATCGAAAGTGGACTCGAATGAATGGTTCAGCTTTTTGATGGCCTCATCGAATATTTCAAGAAGTCAATAACAACTACCCACGGTATATAGGAAAGTCTCTACAAAAAGGACTTTTTATTCGGAAAACTTGAAAACTTCTTCAAGTCAGTTATTTTTATTACAAACAAATTAAACTTAGAGGACATTTTGTACTCCACAAAAGTAATATAAAAAATGGGAATTTGCTGGATCGATATATTCTCCACCACTTGAAATAATTGAAATATGTTTTCGCTTTGAAGAAAGTAAATACAGATTTTCATAAGCTATTAACTAAATAAATTAAGCTCATTATAGTCGAAATTTTAGACTACAATGCTTCATCACTGTCACTTAAAACAGGAACAATTTACGGAAACTCATTGTGAAAACATTAGTGAATCACACCATTCTTAAAACTCACAAATTATGTTTCTTAAATTATGTTGACATAATTAGCACCAGCATTACCCACACCATCTATACACAATACTCAAAATGGGTATTGCCATAAACCGCGTACCAAACCCTGCGCCTTTGCTTCGATAAAAGATGAACGCATTAGTGAAGCACATTAAGTCCGAAAGGTCTAATTCAAACTCACTTCAAAAATATCCTTTTCAAGTTTATTCCTTACGGTTATCAACAAAAGAAGAACATTCAGTTTTATTTCAACTCATTAGGAGGTAATGAATCGCCGAAAACATGTTCCAACACCTGAAAGTTTTTTAGAGTCCCCATAATTATCATCACTCAACCGCAAACACCTGCGCGAAGTCTTTGTAAGAATTCATTCTATTTTCGTTTGATACTCAGTGGGATGCTCACAACTTTTTGGACGGTCTCTCTAATGACAACCTATCTAGGGTCCTTAAGGTCCAATCGCGATAATTATAATCAGTCATGATTAAATCTATAAGAAAATTGCCTCTTGTAATGACACGGGACCAGACAGTGTGGCTAACATGCGGAGCAACATTAGTGGAAGTAAAATTCAATTTGGTCTACATTTCTGCGAAATAGTGTTTTATCAAACCTGCAGGCCATACTGTGCTTACAACCTGCGTTAAAATCCTTTCCAGTGCCTTTGCCATACTTTCTCTGTTTACTAAGCTTAAGAGGCCATTCATCAAACCCAATTGTGTTTCTACTACCCCAACAATAGCACACTGTTCCAATATTAACTTAGTGGATCATTTCACACAGATAGACAAGCAGATGCACAAGGACACGTAAGTATATAAATCGAAGCCGACTGACGAGCAGGATAACCCATAAATCAAACAAAAACTGATGACCAGACCATCAACAATGTCACCTTGGATAGAAGAATGAGAATCCAAATCCACCCAACACCGGCTAAACAAAAGTTGAGCAACAAAAAAATAAAAAATACATACATCCTGTGGAAAATCCTTCAAAGCAAATCCGATGCGCAGATATGTACGATGACGATTAATTACACCGACTGGAGGCTGTAACTTGTGATTATGTTAGTACATATAGTTTTTTTTTTTTTGTTTGTGCGGATTTCCTTACTGCTTCGAAACAATTGATGGGAAATTGAACTCAAGCATCGAAGGACATGAATACATCACACATTCATCTACAAACACAGACAAAGTGACAGGATATTGAAATGCAAATAAAACTAATTGGGTTCATGTGAAGTGCACACATCGAGGCATTGGCATTCAATACCATTTGCTGCTGGTTCTTTGTATACGTTCTGTCTCAATCGATTCGAAACGAAGGTTATGGATGAGGAGAGGATATGGGCTTGGACATGTAGTGTTTAGGGACAATGGCTCGTCTCGGTTGAGCATAAAAAAGAAAAACCAAGACAAATTACATTGATTTTGATTTGTCGAATTGGAAATTTATTGATGGCAATTTGTGTAACTGGAACAACTAAAGTGATTCGAAGGCAAAATAGATAAAAGGATGACAGTTGATGAAGGACATTATGCTGATTTAAAGAATCTTGATTCTTACATTTGAGCATTCTAATGGCAAAAATGGTTTTGTTTTCTATCGTGAACCTTTCTTTCGTTGTTGGATATATATGGACCTGGATCACGATGGTGAGAGTCTCCATACCCTATTTAATTAAACATAGGTATAGGTAAGACATATTTATTTATAGCTGGCTATAATGTAGAAAGGTATTAATAAAATAATAATATCTGGGGGTGGGCTAACAAAGCAGTGCAATTAGCCGTTGAATGGTGTTATAACTAATTAAATTATGGAATCCTGCCAGAGAATACCAATTGCATTCAATCAACATAATACAATACAATTAAGCTAATAGATAAGTAGTATCTATATTTAGCCTCTAGTTTAACAGCTATTGAATTTTAAATAAGACTTTAAAGTTTTAGTAAAGATAATGTTATTAGCGAGGGGCAAAAGGCATTTTTTGCTCATGGAAGTTATATAGAAGGAATTTACGCCAGAATATTTTTTTTTTTTTTTAATTATGGAGAATTTTCTTTACAGAAGTCCAACCCCTAATAGGAAAAATAAAAATACAAGTTAATAATATAATTGTAGACTTGGTAGCACTAAAAGTAATGCCAGAGACAAATCTGTGACAGTGACACAATCTGTCATGTTCCCTCCATTTTGTATGTTACTGATTCCATTGTATTTTATGATTTCAAGCATCCCTGATCAAATAAAGACAATCCAAGTATATTTTTGAAAACTCGTGGTATATTAACACTAGGCTCGCCCCGTGGTCGAAATTCGCCCACCATACATTAAAACACAAAGAAACGCAACATGCATGCAGAACGAACAAAAAAAAAAATAGTTTGTGCTTCGCCTACATACATAAGCATTTTACTGAAGTGAATATCCTTTCCTTTGTTTCCCTCTTCCAATAAAATGCAAACAACTACCCTGTTGCCTGTTTTGCACGTCTCTTCTCTTATGAAGATTATTAATATACCCCATGCCAGAAGGCATCCCATCTGGCATTGGGCATACGATCATAATACATACAAATACAACTCACCATAGCAATCACTCAGAAAACAAATCAACCATGAGGTACACAATACGTTCGTGTGCTTTTGGTTTTGTTTGTCCTGTCGCACGATTGCAAAAAGTATAAACATCCATTTGATACAAATATCTATATATATAAAAGAAAGTGTCCGAAGCCATGTAATCCCATAACTCGAAATTGGTCGAACCGATTTTGATGATTTATACTTTGTTGGAAAGGTATTTTCTCAGTACGGGTTTTTAAAAAAAAAAAAAAACATTGAACAAAGGGGCGTGGCACCTTCCATACAAAAAAAATCTTATATCTCGAAAACCACTGAATAGATTGAGTTAACATTTACATACGATCTTAGGTATCTGCCCAGGAGTATCCCTGTGAAGATTGGTCAAAATTGGACAAAGGGGCGTGGCACCGTCCATACAAAAAAAAACATTCAAAATCTTATATTTCGAAAACCGCCGAACTTATTGAGTATACAGGCAATCTTACGAATGAACATTATTATCTAAGATCTAGTCTAGGCAATACAATTTCTGTGCACGGGCAAAGCCGGGCGGGGTACAGCCAGTCAATTTATAAATACGTTCTCTGTGTCTGATTTTCTTTTTATACCCTCCACAGGAAGAAATATTCACTTTGTCATTACCAGGGCTCGGATTTATATGCACTAAAAAATTCAAAATATGGGCATAAAATATGCACCTAAAAGTGAAAAATATGCACTTAAATGCACAAAAAACTATTAAATTATATTTTGTAGCTATATTTTCCCTTAAAAATCAAACACTTTTTATCCAGTAAATTAAAATTGTTTTATTTAAACTAACTAATTTTCATATGCTTTATTTCGAAATTATGCAATTTCTTTTTAAGTTTTCGAAGGTACAACTTTGGCATTTATTTATTTATTTATTATTCACCCACTTTAATTCGAACTAAAGATTACACCCGGGTTTAAGTAAGTTTAGCCCAAAAATTTAACCCAAGTCCATAATATTCAGTCGTTAAACCCAATAATAATTTTTTTTTTTAAAACGCGTCGGTGTTTAGTCCGATTGAATATAAACTGCACTCCGCAGACTAGTTTAAGTACTTTGACCCGGATTAGAACTCAATTTCATACTAATTGACTATTCTTTTAATGTCACATTTTTGACATTTCTCGCAGAAATTAAATGAAAGCGAAAATATAATAAAAAGCAAAAATATAAAAACAATTTTCTTAGTTTTGACAACGGTTATGGCACCACATGCAAATTTTGGAATTAACTTTATAGTATCTAACATTTTTCTTTTGTTCTATTAAAAAATAAATGTATTAATATTATTGTACATCAATTCACTCATTTCACATTGGACACAACGGTTAGCGATTTGGACCAAATGTTGATGTCACAACACATCAAATCAATCCCCAATTAGTCAAAAACAGCAAAAACAAATGTCATTTTATGTGAAATTTGAAATTACATTGGTTTAAAACGGGTTAAAATCGGTTGAAACTGTTTTAAATCCGTTTTGGATCCAGCGGGTTTAATGCGTGTTTTTGAGTGAATATTATGGATATGGGTTTAAATTGTCGGGTTAATGATCGGGTGTAAAATTAACTTAAACCTGATTTACAACCGGAATAAATAATATGGCCGTTATATTTACATAGAAAACGATCGTTCTATGTTATGTTATTTTCCACAAATGTCAATTCACAGTGATTGCAATTGAAAAAAAGTTTAAAGGTGCGTGTGCCATTTATTGAAACCCATGTTTTTCAATTTTCAATTTATTATTTTGAAAATATGCATTTATTTTAAAAAAATGTGAAAAATATGCATTTATAGTAAAATATGCAAAAATATGCACTAACGATTGAATGCCAGCTTAAAGGAAATTTCATGATTCGTAAAGATAATAAAGTCCCTTTCTTCCAAAGTGTCTCAAAAAAAACATGCATTTGCATGGAAATCCTAGCCCTGGTCATTACATTTGTAACGCCAAGAAGGAGTCACCGGAGACCCTATAAAGTATATTATATTCTGAATCAGCATCACATTCTGAATCGATTTAGCCATGTTCGTCTGTCTGTTTGTCTGTCTGTCTGTTGAAAACACGATAGCGTCCAAAAGAATCGACCTAGGCAAATTAAATTTCGAGAGAGGACTTATTTTTACCTTCGTCAGGTTGGTATTGAAAACGGGCTCTGTTGGTCAAGTAGTTCTGGTAACTCCCTTGTTAAAAAGAAACGATAAAACACGATATTCGTGTCTCCGATTAGTTTCAACGCACGATTTGGGATCCTATCCAGTGAGTGCAATATGGTTTTCGGTGCACCAGACCAGATGTGGAAATTGTCCTAAAATTTTGGGCGAATGAACGCCTTATATATTGTAGCCAGATTAGAAGGGGTAAAATAGAGGAAACCTTGACATTTCGCTGCATTTTTGGCGACTTCGTGTACATGGTCATTCCAACGAAGGTTGTCATGGATGCACATACCAAGAATAGAAAGTCTTTCGGTTTCGGTGATGCAAGTGCCATTCATGAAAATACCTGAAAATTCGGGTTTCGCTTTAGAGACAGCAGACAGCATTGTGTTTTTGAAGCATTAAATTCCACTCTATTGGCTAAACCCCATTTTAAAATGCTGTCAAGGTCGGAATTTAATGAGCTTAACATACGTTGCCGTTCCAGTTCTACGGCCGAAGAGCAGGGACGTGAGTCCTGAAAAGAATATGAGAAGCTAAGAGTGCTGTCATCAGCAAAGGATTTATAAAAATGAAAAAGAGAGTCGGAGAAAGAACGGAACCTTGGGGAACACCAACATTTATTTGGTAAGTTTCAGACTTGAAACCATCCAAAACAACTTGAGTTGAATGGCCAGAAAGGCAGTTTCTAATCCATTGAATACTTCTTTGAACACTTCTCGTTGAGATAAGTCTTCAAATCACTAGTGGACCTGTTGCCACGAAAACCGTACTGCCGGTCATTCAGGAGTTTCCGTGATTCAAGATATTTCATAAGCTGACGGTTTATCAGCGTTTTCATGACCTTAAAAAGAATGGACGTAAGTGCTATGGGTCGGTATTTGGTGGGAGAAGAAGACTCACCTTTTTTAGGGACGGGCTGGACAAATGCTGTTTTCCACCTACTCGGAAAGAGTCCAGAAGAATAGGACAGATGAAAAAACGTACGCAGTGGTTTTGCTGCCGGCGTGGGAGAACAGCTCTTCAGAACGATGGAGGAGATACAGTCTAGAGACCAGCGGATTTATTTCGACTGTACGCGGAAATTGATTGGTCCCATGGTAAATTCGTTGCACTCGAGTACAGCAAAATGTGCAGCGAGCAGATTACCTTAGTCTAAAGAGCTGACAGCTGGAGTGTCATTTTAAATGATAGTTGGGATAGCTGATGAGGCCAAATTCTTAATATTTTTTACAAATGAATTAATAGAACGTCTTGAAATCCAGTTTTGTTTAACGTGACCAAACCACGTTAAGGATTCGCCGCTCCATTCGGTGAAGCTGCTGCTAGACATTGAGTTCCTCACGATGTGATCTGTGCGACTGACACCAGCAATACAGCGGAGAAATCTCATTAATGACACAGCTTGTATTCGCGATCTTATTCTTTCAGTTACCCAAATCGAATGCCCATAGGTAAGAGTTTAAACAAACACCGAATTAAAAACTGACAAATAGTTTTGACATCAAACTTAGTCCGGGTAATAACAGAATTGTCAATGTATTTCAAAATTGACCCTGCTTGACCAATCCTACCAAACTCTGCATTACGCCTTCGATCACTCTTGAAGACCGCGAGATACTTAAACTTCTTCATCTGTTTTATTGGAATTTCACTAACATGCACTACGCATTGAAATAGACGTTCTGCAGACGATTATCACTTCATTCTTATTCACGTCTTTTTTTCAGCTCAGCTTTTTCATGAACGGCTACAAACAGAACGAGTGCGCCCTGAAGTTCAATCTAGGAGTTCCCAATTATGAACAAGTTATCAGCAAAGACCAAATGACATTATCCTTGGATCTCCCAATTCGAAATTTTCTTCGCCATCCTTCCTATCAAACGCCGCCGTATGAAAGGTTTGGTAATATCAGCTTATAGAGATCAAGCGAAGAGTGCTGTTTCTTTGCTCTTAGACGAAACTAAAAATATATTTTGCAAAACTTTTCTAATACCGATTTTCGTGCATGGTATAGAAGCATGAGCGTGCATTAGAAGATTTAAAGACGAACTTTATGCAATACTCTAAGACTCTAGCCCTACTCTCTCTTTTGTTCCGAAAGTTAATCCTATTCAAAATTGCTTTTCGTTTCGCTTTTGAATTCGTACTCTGTAACACTTTCGACATTCCGTATATCAATGCTTTTGACATTTGGAGATTTCATTTCGCTTTCGAAATAGAGAGTATCAAATATTCGGATTCGGAAAATTTCACTCTCGGAACGAAATACAGAGTAGGGCCTCTGATCAAGAAGCTTTAAATACAAATGCTACGCTATAACGATTTAAAGGTATTTTGTCACCCCATGACTCGCTAACATCCTTAATTGATTAAAAACCCTCTTTGTAAACGAGAAAAGTTATCGTTACCTCTCCTGAACCAAAAAAAAATCTATATAAATAAAAATGTATGCTATTCGATACCCTTAACGTTTTCAAACTACATATTATTAGAAAATGCATTCAAAAACAAAAATCCCTATCACATAAAATGCCATGACTTTGCTTCGTGGTATAGCGACATCTTGTCAATATTGCACCATTATACGACTGAAAAGAATTTTGTAGAATAAAGTATTATGGGGAATTTCGTATTTTGAATATCAATGTCATTAAAGTAGAATCTACAAATTGATATCGTTAGACAAATAATCTGAACATGGATACCCTCCTTTAAAATTTCGTTTATTTAAGTAAAATTATTAAAGCATCCCTCAATATTTTATCATAATATTCCTGTGATCAATCTTCTACTCCTAGGCGCATTATATTCATTAACTAAGCTCTATTCTATTCATAGATATTGGATGTCCTGTCCAGTCCATGCATAAATTGGTTTTTCTCAATCAATCTTTATTATTCATAATACATAATTGAATTTTATCATTATCTTTAGATGATTCATTATAGCATATAAAATTGTTTTCATTTTTTAAAGTCTGAAATAAATTACATAACAATTTTGTATTTTATTCAAAGGTTCCGAAAACATAGGGTTGCTTAAATTATACCATTCCCTGCTACAATCCTTCGCAATGCACACATGTACGCTTGCCTATTCACTATCTACACCGCAAAGCTATATTTTGATATCAAAATTCTTAAGGGTGTGTGTTAGTTATTCTGGCTGGTTTCAACTGCCTTTAGGGGAAAAGAATTTAGCTCCCTAATATTCTTATCGGCAGCAGCAATCTGTGAACTCCCTTTGGCAAGAAACAAGGAATAAAGCTGGTATAAGGAGCGAGCTATTTAAATAGGGGATATACAAACAAAGTTTGATAATATTCATTTTGCGGGATGTTGAAGAATTTAAAAAAAAGTAGCTATCTAACTCAACAAAGGAATCCTTTAATGAGCATTATTTTCTTTGACATAGCTACCTAATATTATCGTAGCGGATACGAGCGTTCACTGAAATATATTCGAAAACATTATAAATACCTGTCGGAGAATATCTCTCCAAGAGCTTTCTTTTCGTTCCAACCTCATGTGTGATAACGTCGGTGCAAATTGCAAATTTATTCCCAACTGCCTAGGGTGATGTGTGAACTTTTGAAATAAATTTCGATTTCCTTTCGTGAGGCGCAACGTTTATTTACATCCTGACGATCCGAGAAGAGTGACATATCGACGGTATTCAACACACAATTTCCCTCTCCTCTAGTACGGTGTTTAATTGTCGCTCAAGTATCAGGAAATTAAAGTTCCTGAGGTGATATTTTGATGGACTGTAATTGTGTTGAATGTTCTCACGGGACAGCTGTTAATGTGAAAATAAGCTACGTGGTTTCAGTATTGAACTATAGAAAAAACATGTAACAAAGTGTTGAAACACAGACATTTTGAATGAATTAAACCAACGAGTACGGCGCGGCGGGTCTTCTCGGTGGTTGAATGCGGGGGGCGTATACGTAACATTTTTGTTGGAACTATACTTTCAACGCTGTAGCAGAAATGCAGTACGAATAAATTAATTTGCTTTGCCATTGATTCTGCAGAAATATTTTACTGCATTCTTCAGTATCTAAATGCCGTCTACGCTGTGATGTCGAAACTGGAAACGTATATGTATCGAAATTGAAAAATAAAACATTTCATCTAAATCAATTTTCGTGGTAATAAATAATTTGAAAAATAAAATATTCGAAGCATTTAATTAATTAAAGAAACATTCTCACTCGACTCTAGATACGCACGAAAGGGCGAATGTTGAACTGATCTTTCAAAGAATTCAAAAACTGAAGCAACGTTTTCTGGAAAGGTGTGATTTTGCTGATAATCCCCTTGTAAATACTTTAAATATGCATCAATGGTTGATAAGCTTGATATAACTTTTTGTTATTTGTATATATTTTTGTTACTTATTGTTTATTTATCCTATATAAATATATATATATTTTTTATGTTATTTATTTATTCGTTTACATATCGTTTGTTTATTTATTTTTTCGTTTATATGTATCTATCTATTTATTTTTTTTAATTATTTATTTTTTTTTTTTAATTTATTTATCTATTTATTTATTATTTATTTATTTATTTATTTATTAATTTATTTATTTATTTATTTATTTATTTATTTATATACTTGACTTTTTCAGTTGGTTTCATTTTCAAATTATTATTTGTACCTGATTTTTCTTTTTTATTGTCTAGTAATTATATTATTATTATTATTTTTTTTTCTATTTCAATTGAAGGTTTTTTTCGTATTTTCCTTCAGAATTAATTAATATTGTTTTTTCAATGCAATTCTTAAAATTACCCTAATGTATAATGTTTCAGAAGAAAGATATAATTTATCATATCTCTGTATTGTAAAATGTGTGGTAACAAAACCTATTGTAAATTTGCATACGAAATAAAACTATCTATCTAAGAAACATTCTGATACACACCGAAAATTAAAACTATAACCAAATTATACCTCAAATTATGTGGTTATTCCAAGATTCAAAAAACAGTCTAGACCGCTACCATCGATATCCCATTTGCCGTGACAATACAAACACATCTCATAATGGATTTTAACCGCTAAATTTCTGACGTACCTCCAGAGCGATGCATTTTCAATTAGGCACCAGGCAAACACTAAACGGATATGACTTTCGCCTACTGCAACACCATCGGCCCAACTATGCGGTTTACACTCGCATGTGTCCCGTCATTCTGTGGTTTTTCACAGCGCATATCAAATGGAAATTAATTTTTCATCGGCTGATAGTATATTGAAAAATCAATACAATCAAATTCCAAAATTTTAAGCTATTTTATGATTTATGAGCATATAGCCTGTCGTAGCAACGGAAAAGGTTCTGTTGAAACAAAAAATACAGAAAAAACGAACTCTGCGGAACTTGAAAGGACCGACTTTCAGTCTATTTTATTCGCGTCTGTTTTGTTTTACAGACAAAAATTCTCGCGTGCAATAATACGCATATCCATGTGTCATGAAAACCATTCGAGATACTTTTTGTTCGAATGGTGACAACCAAACTACGATACACGAGGGAAAAAAAGGGATGTTTGTGCTTGATATTTTATTGAAACTCTGGTATTTCATTACTTTTTTATGATGGATGTCCTTTTCAATTGCTCAGCTATAATTGAAAGAGGAATCATTATTAATAATGTTGACAAGGTCGGAAGGGTAATTACAGGATGTCATTGTCTGTTCGATTAAGTGCTTTCGGATGTATGGAATGTGTAGAATACTATTACCTAGAAATAATTCATTTCATCAGACGTTTTTGATTAATTGTTAATGAAGTCCTTAATTAGACAGAGGGCTCCAGTTTGTTTAAGAGAACGGCATGTTGGTTCTGGGAATTGGTGCTATTTATCGACGCACCATCGCAGTCGGAGGTGATTAATCTGACCACGGTAGGCAATTAAGCTGTCAATGGTCATGCAAAAGTATGGACTCTTGATACAGTAAACAAAAACAAAAGAATTTCACACTAATGTTTACACGCTAGCTCAAATTTTTTTTTGGCTAGGTCGCATGTTATCTAATTGCATGCTTACATTGTGAAACATTACGCAAGAGGTATATTTTCAAGTCGGTACACTTGGGTATTTACATTTCAGCGAAACCACGGTGTTACGTAAGATACCCGTATGACCATTAAATTCAGGAACGACCAATGAGTGCTTATGTTGCTTGCGTGACAACTCCAAGGCGAAAAGTGTATGAAATCTTGCGTTTAACCATAGTTTTCAATATTCATATTATTTATTCAAAATAATATAATATTATAAGCTATTTACATTGGGTGACTTAATTAGAAAGTGACTTTTTGATGTCATCATCATTTTAGTTTAGTTAAAGTGGCTCTCTATGAGAGAAACACTTAGGCCGTTATTCGGCCCATTGTGCATACAGCACACAACTGGGATTTGGGGAGCTGTTTCTTTACTGGCTACTCATGTAAACCATTTGCTGCCGGTTATAAAGCTAAGAATGTTAGCGACGCTGGTCGCTGAGATCATTGAGAAAATAGTTTCCTATAAGTAGGCCTTTCTTAGATTGGCCAGGGCAGGGCAGCTACAAAGAAAGTGAGTGACGGACTCGTCCTCCTCTTCGTCTCTACAGCTTCTGCAGAAGTCATTGTATGGCAGACCGAGCCTTTGCGCGTGTCTGCCTAATATGCAGTGCCCGGAGATCACATTATCGACTTTCGAGATGCTGGATCTATTAAGTCGAAGAAGCTCCTTGGATCGCTTTGCGTCCAGAGCTGGCCAGGTGAGCTTGGCAGTATCGCAGTATCCCAAATGTTTCCATCTGAAACCTGCACTCATTACTGCGTCCGCATGAATTATTTGTTTAGCGTGGGAAAGTGGTGCATACACGTTGTGCGGGCTTATACTTTCCACGCCAGAGGAGCCTCGCCTTGCTAGTTCGTCTGCTGCACAGTTCCCTGGGATGTCACAGTTACCAGGAACCCAGCAGAGGGTGAGGTAGTACTGTCCAGCTGTCTCGTTTAGAGATACGCGGCAATATTCCACCGAGTTGGATCTTATTTCGCTGGATATTAGGCATTTGATTGCAGCCTGTCTATCAATGTATATGACGATATCCCTTTGTGATACCGAATTAATCGACAGCCACGCTATAGCTTGACGAATAGCTGTAATTTCGGCCTGAACAACACTGCAGTATTTCGAACAGTAGGAGAGGCCCAGGTCCAATTCCCCTGAAAAGACTGCGGCGCCCACATCCTAGTGTCCTTTAACCGTCTGTGAATATTGACAGTGATTTGTGTAGGACATTTTGTGAATCCCATTGGTTCCTGTCCGGTATTTCATAAGTGAAGCTTCTTTCGAAATTGATTTTCGTAGGCAGATAGTCGGCAGTAGTAGGCAGGGGGATCGCTGGCTATCCAATTGGTTGCCCTCTTCAGTGTTTCCCTTCCCTTAATCTGATCGCCACGTTGGTGGCATATTCTTTACTGACAATGTCTCGTGGAAGTAAGTTAAGCATGGTTTGCAGAGCGGCGGTTGGAGATGTCCTCAGTGCACCCGTGATACACAGGCATGCGAAGCGCTGAATCTTCTCTAAGACCTTTAGATTGGAACTTTTGTTCAAGGCCGGCCACCACCCAACGATGCCATATAGAATTATCGGTCTTATGACCGCAGTATAAAGCCAATGCATTATATTGGGTTGAAGGCCCCATCGAGAGCCTACAGCCCTTTTGCAGGAGACTAGTTTACGTAAAGCGAGTTGCAGGATGTCGGAAAGTGTTTGAGGATAATTTCAAGATGATATTAAGGCGACGTCATCCGCGTATGCCACAACTTAGCACCCTGAGCTCTCCAACGAGATCAGAAGTTCGTTAAGAACTATGTTCCATAACAATGGAGAAAGCACTCCACCTTGCGGGGTGCCTCTGTGCTCAAGTTTTTCGACAGCACTGCTGCCAAAGCCCTCACTATCCTTTTTGTTAGAATGTGGGTGATTACGCGGCAGATTGGTTCGCCAATATTTAGCTTGTCTAAGGCTTGGATGATCGATTGAGTTTTGATATTGTTAAAGGCACCCTCTATATCAAGAAAGGCAGCCATTGTATATTCCCTGAGTGAGAGGGACCTCTCTATCGAGCCAACAATCGAGTGAAGATCAATTTCGGTTGACTTGCCCTTTTAGTAGGCATGTTGAGATCTCGAAAACAGTGATCGGTCAACAGTGTCTTTGATGTGTCATCATCATTTTATTGAAAAAGGAGTTGCTCATGATATTACTCTAGTCACTCATATATGGAAACTTGCATTTGATGTATGTAATTGTATATTGATTCCCACATCCCCCGAGTGTAGTACTAGAAAATAGTGACAAGACTTGTGGAATCTAAATTTGAGGCTACGACAAACAGTCAGAGATGTGATCAAATTAGTTCTCTAAATCAAGGATTCCCTAACTGTGCGTCGCGAGGCCTTGGAGCGTCGTCGTAAGGCTATACAAGGAGCGTCGCGAGACGGTACGCGCACGACGACCTATTTAGAGCAAAGAGGTACTTTAGCGATTTAGAATACTCGAAAATCTCAGAGTATCATGCATTAAATTATTGATTATTTTGTTTAGGATTTGAAATATCTCCTAGCATGGAATTTATTTTAAACATTTTTCTTGTCATTCAACTAATTTAACTTAATATAGGTATAACGTGTAATTACTATCAATTTAAGTAATTAATTAGTTTTTATTTTTCGTATGTGTAAAAAGGGAATTTGAAATACTGGAGCAATGAGAATCGAAAACCGATCCGTTGTTCTATCAGCCAGAAACCAATTTTTTTAGACAGTGGAACAAAAACACTGATACAATTTGTTTCATTTAATGGCCAGTGTCAGTTTCGCTTCGATCCCAAGTAAACGCTCTATAACTACAGCAGCATATTCGAACACAATCAATAAAATAAATGTCTGATGTTAAATCTACCGGCAGTATATAGGTATCTATAGTAATTCATTCCAATTAAATATAATTTAACTTAATAAAGCCCCAAACACACAATCTAGTGACAACAAAATGACAGCATGCATTTGTTAAGTGATAATAATAATCTATTCTGCGGTCAGTAATACATTCCAAGCTGCTTCATAATTTATAAATATTTTCATCACATTTATCTACCGCATTATACTCGGGACACTGCTATTTTCGTATTTATTATTTATCGCGTCAAATGGTTAGGGATTAAATACAAATTAACAACCTACAATTTCATTGTTTTCTCTCCTACGTGACTCTCTTTCTCGTCAAATTTGTAATAATCACCGCCCGACAAACAGACGTTCAAACAGAGCAGAGCATAGCTATATCCCATTGATTTACGAGTTCTGGTTGAAAATGAGCCCATTTACCCGGAAGGATTTTAAACTTTGGTAAATATTTAATTTGTTCTCCATGGAAATATTATCATAAATTTAGCATACCACTCCATATTAAGCCATTAAAGTGGCATTAACTAAAAAAGAAAAACAATTTCAAAATTAGCAACTACTACATTAGTTTCGACAGTAATATTCGTTCTACACGAAGGAAGATATACAGATATTGGGGGTAGCGAGTAAGAAAGCTATGTTGATTTTATAGCGATTTTAATTCAACGTAATCCAATATACATTTTTGATGGGATTTATAACATTTGCGTCTTCTCCTGCCCTAACTAATGGACGTCAGCTTCCGGATATATTTTCCACCTTAAAAATACCTGAATTTTCGATTGATTTTGGATAAAATAAGGGAAGCAAATTGGAAAATATAATTTCTTAATGAAAAGCTGTCGTGGTTTTCCCTTATTTAGCAATTATTTACATTTTGTTGAAAATATGTTCCGATGTAGTAAGCAACTCCAGCAGAAGCCAAGTGAATTTTAAATAGCAAAGCTTCCGCGTCAAGAATCGATAGTGAATATCTGTTGCTGTTAAGCAGGCAAGTGCATTAAACGTTTGTAAAAAGTTAAAAAAAAAACCGGACGCTTTATGAATTATTGATGAAAATGTTTCTTTTAAAGATCAAATACATATCTAGTTATCAAAGAAAGGATAAAAACAAGTAAAAGTGTTATCATCGGCCTACCTGATACCCTTCACTTTATGTACTGTACAGCTCACGCATGTGTCTAATATTGGCTTTGTATGGGAGGTAACAGGACTACTTGACCGACATGGACCATTTTTAATACCAACCAAGACGACCTTAAAAATAAAAGCTCTCACAAAATGTCAGTCGCCTAAGTCGATTTGTTTGGACGCTATCATGCTTTCAAGAGACAGACAGACAGAAATTTTAAAGTTTGCAATAAAACAACTGTCACACACTTCGTTATAATTTTTATTCGCGGGTTTACAATTTAACAATATCCTTCATCTGTTCGTCTTAGAGTGAGATACATACTTCTTAGTTCTTTACCGCCAAGTAGCTGCTCGATATCTTAAGAGAGAATTTGTTTAAAACAGACACATTACGCTACTTCGCCTTTTGCAGATTCCAGATTATTAAAGAATTCACATTCTTAACCTATGGGTTCAATTACAATAATCTGAGGCTAATTTGCATTATTGTTGCAAATAAATAGAATTAATTCCTTAAAAAACAAGTAGATAGTAGATTTTCAATTTGTCTTGAACTTGAACCATTAACATAGTTATAAAATTTAAAGCACTCACATTATGGGTTCGGTTAGCCAATTTTTTGTAACCCGGTAAAGTTTGAAATTTTAAGCGCCCTGAGCTATCGCGTTGATAGAAAATCCTTTCATATAAGGGCTTATGGGGGGTCGTATCAACCAATCTTTTTTCAGTGCGAGCCTATTATACTGATAGTAAATAAAGTGTTTTTACTTAAAAAAAATAAAGTTTATCCAATTTATTTTTAACTTTTTCGTATACCTACATAGTAAGAGAAAGATATTGTTTTCGTACAAAATTTCGAATTCGAGATTTTGATCAATTCTGATATTACGATGATAGGGAGCTAAAAAAAAGTGAGTCTCGCAATTCTCTCAGTCTATATGTCTGTCTGTCCCACACCTGGGAAATCTAAACGTATGGACGGATTTCTTTCAAATTCCATTTTTAGAGTCTGTGGGCTTTCCGCTAGGAGGCTTTTTTTTATGCTAGCCCTAATATTACGGGACTTCCCATATAAAAATTTTACGAAATATTAAAAAACTTAACATCTTTCCGAAAACGGCTCTAAATCTACGATTACACGGCCAGTTTTTCGAGTCATTTAACTGACGCTCTGATGTAAAAATCGCGTCACATAGCAGTCATTTAAATGGCGTTCCGTGTGATCGCCATTTTTGGGATGCCATTTCCAGCGTCATTTAAATGACTAGGAAACAGGCGGAGCAAATGGCATGAATTTTATGCCATTTAAATGGCGGAAAAAAATGGCCGTGTGATCGCTCTTCAATGACGCCTAGGACAAATGACTAAACTTTTTGGCTGTTGCGCCATTTAAATGTCAGCCTCCAAAAAATGGCAAGGCTCGAAATTCATGCTATGCCATTTTTCTACGCAAATGGCAAATGACAAAGCATTTAATACGACATCTGTGCTGATATCATTTGGATTTTTGACTCGTGGCGAAACGTGTAGATTAGATTAGATTAGATATTAAGTCGGGAGAGCCTTTATTGGGCTCTGGCACTGCGGCCTCTCTAAAGGGCCATATTGTGCCTTCCCTGGTAGGTTCCTAGAGCAATCTGTTTACTCCGGAGACAGTCAGGAAAAAAAGTATGTATCTTCTCTGGGGGCATTCCAGCAAGATTTGCTGAGTTAACGAGTTCTTCGCCAAGGACATTCTTTCTAAGGCAAAAGAGAGCCGGACATTCCGTGAGAATGTGAAGAGAGGTTTTTTTTTAAATCGTTTTTAGAAAAAGCCAATTTTCAAAACTGCCGTTGCTGCACTTTTTTAGTCTACATGTGGGGAATATGGACGAGTATTTGCCTAGGCTGACTGAAAAGTTCGCTTGAGGCGATTCTCCATAAATGCCAGATCCAGTCCCTGTATCCATCTTGGACCCGTCTGTATACCAGACTCTTACCTTGGAGGGATGATGATAGAGAGGTTTTTTGGAAGCCATATTATATTATTATATTAGGGAAAGGTGACCTCCGGTGGTAGAAATGGGGGGTCGATGATTTACGAATGGAATAGAGGATGGATACTCAGTCTTACTTCCATTTGAATGTGTACTTGAATAGGTAATAGGCTAATAGGCCTGGGATGACATTTAGTGCAGTGGTCGGGGTAGGTTTACTCTTCGGGTCAAGGCGGACCGTAACAGTCTGCCCCCTGTCTATTGCCTCTGACGCGGCCATCACTAAGTAGGGAGACTGGTGCGTGGCAGAGGTGGGTAATTGAACCTGTCTGCTTTGCTGCTTGATCAAAAGTCGGTGAATGGATTGTCTGTTGGAAAAAAGGATGGGGACATAACAGGAATCGACAGGCAGCTTCATAATTGAAAATTTCGCACGTATGCGTCGTGGGCCGTGGCCGAGAGAAAAACTCTAAATGACAGTAGCTATATTTTTCTCATAGGTCATTGCCGTCTGATCACAAAACAGATAACTGACGCGAAATCGAAATAATAGGAAAGGTGCCATTTGTCATTTTGATGAGGCAAGTCAGTGCCGTGTGATCGCCATTTTTCCCCGTCATTTAAATGGCATCCCAACGAAAAATTCTAAATGACTCGCAGTGTCCGTCATTTGATTTTGGGACAAAACTGACGATGATAGTCATTTCGTGTGATCGCCATTTTTTCAATGACGAATCGTAGCTTCAATGTCGCTCCAATGCGACAGTTTTTCCTGACGTCACAGCGCCAGTTAAATGACTCGAAAAAATGGCCGTGTAATCGTAGCTTAACGAATTGAACTAAAATTGATAGTTAAGTTAATGTAGGCATACTCAACATGACTGTGTACCCGGTTTTTCGCTAAAAAGTGCAGCAACGGCAGTTTTGAAAATTGGCTTTTTCTAAAAACGATTTAAAAAAAACTTATTTTTAAGGTAATATTATCATTCTTAACTTGATAGCAAACTCAGTTTTTCTCTAAAAATACTGCGTCCTTTGATATCCACCCAATTCCCTAATGATAGTATGTACTTTAATACTTTAAAAAACTGCTCATATCTCAAAAACGCCATTTTCGATTTGGATGAAAATGTAACTGCTAAGTAATGTTTATATCTTGAAAAATACGTCGTACTCAGTTTTCAGCTAAACAGTTTAGTAACAGTGCTTTTCGAATTCAAAGTTGTAACATTTGTCAGCATAATTTAAAAAAAAACGCTCTAACGATTTTGATCAAAGCATTCTAAACATGATCACGTACTTAGTTTTTCTCAGAAATCTCGAATATAGCCGTATTATGAATATTTCTCAAAAATTACTGCCCAAATCCCGACCATTGAGACCACTTTTTTAAATAATAAAAAATGGGAATTTGAAATTCATCGCCTACTTGCATCCTTCAAGTGTCAGTTCGGTGTGAGATTTGATAGGAAAGGAAGTAATAAAGTTTTGTAGTTGTAGTTAATATCTACGTATGTCTATGTAGTATGTATTACTTTATTAATTAACAAGGGTTCAGTTACTAAACCTTTCGTAGGTACATCTTAAGTTGATATGATTTTAAACGTAAAATTTGCTGAAATGACTCTGAGATTCGCAATAAACGAGAAAGTTTCGTGCGACCCAGTCGTGCACATTTTTTGCATAGTTTTTTGCTGAATTTGCCTGGTGAGTCATATTCAAAATATGTCCATGTTCACTGATATGTATGACCTATTTACAAATTAAGGTCGGTGAAAAACAAAAACCGTCACTAAGTGTGATGTAAAATGTGGGTAGCTATCTATAATACTTCGATACGACCACTACCAGAGCAGCAGTTAGAGACAATCAGTTTTTTCACAATGTTTGCATTTAATCAAATAAAATCTGTTCAGGCGCCCCCTTCTTTTATTTACAAAGATTATTAGGTACAGATAAATTATTATAAAATGGATGACATTTATTACTTTTCATCAAATTCGATGCCTTCTCCTTCCACTTGCCTACCACTGCCGATTTTACCGATTTCCATTTTATCATCGCTAGACCTCTGAAATAAATGCGAGCTTAAGCTAGTTCATATATTTGGGTTTTGACTGCGCCTGATAATTTTTCAGAAATATGCCTATCTGGAACCAATTGTAAAAGGATTGTGCATGTGCATGTGCAGTGCTGTCTGCAGTGAAATATTTGTGGAGAGTGGAGGTGACTTCCTAGTTTGATGATTTTGGGTCTGTGCCGTGATTTTACCCATTACTTTCGTAACAAGACACCGGAGTTAAAGAAATTACATTTTGTGTTCGTTTTTCTCAGCCACCCAAACTCTTCAACGCCAACTGGGCAATAAGAATTCCATTTTAATAACTTTTCCGCACAAACTTAATTCAACATGTTGAAGGATATGAAATTGCATTTTCTCCGTTGTCGGAAATGCGATGTACTAAAGGACGGAAAATCGCATTTTCCCTTTCGTTCAAAAGTTTGATTGTCGATTGTCTGTTAAATGGCAAAAATAGTGGCAGCTAGAAAAACTTTATCGTCGTGTTGGGAATAACGTTGTCAGTGGAGGTATTACAAAAAGAAATCCTGTAAGATGGACAGCACAATTTGATTGGCTTCGAAGAGGACCATAAAACAAATTAAAGTTAACATTTTGCCTTGAAACTCAGTTAGATGGAAGAACCTATTTTTGGCATAGGTATGGTTACACATTTTAAGGCAAAATGGTCCGTCATGCGTGAGAACATTAGATAGTTAACATATTAATGAATGACTTAAAACGCATCACTAAGTCACTTCTCTACACAACCTCCAGTTGATGTTAATTCAATCGATATAGCCGCACAATTGTGGGCGCAGTAGCGCAGTGGTTAGTGTGCTGGACTACTGTGCGAGGGATCCCAGGTTCGATCCCCGGAAAAACACAAATTACATCTTAAAGTTTTTTCTACTGCACCGGAGTTTTTCTACTGCGATCGTCTGACAAACATCCGAGAGTATGACTGTCATGAAAAAGCTTCTCAATTCAGCCGTTCGGACTCGGCATAAAATTGTAGGTCCCTTCCATTCGTCCCAAAAATAGAAACTCACACAATACGAATGGTTGCGAGAAGCTAGGCCTTGGGTGTCACCCGCCTGTTGCGCCACCTATTTATTTATTTATTTAGCCGCACAATTGGCCTGATTGTGAATAACATCAGCGGTTGTCATTTCCAAAAAAATAATATATATCGTCTATGTTCGACCAAAACTCATTAACTGACAAAATAGAAATTCCGAGATAAACGGGTTTTAAAATAACAGTTTTGCATTTTTTGTTACTAGTGCTATGAATTTGAGTTTATTGTTTTAAACCCGGGTTTTAATATTAGTACAATATAGGAGGCATGTGGAAAACCATTCAGATGAAAAGTTTACCATCAGTCTTACCAGCTTAAAGTGTTAAAGTATTTAATGATTTTTGGCTGACCAAAAAAAGAACTGTAATATCAAATTAATGAGTTTAGATTTTTGTTTCTTTTAGTTAAATTAATATAAATTTGCAATAGTTCGCTGATATCTTTGATTTAAACAGTAGAAAAAGGAGGTTAGGTCAATGTGAGTATGGTACATAATATAATTAATTTAAAAAAGGAATAAAATATGGACAATTTAGTTCCTTGATATTCTTCTTCTTCGTCTTCGTCTTTTCTTTCTGAAAAATTAGTTTCTGGCAATTTATTACCCTCTCTTTTTTTCCCAATAGGCAGCTTATCATACCACCCAAAGAACTCCTCATGAATAACTCCCAATGTGCAGATCTTCCAGAAATCTTTTTTTCCCCTTGCGTATAGGGAGTATTAAGCCTTTATTAAATTTTCGAAACTTATCTCTTACTGAGAAAATAAAAGTGTTCGTTTAATAAAATATGACTTAAGGTTATCACTATTTTTACCATCGGTGCAGATGAACTGGGAGGTATTTTAGGGCTTGTTGGAGTCTTAAGAAGTCATCTTAACGAGAGCACTCAATTTCTCGTTGTCTTCATCCTTACCAGATTCAAAGTCTATGGATTTTGGATGATACTCTGGATTGGCAAGGCTATTATTGTTTAACAAATCTGAGTCAGATTCTTCAAGAATTTCTGGAACTGCATAACTCATTTTATAGGCCAGACACTTTTTAGCACAGCTCAAAATTAATACAGCTTCAATAGCGCAAACATTTATTTGAGATTCGGTCATCTTTTAGTGCAATACTGCCCTCAATTGCTGCTTGTGTCTTGTAATGAGAGCCTGGACTGGCTATGCATTAGCATAGTGGTGGTAAGTCCTTTGGTTGTGGTAGCTGGTTGGCACGCAGGCGTAGGCTCGGCTTAGCTCGCCGTACTGGTCGAGGGTCTTGCTACCTACTTCTCTCACTCAAAACAAAATTAAATCGTGCCATACAAAAAAAAAGTAATGCGGAAAGTACGCAAAATAAAAAAATAGATACAAATATGTATATATAACCACGAATATAATATAAATAGCGTATTGTATGCTTTCTCACCTTCTCTTAAATGCCTGATTTGCATCTGCCGCCCAAATACATAACCTACGAGGGTTATAGGTTCATACACCCCTACCATCTTGATGGCCCCGATGTAAAGTCCATCTTACCGGCTTACCCCACCCCGTATGACATTCTTTGGGAACGTCACACCGCGTTATCTGCTTGCCGTCATACAAAAAAATAGCTGATAACCCCTTCATGATTATCCCGCTTCACCTCATCCACTCACCATTGATCTCACCTATTGTTCACTTAAAACATCATCACTGCTTCAATCTCCATATCAGTTAATACACATGCTAGTTTACACTTCATTTCAATCTTCTTTAATTCATTTGGATAACTTTGTACATAATTCTAGCATCTCTATAGTAATAATTTTGGTTGTACTTCTTTCACGTACCTAGTACGCCCTACACAAAATAATTCGATTAATTTCCTCGACGTTGATGTGCACATAAACCCCACTCGGATTACAAAACAAAAAAATTTCTATTCTATTGACTTGCAAAATGACTTCAAAATTCAACTATCGAGATACTCTCTTTTAATTTATTGCTCCTTTTCTTTCTGTTCTTCAATTTTAAGTTTACGTAGATAAATAGATTTATTTTCTTTTTTTATATAAGTGTAAATTAGTTTTAGGATAGGTATGAAATTTTATTTTTAAGTTTTAACGATTATAGTTTTCAATTCAGTAATTCTTTTGCTATTTGTAATATGTTCTTATATCTTTCTTTATCTTTTAGCTTTCTGTCTTAATCAATTGTTCACCAATAAATAAATTCGATCACTTTTGTGCAATATTATGCAACTACTTGATAGGATGATCGCAATCAAAAAAACTTAATTCACTACACAAAAAGAATTTAAAACTATTTGTCATACATACATGCGGTTTTACTTCGGTTTAGGCTGAGCAGGTAGACAATCAGACTGCACTTGTGCTGTGTGTCGCGCGAGGTGGATTTTCGGCGATCACAATTGATGACGGGCCCTGGCTTTTCATGCGGCCGGACTAGCACTGTCTAATGGGTTTTGTCGCTTTAGCCGGGGAAGTATGATGCTAGTGGAATTTGCTGTGGTGTATATAGGTATGCTGGGACGGGGAAGAAAGCAGGAGTTGTTGCTGGACGCTGCGTTCAGTACTCGGTGTCGATCGTGCGGATATTTTATTTTTTCTCGCTGATTAGATGGGGACGAAGAGGAGCGGTCGCCCTGGTGCTAATGCAAAGCAACGCTTTTCACGGCAACGAATGAAGGGAGATGGGTCGCTATTCTGGCGGGATGACTATCATTCGTCGTTCTTTAAAGCAGTGGTTTTATCTGTTCCCTTTATTGCTAAACACGAGGTGCTGATTGCAGGGCGAGGAGTAAAGATAATGCCGATCAATTTCTGATATCAGCAGCTTACTTCGGTCACTCCCCGCATTTTTAGCAAATAGCAGCAGCTGGATGAAGAAAACACAAACCTATTAGACACTAACCCGATAAAAAAATCTTACAGCAGTTACCTGAGGCAAAGGAGAATTTTTCTCACTTTGTAACATTGTATGCGTATAATGCTCTTCTCTTAAGAGTTCCTTGGCTTCGGATCAATGATTGCTGATAAGGTTTAATGAAATAAAATTCGTTATAAAATAGTTTACAGAGAACTATTGTATTACCTTAGCTCGGCAGAATACCTTGTTCGATCGAAGCTCAAAATGGAAAGAACACGAGTACGCGGAAATTGTTTGTAGCAGCGATCGTTTTAATGGTCGAATGGTATAAAAAGAAGGAAATCGGACACTTGACGAAAACTTTAGGGCCCTGGTTATACTTTTTTTGATTTGGGGTGGAAACACATTTTATTTTTTTATTTTTTTGGGCAGAATGATTTTATTAAAAATATTGTAAAACTTAGAACCAGCTGCACGTTACAGTCTTAAGAAGATGGCAGAACAATTTAAAATGCACCTTAATGGGTGGCAGGCCATAGAGACATTCCAAGTAACTGCTCGGCCGATGAACTCGCTAGGCATGGCACAACTATGTCAATTCTAGCGGAGAAGGAAAATCTCTAGTTACCTCACGCTGCTTGTAAAGTCTAAATAAAACAAAATGCTAAATGCTACTAATCGCGATCAAACCCCACCAAGAAATAAATTTGGACCATGCTGGATGTCAAATTGCTCCAAAAGTCTTATGTAACACTAAAAAGATAAGCACAATAGTATACGTGTTTTTGGACACTTGGGAGGCATGCCCTCAGATTGGGCCTCCCTGCAAACATCTCTGCAGGAGCTGTATGGGTGGGGAGATGAGGAGAAGACTATTCTTCACCTCTTTATCTATATGCACCATGTCCAGCTTTCTCATTTTGAAGAAAACTTCACCCTGGAGAATACTTTTTCGACAATCTCGGCGTACTGGGTAATAAGCCGCTCCCAACGCTTTATTCTTAGCTCCTGTTAGTTCAGCGGTATCAAATGGGCCTTATTTGGCCTAAGTGAGGCTGCACTTATGTGGCCTGCCACCTTAACCTAATCTAACCTAACGAATTACATTATGTAAGTTAGTGACTTTATGACTATGATGTTTGATATTTGGGCTAATACGATTCAAAAAAAATTTTTCAGCCAAAATTCATTAAATCACATAATGAGTTTTGGTTGGTAGGGTAGAGTATGAGAATTTCAGTGAATGACTTTTGGAACTAAGTTATTATAAAAATGACAGGATATACGTGATTTTAATGACTTTTACCTGAAAGACAATTTAAAAATAATAATTTTGGTGCATTAAAAAAATTTTCTGAAAAATGTCAGTTAATGAGTTTTGGTCGAACATAGACGATATATTTCCCGCTGAGTTACAAAGTAATCTCTGCCAATTACTTGCGTAGTACATACCCCACTCGAATTTCTTAACTTGCTAAAACCGTTTTGTCTCTTTCCATAGTATAACCACAATCCAACCACAACAGAGATAGGGGAGGCTCCGGTATTGCCACAGTGAAATTTACAACCTGTACTCAATGGTATCGAGCTCCCAGTAACATATTTGTATCAATATATGAGTCTGTCAAGGTTAAGTTATTGCCCTTTACCGCTCGGTTACACCGAACTATAAATATCCAATGTATGAGTAAGGGCGTGTCCCCGTGCACCCAGCAAACCCAAGTCAAGCTGAAAATGAAAGTGGAATGTGGGCAAAGTGATTTTGTGAAACCAGAGTGAATGCCAATAAAGTTTTTTCCCTGTTGCGGTTATAATAGAATCTGACGGCCTACAAAATAAATTACCAACAATCACATAAACGAACAACTTTGAATAATTTAATAATTTTGCGCATTCACTCACACACACATCGTCCTTCAGTTGATATAAGTTACCAAGGAGCAACAGCTATACAGCTCCACCCCTATTTAATGGTTTCCTCCACAAAATAGTTCCATCGATTCTGGAGTTTTTATTATCAACCGTCTATCGTTATCCTTCATCTGCAGCATAATAATATCGTCCTTGTCATGGTGATAATCAAAATCAACTTTGTCATTCTAGATCTTCTCTGTCCCAATCATCATCTTATAGGCAGTCCCATTCCGTGGGTCTGAGAGAATTTTATGGAAAATTCCAGTGCCTAGGCATCGCTAAACAGCTCATCGTCTTCACGATTACGCACTACAACCTGAATGCTTCCGGCAGAGGGCGACCGACGACTTAAATGGAATTCTAGCAACACTGTACGCAGAGTTATAACCCACAAGACAAAGTGAGAAGAAGCTCTAAGGCGATGACGAAAATAAATTACTACAGGGAATTTTCGCTTATGAATTTTCATGTCCTGACATCATTACAATGACTGGGCAGGGTCTGGGATATGTACATCACCACCGTCAACGTAGATGACTTTCATGGCAAGGGAGTAGTCAACGATGAAGGAATGTTGGGTTCATCCTAAGACAAGAATCTGCCTTGAGTAGTCAGACAGAGTAGGTCTCAAAGTGAGATTAAATGATAAGAGATGGTTGCAGGTGGCATGTCCTCTGGGTAAATAGTTTGCAGTATCCCAGGTACTCTTCATCATTAAAATTGAATAATATTTCTTCTTAGGTAGAGAAAAAAGAACGTGCTTGTGGCATTGGGTTATAGTCCGTAATATGGGTGTAGCTTTCATGTCGCACTGAAATTAAGTTTGAAAAATAGTTTCCCTTTATAGCCGAGTTGACGGGGAATAAACTTACCGCTAATCCAAGCATTTAGATAAGCACAAATTATATTTAGGTTAGGTTGGACGGGGTATACAAAAAACTAAAGAAAAAATAGTATAGACGAACGTTGAGTTGACCTAATTTTTCTTCTGGAGAAGTGCGGGACCCAGTGTAGTCGTTTGTAGTTTCAAAACAATTTAGGAGAATGTTTTGTATGAGAATTCAAATTTCGGGAATGAGAGATTGTACTCGTGTTCATGATGTACATTTAAATAATTTTATTGTTCACACATAATCGCTAAGAGCCATATTTTAATAAAAATAAAAACACAAAAAAAAAAAATATTTACATGTTTCAATTAAAAAAATTCTGGGCGTGACCTTTGAAAGACCCTTAATATTTTTAACTTGAATAGTTATTTCGAAAATTATATTGGTAAGTGGCAAAAAACGACAAAAAACAACCACAAAAAACTAAAACACAGAATCTATGGGAAATAATAAACTTTTAACCGAGCCACAAATAAATTAATTAACTGACCTGTCCACATATCTTCGCTGTTCCGAATACAAAGTTCATCCTCGTTTTCGATTCAAATGTAGATTTCTTATATTTGCCCGATAAGCTTTGGCTTGTGAAAGAAAAGAACAGATAGAATCTAAAGATCTGGGGGCTTATTTCCAAATGCGTGGCGGATCGCTTTTCATGGCGGATTGGTATTTTTATATATTCAAAAGTGATTCCATCCATTTAAAAGCGATAGCTATTGTGAGGATTGCTGGCAATAAATCCGCCAGCAATCCGTCACCTGAATAGCTATCGCTTTTGACAGCTTTTGGAAATACAAAAATACCAATCCCCCATGAAAAGCGATCCGCCGCGCAGCCAATTTTTCGTTAAAGCAAAAATAGGCACTAGATCTTTTGGTTCAAGGCGGAGAGAAACGAAAACACTCAAATGTCATCGAGCAATTCGTGCGATTTGGTTTGTGTCGAGGTTTGTGTGCTGAGTGTGCCATACTGCCATCTGTTATAGATCGTTTGAAATAAATTGAATAAGTCATTATTTTTGCGCGGTTGCAATGTTTCTACAATGGATGGCACTGTGTTCTATGTAAAAAAAAATAGCAAAGGCGCGCAGAGGTTGAAATCTCTTTCCTACTTTCGCCGCACTGAACCAAAAGGGCTAGTGCTTATGTTTGCTTCAGTTTTCCTCGCAGGTTTGTATGAAACTGACATTTCACTAGCAGTCCATGTATAGTATGTCAATGGGTCGAGCAAATACGTACAAGAAGATTGCGATAGGCTCTATCATCGACATCACCATTATGAGTATTTTGATTCTGAAAACCATCAAGTGGAGAGTCAGTGAGGAATACTCACACAGTGACCGCCAAATGAAAGTAATGGCAATAAAATGAAAGAAACCAGTCGCCCCCTTTAAACTTACGGGCCTAATATGAAACGGCAGAAACTTCGATAAGGAAACATTCGAAGAGATGTTTAACGGCAACCTAACGTGAAAAGGAACAGCGAAGACCTCGCACATCGCCTCTCAAACACCATAATCGATGCATTAATGCCTAGAAGAACAAACAGCAGAAAGGCACCGCCATTTTACTGGTGGAACAAGGAAATAAAAACACTTCGGACAAAATGTCTGCAAGCTCGACGCAAGGTTCAGCGTTCAAGAAGAAGACCAGACTCCCTACAATACCTGGACACTTTTAGACTGGCAAGGCGCTCACACAGTAGCTGGTACTTGGGCGAAAAGATGCTCTACTATGGATTTCAGTATTTTTGGACACGTTATTGGAGGGGTTGTGTAGCCCCTCAGTTTGGTAATTACCATTCTGTATGCCGAACCCTATGGGTTAATGTCCTTAATGGTTCAATTTCGTGAGAGAAGTCAGTGCAGATTACATTCCACTAATTACCCATGAGGTGAGGAGCTGCAGAAAGTTGGTAACCAAATAATCAGTCCCAAAGAAGCTGTTAAATACCCTGGAGTGTAATGCTGGAAAATAGATTGCGGTTTAAAACACACGTGGACTATTTAGCCAAGAAAGCATCGCAAATACAGGGAGCGCAAGTATCTGTACCGTTTTGACGCGACAGCTTTCTATCTTGCCCTGAATGCGTAAATGAAGATGAAGATAAGATATTTCATTGCCCACGCTTCATGGCATGGAGAAATACTTTGTCCAGTCCGTCACTAATCATCGACCACATGTTGCAGTCTGAAGAGAATTGGGCGGAATTATGTAATTTTATAACCGTCCTACAGAGCTACGGCGAATTGAAATGCCAAGGAAAGCCACAGCAGAAGCCTCAGGGGCCGCAGAAACACCAGGTGACACAACATGATTTGATTAGCTTGAATGCTAATAAGCCCCGCGAAGTAATACCTAACGGCAGTCCCGCTGGAGGAGTGGTTGAAGTGTAGGGTGTGAATTAGTACTACCGCATTTTTAGAATATTACCACATTCATTGGCGCATCCAAAAAAACAAAAAAAAGTGAATTATTGTTTGAGAGAACTACATTAACAACAATTCGTAGACAAACTGCTTGCTAGGTTCCAGTTCCACATTTCACTTTCACTCGAAATGAAATCGGAAATGAATTTTTGTGTTCTACATTTCACTGTAATCGATTTCGATTTCAAAATTTCCGTAATTGAGACAAAGTGAAATTGTGGTTTCGAAAAAATTTCGGAGTTTCCGAATCGCTGGAAATGCAGAACACTGAAAACGAATTCACTCGATTTGCAATTTCGATTTCACTCGATTTCTGAAACCTAGCTGATAGTCAATTTGGTAGGAATGATAGCTATTTCGAACTATACACCACTAATATATTCATCATCGGACTCCTTTTATGGAGTTTATAGTTTGAATTCTGACAGTCAATTCTCCGTATATAATCCACTTGGGAAGACATTTCAGCTTTTCGCCCGTCAGGAAGTGAACCTGCACTTCGACCAATCGACCGTGCTGTGCACGCTCCTTTAATCCTGTGCACTCGGACTTATACTTACAATAAATTAAACCATCGTGGACGTCGGACGTGTTTTGTGCAGTTCAGCTATTGAAGGAAGCGGACGTGACAGAAAAGTCAAATCAGTGCTCGCCAAAAAACAGTTGGTTTTATTTTTACACTTAAGTAAGAAGTGGCTAATTACAATATAGTAATGCACTAATTAAGAGAAACATAATTTACGTTAAACATTAATGTCAAAATCCGTTCAAAATACATCCCAATAAAACAAAATGGGTTAAATAATACAACTGGATTTTTCAATTTCCCGTCGTCAACTACCTACTATGACTACTTGGGAATTGTCTGCAATAAGTAACTACCCAGCCCATCCGTAAGCCGCTTACCATTAGTATTTGATTCCAATTCCATTCGCCTCTTAACATCAATAAACATAGTTCAATGAGCTGTCCCTTAAATGTACCTACCTACCTTCACGTACTTACTCATCAATTTTGTCTTTTTTTCTTTTGTTATTCCCCGTCTATTGACCAGAACGATGAAACTACCTTTTTTTCTGTCAATAAAGATACACGTATCTTCCCCAAAATTTAAATCAGTGCAATCGATACCAATCTCGTTGGCGTTGCCTCTTCATGAGTAAACAAATATTCAATGTAATCTCCTTTTGCTCAATTGAGGTCGGCACTTCAAGAGTCTCTGATGATTTTTTTTCAGTTTCAATGCCAACATTAACCGCAATTGACACCTGAAATCCTGTATCTTGTACACATCGATATCCCCAAGAAACATAAACAAAACGCAATTTCACTTCTGTTACCACAAAGTATGGTAAACAGCCTAAAGATGCGAAAACAAAAACAAAACAGTGATGCAGGGAAGCCTGTGTCAATCCAACCCATCTTGGGGATAAGCCAACATATGACAGATTTTGACGAGCGTCAGCAGCACAGTGGATATACATATAGCAAGGATATGAGATGTTGTGCTTGGAGCTTTTTTCACATGCCTACCAAAAAAAGAACAGCAATGCAGGAAGTATACCTAGTAGCTGTTTGAGGAAATACACCAACAAAAGTAGTCATTTATAACAGACACTTATTCGTCTCAGATTTCTTTGCAATTTATTTAAACAAGTACCTACCTACCTACATGACAGGATGAACCATCTGAGATATAGATACAAAGAAATTCGTGTGGATGAGACAGAGCGCCGAGGATGCAAGCACCTTTACCATGGCATCGCCATGAACATCATTAGTGTGCTTGGTTCTCTGTTCAAGCAGAACTTCCAAAGATTTGCGTCTCTCAAATGCGCTGATGCATATCAGCAGCCGGATGAGTGTGAAAGAAAGACATGGAACGAATCCTTTCATCTGGTATTTTCCGCTCAAAGTTGCGAGATGTTGAAGGACATTTTTTTAAAAAAAGATATTTTTGACACGTATTATTTTGAAATTCGTTTACACATGAAGACACCAGACAATCCACAAAGTTCTGTTAAATAAAATATTTGCATGTACTCGTACTTACTCTAGTGCAATTTCCATAAAATTCGTCACAGTATGAAGGAAGGGGCTTACCTGTAATAAGAGAATAAAATAAAATTACATAATTGCAATAGCATAGCGGGGCATTTTAAGAGTAGTATATTATACAGTGGTGGGCATAAGTATTTAGACAAAACTAAAGTTAATTCTACTCATAATTTTAACTTACTTCATGAAAATTTTGGCATCAATGGAAAGGTCATTTAAATTCCGTTTGAATGATACAAAACCTTCCTTAAGTCATTAAAAATTTAGAACTTTTGTGAAAGCCTACTTTTTTGACTTTTTTCCTCGGTCTCAAACAAACAAATGTTTTGATGCAAAAAGTTTCTCCAAACAATTGTAATAGTGACTGCAAAAAATAGTTTTCAATAATCTCTTCGATAATATTTTTCATGATTTTTTGAATGGGATGATCTCAGAAAAATTATGTATGGAAAAGAGGAAAAAGTGGCTAAAATAGTAATTTTTAGCAATTTTCAAAAAATCATTAAAAAATATTGGCAACACACCACTTCTATGAGACATAGGTAAGTAAAACCATTTCCAAAACGAAATCGTATAAGCCAATGAGAACTATCATCATTCTTTGGGTTGAGATAAGTCGGTTGACACTAATAAAGTAAAAGGATACAATTTACAAATAGTATCCTAATTTTTCAAAACGCCTGTAATACCCCAATGAGGGCATAAGAGGCACATTAAAATAGATACCCGCGAAGTTGTTAATCCGCAGAGCTTTCTACCGTCCTTTTATAACATGACAAGGGTAAGAACTAAGAAATACTAAGGAGATTTCAAGTCGCTGCTTTTAGACTTTAATACTAATAAATTGAACATCTGCTCTAGCAAGTAAAACAGGACCCTTTTGAAAAGGATACTTCTCAGACCTGATAACATGATTGTTCTCTCCATAGACGCAAAGTGTTGGCTTTTAAAACTAGTTATCGCAAAATAGATACTCGTGGAGATATTGTGTTATTAGGAAAATCTTTCCAGGAAAATTGTAATAAAATCTTTTTCCGCTAATTGACTCTTGTATGTGAATTGAAAATAATCGTTGGTGACTAGTATCCATCTAGACAGATTGGTCGCTCTCAGATATGTTAGTGGGGTCTCATTGACTTATATTCAGTGGGGTCTTATTCACGAGCGATTGAAGGAGCAATCCCGATTTTTTATAGGAGCGTCGAACTTCTCTGAAGCTAAGTTATCGGTCTTTGATTTGATATTTTATCTAACTCTTACCTCAGATCGTCAGATTTAGAGTCGATGCCGAAAGATCGAGAGTTATGGAGAGTCTATTTTAGAATCCGTATCCTAAATCTGCGGCCCATTTAGTCCAAGGGGTCACAGAAAGGGCATGGCCCTCCAAGTTGGGGATTGTGCGTGGAGTTAACTACCCAACCACGGAAAAACAACATGGTTACGAAGCAAACAAGAGCCTCGGATATGGATGGATTCACTGTTGACGGCCCGGGAAAATGAAACACGGACAATGACATTCGGATCTGCACGTCGAATGTTCGAACCCTAAACAGACCGCGCGCAGCCGAACAACTAGCGGAGCCCTAAGCCGCTACAAAGCAGATATCACCGCCATTCAGGAGGTACAATCGGCAAGTACAGCCTACATGAGACCTCTTCAGGAAACGGACTTAGGCTAATTGACTTTGCAGCGGGACGTAATGTTACTATAGCTAGCATATGGTTTCCCCACCTCAACATTCTCAGCAACATGGCGGTCATCAGACCATAAAAGGGTCAATCAAATTCACTATGTTGCGATCGACGCAAGGCACTCCTCCAGTATTCTAGGTTGGGTTAGGTTAGGTTGAATAGGGTGTGAGTTCATGACATTGGACTAGGCACCATATTGGACCCATCGCCATCCCTGGGGAACCTTAACGGTCAAATAACCTAAACCACTTCGCCCAAGAAATTAATTTCCCTACAGAACCTGAAAATTGCTTCAGTTTTGTTTGCGAGGCCAACCTCCTCCAAATTGCCGAAGAAGAAGACCAGTGGCATCGATGCTATCAGAAAAGCCGCAACTGATGTGCTAGGTTTCACCCGACCACCACCACGAAACCCCTGGTTTGATGAAGAGTGGCAGCAAGCACATGCGCAGCAAAGCAACTGGCTTACAAAGTAGCGCTGCAGAGGAAGACCAGAGCAGCTCGTGAGCTCTACGAGCAAAAAAAGAGGGAAGAACACCGGCTTCTCCAGAGGAAAAAGAAAGAGCATGAGAAGCCCGTGATCGAGAGAAGTGCTACTCCAGGAACAATGTTCGGAAGTTTTACCAAAAGGTAAAAAGAACGTGTCACGGGAACAAGACCCGAACAGAGACCTGTAGAGACGAACAAGGAAACCTTGTAGTAGAGTCACAGTCGGCACTGAAGACATGGAAAAACCATTTCTGTAGACTGTTAAACGGCGAAGACGACACAAATTCCGCTGTCACGCAGAATGAACCATTCAACCTGGGCGATGGAAGCCAAGACTTCCGTCCACCTGACCAAAATGAGGTAAGGATAGCAATATCCAAGCTGAAGTCCAACAAAGCTGCAGGATGGGATGGTTTACCATTTACCATGCCATTTTAAGGCAGCGGGAGATGACTTGGTAGAGAGCATACACCAACTCGTTTCCAAAAAGAGAAAAGAGAAAAGTATGCCTGATGAATGGGGCCTCAGCATTGTTTACCCGATCCATAGGAAAGGAGACCCTCTAAACTGCGCCAACTATAGAAGCATCAGTCTCCTTAACATCGCTTAAAAATCCTGTCCTCCGTACTGTGTTAACGCCTGAAACCATTTGTCAAATGATTGGACCCTATCAGTGCGGTTTTAGGCCCGGTAAGTCCACAATCGAAGAAATATTCACACTACGGCAGATCCTGGAGAAAACCCAAGAAGCCCAAATCGATACTCATCACCTATTTATCGGTTTTAAAGCCGTATATGACAGCAGTTATAGAGACGAGCTATACAGAGCCATGTCTAGTTTTGGCATCCCTGCCAAACTTGTCAGATATTGTGCAGAATGACGATGGAGAACGCTCGCTGTTCCGTAAAGGTCGGCAACAATCTCACCGAGACCTTTGATGTCAAAAAAAGATTTAGACAAGGTGATGCGCTGTCATGTGACTTTTTCAACATCATTCTTGAGAAAATTGTGCGAAACTCGCAAGCCAACACCAGGGGCACAATTTTCCAAAAGTAAAAGTAACCACTTGCATACGCAGACGACATTCACATAATTGGCAGAACGCAACGAGCTGTTACTGGTGCGTTTGCAAGTACTTATTAGCACACAAGCGGCAAAAATGGGTTTGGTGTGGGGGTAAATGAGGGCAAAACAAATTATTATGCTGTCAACAAGAAGGGACACACAACATCGACGAATCGGACACAACGTCTCCATAGATAGCTTTAACTTTGTCTACCTCGGCTCCGCTATTAACTCTGAAAATGGCATCAGAAATCAAGCGAAGAATTATACACTTGCTGTTACTTCGGCCTTAGAAGGCAATTAATTAGTTAGGCCTTATCGAGAAATGCCAAGGAGACTCTATATAAGACCCTCACCATCCCAGTCCTGCTTTATGGCGCAGAATCATGGACGTTAGCAAAGGCGGATGAAGATCTCCTTGGTCGCTTCAAACGTAAAATTCTTCAATTAATCTTCGGTCCTGTTTGCGTTGACGGGGTTTGGAGGAGGAGATTTAACTGCGATATTAACTCTACGAGCTGTATAGCGACATCGACCTGGTTAGAAAAGTATGTATCAGTCGACTAAGATGGCTAGGAAATTTGGAGCGAATGGACACCAACACTCCGACCCGAAGAGTCTCCGATTCCAACCTGGAGGGAGAACGCAGTAGAAGAAGACCTCACCTTATGTGGCGCGCACAAGTGGAAGCGGACCTCAACCAACTTGGAGTGCGCAACTGGAGGCGGAGGAGCTACGTGGTTTTCCATAACAGTGCGCCTAACGAGTTTCTATAAGATAGTATCAAAAAGTATTTTTTGTCAAAAATTATTAAGCCAAGGTGGTCTTAGACCCGATAAGTCTACAACCGACCATATATTCAAGCACTGCTATTTGCCAGGACAAACCTTTAAAGTTAAACCATTCGTTCACTCGACCAAAATGAAATCAGAATAAAAATATGCATGTTCAAGTCGAATAAGGTTGCTGGACCAGACTGCAAGAGTGTATATCTATTCCCTTTTAAGAAGTTATTCCTGGAAAGTGTGTTCTTTTTTAGCTTAAGCTCTCTGCAAAAAAATAATAATACCTTTGTATATTCAATTCTGTAATTTGCTAAAGTCGTTCACACATAATTCGTCGCCCCGTTGAATTCGAAAACAGCATCCACAATCATTAAGCAATTAAACTGCACTTTGGATTACCTACCCGTCCACTTTGTTTCTTTTTCCATAAAACTTTCTTTATGCTTTCAGTATTTCCATATTCACAGGACAAAGGACCTTTGTTCTCATTTATCATATGGTATTACAAGTATTAATTTTGATCCAAACCTTTTTTCGAGAATTTTACATAATCCATTGGCATTTCGATTGTGGCTTTGAATGATTATATCCTTTTGAGTAAATTAATTGGAAAATATTTCAAAGCGAGATAATCGATAAAGGCGTAAACGTTAGCATAGGGGAAATATGCCAGGTCGTGGTGCCATCTGATTGTGAATATTGCGTTAAAAGTTAAATTGTAATTTAATACAAATACTGACAGTAAATGCGAATTCATAATATTGATATGGGTGATTAACATTGAAATTATTTTCTCGTTAAAAGGATGAAGCTATCAAAGTAGATTGGTGAAAATTCTTACGAATACGCATCACCAAATATGTGCCCTTGGTATTTACAATACTTTCGTATGCTATTTGTCATCTGCAATTAAAAATTAAAATTGGATTGGAACAATATGTTTTGTAAACGTCCTTACTGTTGATCATACTGTAAGCTATAACTGGGATGGCGATTGATAATAAAAAATTAAATAAACTTGCACCTCTCGTCCTTTGTCAGTGTGATTGCAAAGATATTTCGTATTCTATTCGGGTGCACATCCTAAGACCCTTTTATCGAACACTTACATCGATTTGTTACGACTTTGAATTTCTCTTCCATTACATGCCGAATTTATGTAAATCCAATTTTATCAATATTAACACAACAAAAATGCACGAAAAGGAACTTGAAAAAGTGTCTCATAACAGCTGCGACCCACAAATCTCCGCACGCCCACACACTCGTTACTTGGTTAACATTTTTCCGATTCAACGACATAGAGAGAAGCTTACACATTTTAAAATCTGCAGTGTTGTCTGCGAAACGAATGGCTCCAGAGGAATTCACTTAGCCTGCCAAAGACTTATTCCCATACGCAGCAATGTATCCCACTCACATATACCATATCTTAAATTGTGCAGCCAGACCAAGAATGTATATATTTTAGCCTGGCACAGACCAAACTGACAAAGCACGAGGAATAGGAATGCTATTACGGTCAGGAAAATGTAAATATGGCATAGAAGAACTCCTCGTTCTGTATATGAATTCCACAATATTACGTCACTACAATAAATAGATGTGAGGCAGGAGTAAATTGACAACATAAAGGGAACTCAATCCCTCTCCAAGGACATATTTTCTGTAGAAGCAGCCAGCAGAAACCGCCACGGGCGATTAAGGTTTATTTGCGATACGTTTTTTATGGAATCGCCTCGCATCGTAAAATCCACCGGATGTCTTTTGAGAAGTTTACTTTTTAATGATTGAGTGGAACAATGCGTCTCTTGAAAGACGAACGAATAAGGGTAACTATCGGTAGGAGCCAGCAGATGATAAACACTCTTTATGTAATAATTCGTCCTAAAAGTGCGCTGTGATGCGATTAATATTGACTGCTTGGATGGAATTAAATCAAGGACCAGCACATTCTTTGGCAGTTAACCACGGGTATGTTATCTTTATAGGCTGAGAGGTGGACTGGACACGTACAATAATTATAGCAGGCGGCACAGTGGGGTATAGCTGATTGGGTTATTGTGTGTGTTAGATTGTCTGGTGCGAACAGAATGTCTTAATCTTTTGCCAGTAGGTGGTCCCTGAGAAGGAATACATACATCTGTGGGTTATTTATGTGTGGCGCTATATGGTTGACTGAGGGTCACCTCGACTTGAGGCAAATCGCTTTTAGTGGCACTTATCCACTATATGAGTGACACATAAATATTTTTGGTCGATTTATAATTTATGATAAGATGCTTTAAAGAATGGTTTTATTAGGTCGCCAGGAAATACGTATCTACATTAAGTTCCTACCTTCTTGAGTAGAATAAACAGACCGTTTCGGCATTGGATTCTTAAGGTTCATTATGTTCTTTAATGACTTATGGGCTATGCTGTTCTTAAAAGAGGGGACGGAGGAGTTATTGGCATTAAAATTTAATTTCGGGCGCGATCGATAGTCAACATGAGTTTGTAAAAAGTTATGGGAGAAATGATAAGGAAGTTGCTCTGTGTGAGCTGAAATGTGCTGCGCATGTATTACCTATAAAATAAGTGAATGTTTGCGAAGTAAATAAGTTTTCTTTTAAGAGATTCATTAAACCGCAGGATGTATATTTATTTTTGCAGGTACATAGTACCTTTTATATTTTAATGATTCGATGTATTAGTGGGTGAGTGTTTTCAGTCCGTTTCCGTATAGGTATGCCTACAATATGGGAGCTGCATTTGAGCAGTGAAATACAAAAGTTGCGGCAGTCATTAAGTTGGTATGCAGAAAATAAAAATACATAATGTACTAACTACATCAATATCTTTCTTCTTACCTTATCTTATATTAATTGTACAAACAATATGACGAGCAAATTCGTTTTTTTTAAATACTTGCCCCGGGAAAGGCGAACCTATAACGCTTCATCAGCGCACCGAGATGCTTGCAAATGTATATGTATGTTAGTTCTGCACTTAAATTGCTGCACATTGTAGTCTCCAGGAAATAGGTATATCCCCAGGAAGCGGGTTCCAAAGTTTGCTTGTCCTGTAACAGAAGGAGTTTTGGAAAGACGATGTCCTCGCGGTTGTCAAGTGTACTGTATGGTCGTGAGCATTAGCAGCCTGTCTTGTGGGGCGCCCAAAAGTTGCATTTCGAGGGATAATGTGTTTGAGTTCCTCGGAACATCTACCATGAAAGTACCTATAGAACAAGCATAGGTCGGCGACTTGTCTTCTGTGAACCAACAGTTGCAGATTCGATGTGAGTGTAGGGTCTCCAATAAGTCGAACTGCTCGTCTCTGTATGCTGTCAAGTAGGTTAAGTGAATGTTTTGGGGCCGAGCTCCATATATGGGGGCAATATTCCAGGCCTGGTCTAACGCTAACCTGTGCTTTGTAGAGAAGGAGAAGTTGCTTGGGGCTAAAGTACCTCTTTGCTCAAAATAGGTAGCTCAACTTAGCGGACGCCGATCTTGCGAATTTACTGTGACTCCTAGAAGGTGCATTGAGTCCTTGGGATGGATTGGATGATCATCCATTTGGATCTGAGGAACTGTTGATGCAATTTTCCTGGAAAATGTTGTGAGCTGTGTCTTGTTTGCATTAAATACAACCAAGTTGCATTTTTTTGTTTACATCTCTGACTGTGTGATGTAGCCGCATTCACAGGCCCACCTATTCGAGATAGAGGATATAAGAGTGCTGTCATCAGCAAAGCTGTAGATATTATTATTTGTCGATCCAAGCAAATCGTTGATGTGGAGAAGAAATAGAGTTGGGGAAAGAATAGATCCTTGGGGCACTCTTGCATTTATAGCAAACGAATTAGATGATACACCATCTACCACAACTTGGATCGATCTTCCCAGAAGAAAATTCTGCATCCATCCGCAGAGTTATTATGTGGTTATCCATAAGACGCCAACTTGCCTAATAGGGCTCTATGCCAGACTCGGTCAAATGTCTTTGATATGTCCATTGTTTAAGGCTACGGCTCTGGATTCGCCGTGATGTTCAATTGCTTGCGTCCAAAAGTGCGTTACGTAGGTTAACTGGTCTCCAGTGGAACGACGGCTCTGAAATCCATATTGCCTGTCACTTATTAATCGGTGGCCTTCTAGATATTTGATTATTTCGACATTTATTGCCTTTTCCATTACTTTTGAGAGCATTAAAAGTAGCGCTATTGGATGATAGTTTTGTGGCAGACATTTTCTCCCTTTCTTTGGAATAGGTTGAATGCGAGCGGTTTTCCAGCAAGAAGGAAAGGTCTTCTGGGAGTACGACATGCTAAACAGCTTACATAGTACAGGTGCAAGTTCTGGTGTATAGGTCTTGAGTACTATGGCCGGGATTCCGTCGGGTCCAGTTTCTTTATTGCAATCTAGTTCACTTCTGCCATCGAAATTACGCAGCTCGTCCCAGTTAGATTTACTAATTACATTATCCAGTGGAACGGTTTATAAGGTTATTTAGCACGGGGAAAAATATAAAACGCTGAAAAAGGTATTTAACTCGAAGATGCTAAGTAGAGTGGCAAGACACACTAAAAGCAGCTCGCTGCACCTTCTTGTTGTTTGATATAAGGAAAATATGGCTGCAGTCACAACGGTACCACTGTCCTATGTGCCAATGCTGCAGGAATTCCACTGGGAGATATTTAAAAAAAATTAAGTTCAATTTCATAGAGTGAACTGCATTACACGGTGTTACCATTTCATATACGAAGACAAGGTCTTCGATGGCCTTTACAAAATTTCTTTCATCTTCGCCACACCTAAAAGTTTTGTATAGATGTACTAAAAAGTTGGAGAGATAACGTACCGCATTAGACTGGTACGGCTCCTTGGACTTAAAGGTTAAGTAAAGAAGAGGCCATCAAATTATATAATGATGAGTTTTAGTATCAAAAAAATTGCATTCCATTGATATTGAAAAATATCCCATGCTGAGTCATACCATACTTACCACGTCTTTAGTTCCCTTAGTTTGTCCTACACCTAAACCTTTGATCGAGTACTCTTCCTTACATGAATTGCTGACAAAAGCCTTTCAAAATCTAAACACACTGCAATATTTAAACTCACATATCACGATCTATCATTCATCTTCTGGCACACATACTCCATGTTTACATTAACATTATCCTAACATGTGTGATAAATTCGCCACATTACTTGAAAAATCCTCTCCATGATGAAATGCAAATAATTTATCATCATAAACCCTCCAAACCTAAATAACAACAACACTTACAGTTTATTGAAATATTGCATACTCTCGAAATTCCCTCTATCCAACTACTCAACTTAATGATTCGCATTTGTGCGGAAAATCGTTTCAGTCATATACCTACCGCCGAATACCGGGTGTGGGAAAGATTTGAACGTGATAAAGTGGAAAAGGTGATTTACGCCGGAAAACTCTTCAACACTTATATGGCTCTCCATTCACACCACTCCAATTAGAGAGTCCGGTTTTGCATATACATATAGATACCCATATCCACTCTGAACAAACCATCTTGTGCCACTTGTTTTGGGAGGGGGTGGGAAGATACCACTTTGGATTATACCAAATTGCTTGAGGGAGTGGTTTGTATTTTTCCAGACCATCATCGACCGTCTTCTTTAAGCTACATAAATTTGATTTATTCAAAGTGTTCAAGAGCGGAGAGAACTCCAAGAAGCTTCCATTTATCAAGGTACAAAAAAAAAAAAAAAAAAAACAATTATCACCAAGACCAGCAGTCTTCCCACATCAGGTAAGGACAGCCCATCCTAGACACCAAAAAGCCATTGAAATCGAATTTAAGAAAACTTCATTTCTATGGGGAACAAAAGATGTGTCCTTCTTGGGAAAGAAGAGAAATCCCCTGATCAACTTTGTTTTCCTAAAAAAAAAAAATCAGGACGATGGGCGATGCCTGGAATTGGCAATATCCTTTGTGCGACAAAAGCAAATTTACATTTTATCCAAAATTCGATTTCCTTTTCTTCTTTGTATTTTCCTGTTAGTGGCTCCTGGTTCTTCCTTTGAACCTTATGCTGTGCTGCAAAGTTGAATCTGGACAAAATACCTAATGAAGGGAGGGGACTTATTTCTCCTTTCACCGAAAAGATGAGTAATTACTCTTAACTGGTGAGGGGTGTTACGCAATTGGTAGTCGTACGATCACAGGTGGTGTATTAAAAATATCAAATGCCTTGTGAGCAAAATCCTGAGTCCTATGGAAATTTAACAGGACTGCCGCTGTGGTTCGATGAAAAATTGATTCCATCCATTTGTGATATAAATCAGCGTCCATAAGACAAACGTGTAGTAGGTACCTTGGGTAATGCGGAAACGAAGAACACAAGGAAGTTTACTTCAGCGGTTTTTAATAGGCTCACATATACGTGTGCTCCATTTTGGTTAAGAATGCTTCAGTATAATATCCTCTTAGGAATTTTTTTAGTCAGCTTGATATATGTATGCAAATCTTAATTGAATGCTTAGATATTTATGAGAAAATTACGATAAATTGATAGATAGGTATCAAGCGAATGCAGTCGATTTTGCTGCTGAAATGAGTACAAGGACTTTGATAGGTTTACTTTTTTGTCATAATAATATACCTAATACCTATGTCGTTTAATTTCCGTTTCTCAATGTTTGTTACACAATTTAAATTAAATCTGTACCATAATTTTAGCAAGGAATTTGATTTTGGCCATCTATGTCGACGACATATTGACGTTCTCCAACGATAGAAGATTGTGCGCGATTTGAAGCGACACTGCATGTGAAAGATCTTGGCAATATATCATCAATTCCCGGCGTCAATATTATAAGGGATGAAGAAAAGAACACAATTTCACTTGACCAGCAAGATTACATTGTGAAGATGCTGGAGCGATTCGGAATAGATGACTGCAATCCCATATCAACACCATTGGATTTGAACCAAATTTTGACTGCAGACATGCGGCCAAAAAACGATGCGGAAATTCAACAAATGAAGAAACGTCCTTATCAAAAAGCGATTGGCAGTCTGATGTACGCGGCACAATTGACTCGACCGGATATTTGCTTTGCGCTGTCAGTGCTTAGCAAATTCAATAAAAATTCAGGAAGTGCCCATTGGAATGCGGTCAAAAGCGTATCAGGTTCAGGTACTTAAAAGGTATCATTCGAAAGTGCGACGACGAATTGAATGGCTTTTTTGACGCCGATTATGTACGCGACGTCGACGATCGAAGATCGGTAACTGGCTAAACATTTGTGTTGGCTAAAGCAGCAATTTCTTGGTGCTCGAAGAAACAACGGATTGTTGCACTCTCGACCACCGAAGCTGAGTTGATGGCCGTGGTATCAGCGTCACAAGACGCACTATGGCTAAAGCGACTCGAAGGCGAAATCTTTCCCGACGCAACGAAGAACATTACCGTCTATTGCGACAATAAGATTACGATTCATGTGCCAATAAACAACTCGTGCTCGCAGCAAACAAAACACATTGATGTTAGGATGAAATTCTTGCGATTCTTAGGATGAAGATAAAGGCAAAGCTGATAAAAGTGGTATATATTCCAACACAAGAAAATTTGGCGGACATATACACGAAACCGATGTACATTCACAAACCTACTTGGGCTAAAGGAAAACGTATAATTTTCTTTATTAACTTTCTCGTAAAAAATTTCGAACTCGAGATGTTGATCAATTCTGATATCACGATGAGAGGGGAACTCAAAAAAGTGGGTCTCACAATTCTGTCCGTCCGTACGTCTGGCTGTCCCACCCCTGGGGAATCTAAACGCTTGGACGGATTTGTTTCAGTTCAAACTTCGTATTTAGAGCTTGTGGGACGTACTTCCCATATAAAAAATTTACGAAATATTAAACAATTTAGATTTTTTCGAAAACGGCTCCAATCATTTGAACCAAAATTGTTAGTTGATTTAATGTAGATATGCTTAACATGACTGCATACACAGTTTTTCGCTAAAAAGTCCAGCAACTGCAGTTTTGAAAATTTGCTTTTTCTCGAAAACTGAAAAAACGATTTAAAAAAAAATTATTTTTAAGGTACTATTGTCATTTTTAACCTGATAGTAAACTCAGTTTTTCTCTAAAAAGACTGCGTCCTTTGATATCCACCCAAATCCCTAATAAGCGTACTTTAAAAAACTGCTCATATCTCAAAAACGTCATTTTCGATTATGATAAAAATGTAACTGGAAGAAAATGCTTAAATCCATAGCATTACCATTTGCTCAGTTTTGAGCTAGACAGTTACAAAACAGTGTTTTTTGAACCATGAATGCGTCCTTCGATTTCCACCCCAATCGCTAAAAATTGTACTTTAAAAACTGCTCATATCTCGAAAACGCCATTTTCGATTTAGATGAAAATGTAACTGCTATAGGTAATGTTTATGTATTAAACAATACGTCGTACTCACTTTTCAGCTGAACGGTTCAATAACAGCGCTTTTCGAATCCAAAGTTGTAACATTTGTCAGCATAATTTTACAAAAAACCGCTCTAACGATTTTGATAAAAATACATATTTAAGACAACATAAGTATGTATTCTAAACATGATCACGTACTTGGCTTTTCTCGGAAAACTCGAATATAATCGTTTTATGGTTATTTCACAAAAATCACTACCCAAATCCCGATCTGTATTCACACACGGTATATTTTTGCCAATCCCAAAACTTCAGTGGCAATATAATTCGAATTTCATCGCCTACTCGTCTTCTTCAAGAGTCAGTTGGGGCCTGGGGGTGAAATTTGAAGGTAGTAGTGTTTAGGTAGTATGTTTTACGTTTTTAATTACACCTTAAGTGGCCTGGGCTGGGTATGATTTTAAACGTAAAATTTGCTGAAATGACTTTGAGATTCTGCGAGATTCGCAATTAACGAGAAAGTTACATAATGTGCGACCCAGTCAGACACTAGAGAGCTTGAGAATACAACAAAAGCTGCAAAAAACAATGAACACCAAAGAGGACAAAAACAATATAAAAACAAATTACAGTGTGGCCATCTAATCAACTGTGATATTTCTGTTTGTTAAGTCTCAAGTTTTCTGTATAGCATGTAGTGTTTCTATTTATTTATTTATTTATTTATTTATTTATTTATTTATTTATTTATTTATTTATTTATTTATTTATTTATTTATTTATTTATTTATTTATTTATTTATTTATTTATTTATTTATTTATTTATTTATTTATTTATTTATTTATTTATTTATTTATTTATTTATTTATTTATTTATTTATTTATTTATTTATTTATTTATTTATTTATTTATTTATTTATTTATTTATTTATTTATTTATTTATTTATTTATTTATTTATTTATTTATTTATTTATTTATTTATTTATTTATTTATTTATTTATTTATTTATTTATTTATTTATTTATTTATTTATTTATTTATTTATTTATTTATTTATTTATTTATTTATTTATTTATTTATTTATTTATTTATTTATTTATTTATTTATTTATTTATTTATTTATTTATTTATTTATTTATTTATTTATTTATTTATTTATTTATTTATTTATTTATTTATTTATTTATTTATTTATTTATTTATTTATTTATTTATTTATTTATTTATTTATTTATTTATTTATTTATTTATTTATTTATTTATTTATTTATTTATTTATTTATTTATTTATTTATTTATTTATTTATTTATTTATTTATTTATTTATTTATTTATTTATTTATTTATTTATTTATTTATTTATTTATTTATTTATTTATTTATTTATTTATTTATTTATTTATTTATTTATTTATTTATTTATTTATTTATTTATTTATTTATTTATTTATTTATTTATTTATTTATTTATTTATTTATTTATTTATTTATTTTATTGTTGTTTTCTAATACGGACTCTACATTTTTAATGTAAAATTTAAAAAGACAGTAAGTAGAATGAATGGATGAATGATTGAAATATGTAAATAACAAAATATCATTGTATGTATCCCAACCAAAAAGAGATCCAATAAACTACCCCTGAAGAAGTTGGGAAATACCGACGAAACGTAGGGAAAACAATGGAATAGTTCTTTTATTATTCGCATTTAAAAACAACGACAAAAAGCCCGCAAAACATATAACACAAACACAAACACTTGGTCAACAAACATAATCTCCTGCACATTTTTTTATTTTTTAAATTAATCTTTCTCTTAAATTCATTTGTCATATTTATTCATTAACTATTTTTTAATTTGAAATTTAATTTTTTACCATTATGAAATTCGGAGGGAATGCTGAAATATAGAATTCTTAAATAATAGTAAATAACAGTATGTAACATTATCGAAGGCTAAGCCGCACACAATAAAATACTCTCGCTCTTGTTTGAATGGTCCACTTCTATATATACATCGTCTTTCTTTCTTCCACTGCAAAATATTTTACATCTACTAATAGAATTAAATTCGTACCTTCTTGGAGAGGAGACAGAAGACACAACCAGTGTTGTCACTTGGGATTTCAAAAATGTGATAGATTGGAAGGAAAAGAGAGTGGTAGATTTAAGAAATGGGTGGTAGATTTGAAATTTATATGCACCATTATAATTAGTAAAAAATCAGCAAATATGTTATAGGTAATGTGCGATCCCAGCAATCACTGGTCGAATAAGTTCTCCTAGTACTCTAATTAGCTGGTATTAATTATAATCATCTGCCCTATTCTTCTGGACTCTTTCGCAGTAAGTGGAAAAAAAACTCCAGCGCGTCCCTAAAAAGGCGGTTCTTCTTCTCCCACCAATTACCGACCCATAGCACTTACGTCCGTTCTTTTCTAAAGTCATAGAAACGCTCACAAATCGTCAGCTTATGAAATATCTTAAATCACGGAAACTTCTCAATGACTGGCAGTACGGTTTTCGTGGCAACAGATCCACTGATAATTTGATGACTTATCTCACCGGAAAGCGGGAACAATCTCTCCTCTACTCTGGTGAAATAAAGATTGTTGCGCTTGATATTTTAAAAGTATGTGACAAAATTTGACACCAGGCTCTTTTGTCAGAAATGCGTGCTTATGGGATCGATGCGACTTTTATTCAATGGATTAAAAACTACATTTCTGGCCGCTCAATTCAAGTAGTTTTGAATGGTTTCACGTCTGAAACTCACCATATAAATGCTGGTGTTCCCCAAAGCTCTGTTTTGTCTCCGATCCTCTTTCCCATTTTCATAAATGATCTCTTGTCTGCCAATTTTTTCCTTCGCTGATGACAGCAGACTTACCTTTTCATATTCATTCCAGGACTCACGTACTTGCACTTTGGCCATAAAAGTGGAACGGCAACATTATGTTAAGCTCATTAAATTCTGACATTATAAAAAAGGTTTAGCCAATAGGGTGGAGTTTTATGCTTCCAAAACGCAATGCTGTTTGCTATCCCTTAAGCAAAAACCAAACCTTCAGCCATTGCCTACTAATGAATGACCCTTATATTTTCGAAACCAAAAGACTTTCCATTTTCGGTATGTGTGTCCATGAAACACGTCGTTAGAACGACCACATACACGAAGTCTTCAAGAACGCTGCGAAATGTCTATGTTTACTCAAACGGGGCAAGAAATATGTTACCCCTTTTGTTCTAGCTACAATATATAAGGCGTTCAGTCGCCCCAAACTTGAGTATATACGCTTCTCATTATCTGGTCGGGTGCGCCGAAAACCACATTGCAAGATTGCACGACTGGAAAGGATACAAAATCGCGCGTGAAAACTAATTAGAGACACGAACATAGGGCGTCAATGTCCAGGTCGTCAAACGTCAATCGAACGCTAGAAATTCTTAATCGAACTCACTAAGGAACAAAATCTTCTTAGCGAACGAAATGGAAATTGCCTGTTTTGCTGGGATATGAAACTGTAGACTGAAGATGTTGATGGCGATACGAATGATATAAAAATATCCATCAAAAGTGCGCCTCGCTTTCATTTTCTTATTGATATGAAAGCATAGAGAACTATAAAATATTTAACACTGGAATAACAAAACTTGGTAGAATTTTTGGCTGCAGTGGTAGTTGTGGTAGATTGAAAAAATATTAAGAAATTGTGGCAGAAGGGACAACACTGGACACAACACACAAGACAGAAAATGCTATCTTGTGTACTTGTGCAATAAGGCTGTAAAATTGCTTCCATACTTTGACGTTATTGGATCGGTTCACATAACCGTGACTTTCTAAACGCTACAATTGATATTCATAATGAGGAAAATGTGAAATGTAATTAGTAATTCTTCATAATCATTATCATTCATTAATCGTAAGTGATGACCACCATAAACTTTCCAAGACCGCACTAATGACTTCTTTTTGAAAATATCAGAATTTCGTTCCTCAAATTATGCATACATCACATATCCAATCCACCACGCATCTCCCATTCATAACAGCAACCGCACGAACTCTTTTGTAATGATTTATGCAAATTGAATTAACATTCTGTTCGGTAAGATACTAAATAACCAATTTACTCAGTCGGATAAGTCTAAGACCATTCACTACAATCCCAAGTCGGGTAATCTCATAAAATTTGCCTTCAGTTTCATTCTATCTGCATAATCGAATGTAAATTACACCAAAGGTGATTTGTTGAGCCGTTGCTTTCATGCATTCGCTCTCTTCCTTTCATGGCTTTTCATTCACTTTCATTCCAACAAAATATTCACGGCTGATAAAGTGAGTAAAAAAGGATACAGAAATCCGAAACTAATATACAACTCCCTAAGGACCGAATTAGGGGCAAAAGAGCATCACACAATATACAGGCTTTTCGGTTATGATGATGTAGTACCGAATATATTAAAGGACTATCTCTATCTCCCTCTCTCTCTCCTCTCTCTTTCTGTGTACACTTGAAATACAGTAAATACTAAATCCACCTAAGGGTAGATTTTTACACGGGTCACGTTTTGCTGAAAGGATTGTGTGTGTGCTTGTGTAAGTTAGCCAGCAGGTGAAGAGTGTCCTCTGCTTTGGCGTTTAGCTGCAGGCTAACATTGGCTATAGCAACTCCGTACAATTGCTGCATTTCTGTAGCGGCGTGGTGGCATATTGGAGAAAAATATTTACAAACGAAGCGCCTCTGGTAAAAGGATCCGAAAGAGTGTAAATAACAATCGTCAACATGTTCGAAAGGATGTAGACTGCCGGTAATTGCGGGCCAGTTTTATCCACAATAATCGTAAGTAGATTACAACAGGAACACACAACTTTACTGTCAGTTGTGTCTACTTTGTATATCCATTTTAATAGCTACAGCTTGATTACTTGAAGGTCGCTTGTCGCACGGTTCCAACAAAGAGAACATTCGATATCCTTTTCAATTGATTTCGCCCAACAAAGGATGGTTTAAGCGATATGTGACACAATTATTGTCCCATTGAATATACTGCGTGTACCTGTACCTGACACTGCCGTTGATTCTCATCGATTTGTTGCGATCCCATTGAGCTTGCCTGTGTAACAAGTGGTGATGTGGGGAAATTGCTTTTTCAAGGCGTTAACTTTTAGGACGCTATTCTGTGTATAGCGGTTATTTAAAGAGCCAATGATAATGTGTGTTGAGGAGTCACAATTTCTATTCCATTCCGTTTGTTGAAATAATTATGAAAGTGGACATGAATAAGAAATCACTATCAACATCATGATTCACGGAAGCTCTGGACAGAAATGTGGTAGGTCGAGTGGAAACACCGAACAGAATGAACAACGGAAAAAATCTAAAAATTAAATCAAACCGTTTGCTGGGTAGGAGGCGGGTTGGATGGAGTGGCAGGAAGATGGACATGGACATATTTCAACGTGCTTGGGTAGCGTATTTTTTTTTTTTCATTATTTGAAGTAGTTGACGAGAGAAGAATGATAGAATAAATTACGCTTGAGTCGAGAAGTGAATGGAAAAATAAATACTTTTCAGACGGTTTTGTGGTTGGAATACAAGAAGCGAGGAGCGAGAGCATTGGATGGAGTTACGAGCTTGAATCAATAAAGGGGAGTGTCAGTTTAGAAAATTACTTTTCGAAATATGTATTTTATTTTGATTTGTTTTGTCCGTATAAAACATTGACTACTTAAGTGAAATGAAATAACAAATGATAGGTATATGTTACCAAATAGAGCTTCATTGTATAATTATAACACATTTATAAGGGTTGATTTGAAAATCAAACATATCTAAAAGTCTTTTAGTAATGTGTTTTCAAATATATAACAAAAACTAGCTTTTTCCCGCGGCTTCGCTCGCACAGTCCTCAGGATTTGGTACACAGATATAGATATTCCTTCACAGTCTTTGATATTTATATATCGCGCAGAAAACCTTCCTAAGAAAGTACCTAAGGAGAAGTTAGTATCTCTGAAAAATGTGTTTAATGCCCTATTGGAGAAAACAATTCAAAGATTTATAACCAATATTTTTGTTAGTGATGCGCTGGCATCTCAACACAGATCATACTAAGCAGATTGAGTCACAATCTATGGGACAAAACATATTTCTTTGCTGGCAAATACAGCGATATGATAAGCACCCTCTTTAGAATAGAGGGAGCTTTTACCCCTTCATTATATACCACACCTCCCAGATCTTATTACACTCTTGCAACCAGTAAGATGCACCACTTTCTAGTAGTATGACCCCATTCATACAGAATTCCGCTTGAATATCTTTGGAGTACGTACGCTGGAGTTAGATGAAGCGATAAGCATATTCAACGGCGAAAGATTTTGGTACGCATTATACAAAGTTTAAAATTGATACGACGAACGGTTCGTGACTTAAGAAAAGGGCCCGCTTAAAAGAGGCTATCGCCAATAACTTGGGCCCAAAGCACAATTTTCAAAATCGGAAACATTTATTATCTCTTTTCCTTCTAATAGTGTACACAAACTGAGTTTGAAGTCGATCGGATGAAAAATAAACTTTGACCCCCCTCTTACCCTTTAAGGGTAGAATTTCCAAAATCGAAGAAAACATTTTCTTTATTTCTCAAACCCAGTTTGAAGTCAATCGGATGAAAAATTAAAATTTCCCATACAAACTTTGACCTCCTCTTTTACCCCTTTAGGGGTCGAATTTCAAAAAATCGCTCCTTAGTGGTTGTATACATCATAAAAAACCTCTGTGCAAAATTTCAGCTTTCTAGAGCAAATGATTTAGGCTGGGCTTTGATCATTCTGTCAGTCAGAATCTTCCTTTTTATATAGAGATGATTATTGTTTCTTGCAGGGAAACTGTCGAAAGCATGCAGGAATATACACCCAATCAGGGAACCTTTTAATACACATCAAAGTGTAGCTGAAACTGCAGCAAACCCCCGCAATTCCTTGCTACCGAAACTGCGTTGGAAAACAACTAAGTACCTATAGTACATATTTGGAAAGATACAAGCAAATCCAGACTCCGAAATGAATAGAATAAATATTATTGAGTTTAATCTGTCAGAGGTATAGAAATACCAATGACATGTATCTCAAACACAGCTACACCCTTGCAACCATCAATATCTTTGCTGGAAAGGATGTCCTTATAAATTAGATACGAGAAAATGGCCTACTTTGGTTGAGTTATGTTTGTGGGCTGGCGATGATTTCTCTGTCCCATACTCATGACATTACTGAGCCCTTTGTGATGCCCATAGGGGAAAGAGGGTGTCCCTTACCCATTATAACCCTGTATTCAAATTACTTACTGTGCTGCTACATACAAACGCTTCTGTTTTTTTTAATACCTCTCCCGGGAAAGGCGACGCGGCATTCTTGTGGTATTACAAGTATTTAAGGTTGCCCATCTAGCTTTCGCCATTCTTGAGGCTTTTCTCCCTGCTTCAAGCTTGAGTGTGCCAGGCGGGATATTTACAGAGTGATCAGCTTGTTTTGAAACAGCTGTCGAACTTTGTCTTGCTAATTTGTCTGCTTTCTTATTGCCTGGAATGTCTTTATGTCCCGGAAGCCAGCAGAGCGATACCTTGTGCTGTGTACTAAGAGCCTTGAGTTCTTCGCGACAGCACTTCACAAGCTCCGATTTTATTATTTGGATAAAGTTAACAAATTTTATGCATTCTTTATGGATTTTAAAAATAAACCCTCTTAAAACCACCGCAGTCCGGGATACAAACAATTTGTCAAATTGGTTTCCGCAGACGTTCTTGCTTCACACCAGCAAGGAAGTCTGTAGAGACCTTTTCTGCTCGCAATATTTCTGGATGATCTTATTGGATATCTTCCAGGGGGAATATGACTCAATGGGTAGCGCATAAAATTCTTGCTTTTATCGGCATATAATCTAACAATACTGCCAAAATTGGAACTTGCCGGTTAACACCAAATCAAAAGTTATCATTTTTCAAAACGAATGAATGCGCTATGGAATGAAAAAAAAAATTAACCTAAAAATTAACACTTTTAGAAATTCAAGGAATACAAACACCTCGCGGTACAGATCACACCACAGTTACTTTTTTGAAATCACCTTCAAGAGAAATTAAATCAATTTAAAAGGACAATAAATTGTCGGCAGTTCGAGATTGAAAAGCGATTGGAATACTTCCTAAATGCTGCACGTTTTTTTTTTTTTTTTTTTTTTGCGGAATGGACTTAGACTGGGCTGTAAGAATTTTCAACCCCTATACAAAGTATGACTTTATGCAAGCAAAACAAAGTTAGGAAATCAAGACAGTAACTTTTAAGCAAATTTTAAAGGCACAGCGAAGAAAACACTTTTGGAACATTTATTTAAAGGGTTATATAGGTAGGTGTTACGTCATTCTGAAACAGAATTAACTGACTTATTTATATAAAGATGTGGGCGCAGTAGCGCAGTGGTTAGTGTGTTGGACTGCTGTGCGAGGGATCCCAGGTTCGATCCCCGGAAAAACACAAATTACATCTTAAGGTTTTCCCCACTGCGCCACCTCTCGCGAACGTCTGACAAACATCCGAGAGTATAACTGTCATGAAAAAGCTTCTCAATTTAGCCGTTCGGACTCGGCATAAAATTGTAGGTCTCTTCCATTCGTCCCAAAAATAGAAACTCACACAAAACGAATGGTTGCGAGAAGCTAGGCCTAGGGTGTCTACACGCCTGTTGCGCAACCTATTTATTTATTTTGTTTATATAAATATAAGTTAAATATAATCAAATTCTTGATAAATCCATTTTTTATTTTTTTTATATTTAAGTTGGGCGTCTACTTTGGACTCCTTACTGTATTCGGAACATTTCATACCTACCACTTACAAAAACTTACAAACCTGGATGCCCAGAATTCATATGACTTCTCAACGAAAAGCCTATGCCATTTGCAATTAATATTGCAGATATTATTATTAAAGAATCAGTTTCAAATTTTGTAAATCCAGAAGTTCTAATTGACTTGAAAACCTTTGATTTCTAGAATACACCTCCAAAAGTAGGGATAATAAGCCATAAGTGCTGAAATATAATAGAGGGCTATTTTCTGCATATTTGAATCAATAAATAATTCCACAGAATTGTGTCAGAATCTTTGCATAACATTTCTCTAAGTACCTAGGACTTACCTTTGATTTCTTGGGATTAATCTAACTCCTACTCAATTCGCAATTCCATGAACTCTTACCTACCTCTAAAAAAGCAATCAAAACAGATGCTTGGTGATAAAATGTATTCCGTGTCTCTTACAGACAAACTTATTACCCACACAGTCCCGTATCTTCATTCCTATTTTTAGATTATTTCCACACTAACAGCTTTCCATCGCAGCTGCGTTCATATTCTGCTTCTATCAAACAAACCCATCTTATCGGGATGAAGCGAACAACTTTTCCTCCAGCAAATAACTTGCTCAACTTTCACACAACTAGTTAGGTATCTCCTCCGCGACCTATTTCCAACTCATATTCCAAGACTATAGTTTTTGAATTTGCATAGCACTTCTTGCCGACAGTTTGGCCCTCAATTCCAAAAAAATAATTAAATCTGCCAACTTCCCGACGCGATTTCCTTAATAGAGACCGTTCTATGTTCATGTGCACTTACCTTTTATAGTTATTCCCTTTTCCGTAATTGAAATGCAAAGAACAGTAAAATTAAAATGGAAACCCAAAACATAACTCTGTAAGTGCGAAAAATGGCCTCCTTCCTTGCATAGTAGTCGCCTTCTTATTCCTCATTCGCACAAAGCTGTTCACGAAGAAAAATTGAGTTTAGTATTCCGCCTCATATATCACAATCTCCATGTGCGATAAGACTCCCGACTGGCGTTCACAACTTTTCCCGCCTTACAAGTGTTGCAATTGGGATTGGGACTGAGATATACGCTCACACACCTGAGCCGAGCCGCAAAATTCCAGCCCGCCCGACCAATCTGTTATCGTAATGGGGCAAAAAAAGTTTGCCTCTCACTCCCTTTGAATAGCCTACGCCGACAAACGAACCCGCGTTATAGTGCAGGCATATTGAAGCCGGAAGAAATCCCTTTGAATTAATTTGATATCCCTGCTGATTTTATTACCTGAATTCATAGTCTCCGGATGTTACACCGGAAATGTTTTGCGTGCCACTTTGTATGGGCGAAACTTCTACGAGTATACTGCAAACGTTTTTTTTTTGCAGACCGCCACCGCCGCCGTCAGGCATATTCCTTACCCACTCCAGTTCCTGTCAAATAACATAAAATTTCATCGATAAAAATCTTCGGTGAATGGCTAAGTATCTTACGTGATTGGAAATCCTGATTTTCGGATGGTCATGTTTTGACAGTGCAAAGTTGTATACTCTGTATCCGCCCGGGGGAGTTGTAACAATTTCCTATGTGCTTTGCCATCATGATCCCTTTTGACGAATCGACTTTCTATTGACCGTGGCCGCATATTGAGTTTTTCTTCCTGGCGACGCGCGGCATGGAGAGTTTTTGTGACACACGACTTATACATGTTACATGAGGATTAATCGACGACGAGCGCGTGCAGTTTTTACCATTAAGAGAAAAAATCATGCGAGGCGATAATTCGCACGTACGTAGTTCTGTTTTGTCACTTGGGGGTGTTTTATTCTTCTTCGTTGACGTGCCGATGTTTCCTCCATTAACGCCACTAAAGTGAAACGTCAGAATGGCCTTAAAGGATAGAAAAGATTCAAAAGCCGAAGTAAAGCCACCCTTTTTGTTTGGAATGGGGTGCGCCATGGTATTCTAACAGTATCGTAAATGGGGGAAAACTTCGAAGTGTAGAGACGTTTTTTAATTAAGTGCCTCTTCTAGTGCTGGAAATCAATGGTTAATTTAAGAGTCGAAAACTTTGGCGTGGGTGGGGGGATAGCTGGTAGGAAGGCGATAATGAGAGTTATGGCTGTTTAAATTGTTTGAAGTATTTCCAATTGGCCAAAACAGCGGGGCTTTTGAATAATTTTGCTGTAACATGGAAAATTGGCACTTTTTATCCCCTTCCTTTCTCAACTCAGATTCTCCATCCATGTCTCACCTCTTAGATTAAGATACTTAATGTAAATTAGATTTAAGAGATTATTTTATATTTTTCTTACAATCACTATCTAAGTACTACACTAAAACCATTAAAAGCAATAAATGAATAAAATGAATGAAAATTGGTTTCTTAATGCTATGCGTTCCCTCTAGGTTGATTAAGAATTATCTGGGAGCGGGTCGAAATTCTGCTTTGCAAAATTCTGACTTTTGACAAAAAAATTCTGCTTTTTCAAAATTCAGTTTTTTTTTCTGTTCTGTCTTACAAAATTCTGCTTTTTAAAATTCTGACAGGCAATATTTTAAACAACTAACTTCTGCTAGTTCAGTTGTTTTCCAATTTACGAATTTGAAGAAAACAAATATTTTTCAACTTTATCAACAAATTACAATACATATATGTATTTCATATAAAGAAGGTACACAGGTGAGTACCAGGAACACACAAAAACAAAAACAGCCAAAATCACATCACATCACCTACCAATTTTTGTTTAGGTTAGGTTAGGTTGACGGGTTTGTAGAGTAGGGTGCACCCTACTGTACCACACTTAGGTCCTCATGGACCCATTGTGATGCCCTTTCATGGGTGGTTAACCATTGGTGTTAGGTTGGTTATCTTCGTGTCCCTTCTCCTTGTATTTACCCGACGCCATCCAGCCATCCTGATGTCCTCAAGAACCTGTAAAGATCAGAAAGTGAGATATCAGAAAGTTCTTGTAAGTCATGGAAGTAGTGACTTCAAAGTGTTCTGTTCCTCAAGTGACAGAGACTCGGGCAGTGATAGAGGAAGTGAGGTGTGTCCTCATGAACCTCGTCAACTTTGAGATTTAGTTTCATTGAGTGATTTCTTAGGAAGTTATGTCCCGTTAGAGCCCCTACCAGTTTAGACAGTGATTATCTGTCAAACTGTAGAAGTTTGATGGTTCGGCCACTGTCATACTCTGGCCAAAGCTTCCATGATACTTCACAGGTCGTTAGTTCTTTCCACCTTTTGTTGGTTTTCACACGAATCTTGTTCTCGACTCGTTCTCTCAGGTTGCAGAGTGGGGGCTTGATGGACTGTAGTGGTCTATCATTGTCCATTGTAGATCCCTCTCTAGCTAGTTCGTCAGCCTTCTCGTTGCCGGCTTTGTCACTGTGTCCAGGGACCCAGTAGAGATTCGTGGTGTTCTGCGAGCAAAGAACGTTGCGCTCTTCGCGGCAGCGGTGAACTAGCTTAGATTTTATTTCAATAGCAGAGACTGCTTTTATAGCCGCCTGGCTGTCAATGAAAATGGTAATATCGTTGCGCGGTATTGCCAACAATGACACCTGTCGGGCCGCTTCCGCGATTGCCAGAACTTCCGCTTGAAAGACACTGCTGCTATCAGGAAGCCTGATTGAGCATTGTATATTTAGTTCCTCTGAGAATATACCGGCACCGGTTCCACAGTCCATCTTTGACCCATCCGTGTAGATGGATATCGATTCCCTCTTTGTGGGTTAATTTGTGGTCCATTCATCCCTACTCGGAAACGAGCAAGAGAATGGTCTATCAAAGTTTAAAAGGGGGGACATGTAGTCTGTAGTGACAGCGTTCCCAACATATTTTTTTAGGATCTGCGAGTGGCCAAAATTACCTGAGTTCCAAGTTTTAGTTTGGCTAATCCTTAAGGCACTTTTGGTAGCACATTCCTCCGTGTATAGGTCTAGAGAAGTTAGATTAAGAATTGCCTCCAGTCCAGCTGTAGGTGTAGTTCTTATCGCACTGGTTGTCCCTATACATGCTAGTCTTTGTATTTTTGTCATTGCGGTTCGCCACCAGACCACGCTGCCATATGTAAGTATGGGACGCACGATTGCCGTGTGCATCCACAGGATTATTTTGGGGTTTGGTCCCCATCTCCTGCCAAAGATGCGGCTGCATGCGTAGAAAGCGTTGGCTGCTTTCTTCACTCTTTCTTCATTGACATTCAGTTTCCAATTAAGTTTCCTGTCGAGGATAATTCCTAGATATTTCGCCCTATCTGTCACCTTTAGAGGTATTCCCTCAAGAGTTGGTGGCTCGAATTGTGGTATAATTCTTTTGTTGGTGAACAAAACAAGCTCAGTTTTCTGGGGATTAACCCCAAGGCCACATTCTTTTGTCCACGTACTGAGTGTTCTTAGCGAGCTTCCTAGAAAGTTTTGTTTAAACTAAGAACTTGGCGTACATTTGGATCTCATTACTTTTCGTAGCTGACTAGTAACGCACTTAATTTTTGTTATTCTATATAAGAGAACTTGTCTCATTTTTTTTACATTTATGTTTTTGATGTGATTTCACTACTTTTTGCAAAGTTCATTTTATAGACACTGACTTCCATCACTTTGGCTTTCTTTCTTATAAACTATTCATTAAAATTTTATTCAGCAGGTAGATTAACTTCTATTCACGTTTTAAGTGGGAAGTTTCCACGCCTCTTAAATGGACAATTTTTAATTTTTGAAATTTCTCAATTCGTACACTGTAAGTCCTACCGCTATAACAAATTTCAACATTCTGCAGCAATGGGAAGTGGCCCAAATAAATAATAACCAATTTGCGAAAGGAACGCCTCCTGGTTGGAAAATATAAAATTTTATATTTTTTTCTTTCTGTACACTGCAGTCCTATCGCTCTACCAAATTTCAGCATTCTATGCCTCTACGGCAATGGAAAGTCGCCCAAATAAATAATAATACATTTTCAAAAGTAGGCGGAAACCACGCCTCCTGAATGGAGAATATAAATTTCTTCATTTTTTTCTTTCTGATGTACACTGCAAGTCCTACCGCTCTAATAAATTTCAACATTCTACGGCAATGGAAAGTAACCCAAGTAAATAATCACACATTTTCAAAAGTGGGCGGATACCACGCTTTCTGGATGGAAAATCTAAAGTTTTGGACTTTTCCCAGTGTATTCACCACAGGATCTAGCATTCTGCCAAATTTCACGATTCTAGGATGGCCGGAAGTGCTTCATAATTTTGATGATCATCTAAGTGAGTGACTGAGTGAGTGAGTCAGTTACGGTTTTTGCGATTTTTGAAGTTCTCTATGAACCTGTATTAGAACCACTAATGCTATAGAGATGAAATTTGGTAGGGGACCTTTTCAATGAGAATGGTAAATGTTTCAAGTTTGAAGTTTCTGGCTTAATGGGTTTCGAAGTTAGAGGGGTGTCGAAAACAGCCTGAGTTTATTCCTGTAAAAAGGGTTAGTGCCTTTACTAGAGAACTTGGCTGGGGCACTACGGTGCCCTTTTATCAATGATTATTCTAAAATAAATACAAAAAATGTTTTAAGTCAAGAATAATTATTTAATGCTTACTCCACAAACTTTATTATTCTTGAATTTATTCTTGACTTGAAACATTTGTGGTATTAACTACGCCAGGCCACGGGCAATTGATCCTATAGGATTAAATCCTTGTTCAAAGACTCATATATTAGGTTATGGTTTAATCACAGTCACTTTGTGATTGTGAATCCATAGTCTCGGTAAAGATCGAGTAAATAGTGCGTCTAGGCAGATGTGGTGGTTCGTCTACTGATGAGCCCACCCACTACATCGGGGCGCAACGCATTTAGAGTTGAAGCCACTTAAATGTTTAATAATTCTAAACTAAAGTTAGTCCTGTACTATACCTTCGAGGAAAATAAGATCTACGCGTTGTTTAAGAGACTATAACAATTTAGTTAAAAAAACACTTCCTTCGAAATTGTATGTACCTATTTAGACCTACATCACTCATCAATCATCAGATACATTTAAGCGCTTTGTTTGAATTCGGATTTTATTTTTTTTCCCCTGGCAGAATATGATTTTTGATCGCCGGAAAGTACATTATGGTACAAGTGAAATGGTTAATATCGCGATCAATGAATATACATGTAAGAAGATAATGCAGACTTCCAGCCAGCGGAACGACATTCAACTAGTAGTACCTACCTAATAAGTTCTTTATTGTTCGTTATAAAAATAATTTTACAAATTAAGATTTGAAAACATACGACAATTACATAAATGTCGTCTGTGGGGGATTATTAAATTCTTCAATTAAAAATTGTCTATACCCTAAAGCACTGATAATGTAATTCGCAAGATTTTCCCTTACTGAGTACTTCGTTTAACAGTTCAACTACCTCGGCTCCTAATAAGTATCTCTTTTCAAAGTATTTGTAGGTATCTGAATTCCTTAAGAATAGGACATCTCCCTATGAAATGTTGTATATTTTCTATTTCTTTTAAATTGCATAAGGAGCAGTTTTTTGACCTGTTTGCCTTAAAAGTAGTTGCATTTAATTCAATCAAGTCACACCGGGCCTTAAAGATCCACGTTATTTTATTTTGATTCTCGGTTTCTGTAAAGTACTGAGAACCCGTTTCAAAATCCAGGTATCTATACCTTTCAGTTTCCTTCGCTCTTTGTAACCTCTTCCAATGGTAGCTTGACTTTAATTTTGATAACAATTCCATTCTCTTATAGTTCCATTCCGTTTGCAATATATTCGCGTCCCTCCAGCTAAGGCTGAAATCTGCACCCAGCTTATTTAAATTTCGTACCCGCAAAATAACTCCTTTTACATTAATTTTAAGGTAAGCTGATGCGGCAGCCGATTACTTCCATATTCGAATAGTGTCATTCCTATGTACCTAAGGTGCAGGTCTAAAGTATACAAATGTCCTTCTTCCATTCCAGTTTCCAACATAATTGCGTAGTTGGGTGTGAAAATGGACAACCGCAGTATCCTTTTAACAAAATATCTTTGTAGTTTGTCTACTTCTTCAAAAGGTAAAGCGCCATACGTTTGCACAGCTCTACACACTGCTTGGAATAATTGCTATTTTGATCGTCAGGAAATAGTTCTTTTATTGAGAAAAGTTGAATGTCTTTTAACAATTTTCTAATAAAATACGTTCAACTAAATTTTAGCAATTTCGGACATTATTTTGTAATCATACAATCGGACACAATTTTTTCATTGAAGACCTATGCCTACGGCTTTGCTAAAAATTAAAGTAGGGCAACATGTCCCGTCCATGTATAGTTGGTTGCTTTGTGTGGCAGTTAACCGGCTTCCTGAAAGAAAAGTGCACGAAAATCTTTGATAAATTCATCGGCTCTCACTTTCACGAAAGTCTTATATATGTAGATGTGGTCGAATCGATAGCCTTAATCGGGGCCTGAATGTCGACAAAGATGGCATTTGTCTGGTTGTCGTTTGGTTCAGAAGCATTAGATATGTACAATGTACAGGCCTACCTGGTTGCCAGAACTTCTGACTGAAAAAGGCTGTCCGCTTTGGGGAGGTGAACAGATTTGGGTATACAATTTAGTTCTGTTGAACGTACCCCAGCTTCCACTTCAAAGTCCTCCATCAGTGAAGATGGATTTGTCGACTTCTTTTGTAACTAGTTGTGTTCTGCTTGTATTCCGATTCTAAAGGAAGTCTCACAAATCCAACTGCACTACACGCTACAATTGCTTTTAAGGACCGATTCACAGAAAGAAAGTGAAGTTGAGCGCTTTGGTAATAGGGTCGTAGGGTAGGGTCCTCGTCGTTCAAAATTCCAGCTGTTCTTTTTACTCCGCTTTGGTGATATTGTAAACTATAATGAAGGCAGAACACCATACCAGGGATCCATAAGTAAGGATGGGACGTATCAACAGCGGTATAGTACATCCAAATAACTATTTTTATTCCAAGTCCTCACTTTTGGCCAAACGTTTTTCTATAGGTGGATAATGATATGATGGCCTTGTATTTGTCACGGGCATGTATACGTATAGTGATAAAAATGGGTCGTTTAGTATAAAAGTTGTTATTTTAGTTTAGCTGGTGAAGAACATCAGTCTAGTTTTATTTGTGTTGGCGCTAAGGCCACACCTTGTAGCCCAGCTGCTACTCTTTCCCAATGCCATTTCCCCGGTTTCACTAATCACTTCATTAAAGATTTTTGATACTACACCTACGCAACAACTTCGATACTGTCGCTGTCGATTCTTGATAGAATTCTTCTTGGGTTCCTACGCTGATCCACAAGAGAGACGCGAGACTCCTATTTGAGGTGTGCCTCTGCTTGCTGAATTTTTTAAAAGACTGTCACCTCTAGCTATGCCTGAATAATCCAGAGCCACAAAGTCCTCAAGACCCAGCTCTGTAAGAGATATGGGGTCGATGCAATATGGACGTCTTAAATTAAAAACGCCTTCTATGTAGAAAAAGAGTGGTCAATGTTTGTTGATGACAGAAGAGTGAGTACAGACTTTAAAAATGCTGCTGGGTAGTTTCTGTAGACTTTTCCTCCTGAACACTTAAAATGGCTGGTAACATAAATGAAAGTGATATTATAACAACTTATTGAGAGTACATATTTGAGATGGATGTGCCCGAATTTACCTTGGAACATAATAATTCCCGACGCCCGTGGAACGACTCTTTATCAACAATCGTCGAAGCTCTGTACTGTACTTAGCTAGAAATCCCAATGAACTGATAGTTACTTACAACTTGTGAACTTTTGTTTTATTATACATACAGGTAGATGTGCAAACATTCAAAAAAGAAAAGCTGTTAAAAATCAGGGTTATATTTATACATAATTAACCACGACATAAATAACAGTAGATATAAAACCATGGGTGCTTTATTATTGATATTATTTTGGTTTCCTCATCCTTTAATCGTCATTATAGTATACCTTCTTATTTTAAGGCGTGTTCATTGTATATTGTATATTGTTTAAGCCAATTACATCCGCAAATATTCAGAGACTTCCTACTTCATACTCACCTTTGCATTTGAATAATCACCATTAGAGCGGTATTATTAAATATACACAGCCTTATAATTTTGTATTCCACTAAACTCATTAAACTGGCTTAATTTTTTGAATTTTTTGCCTGCAACCCAAATGTTGATGCCTGCATTAATTTAAATCCTTGATCAATATTTAATAAGCTGACACTCCACATCCGCCATTATTTAACAGAACAGAGTACATAATAAAGTACTTTTGTGATGATACAAAAAAAAACCACCTGATTCCTTCTCTTTTGAAACTGATAAACCAACCAACATTTTTTTCTTCCTTCCTGTGTAAACTTTCGAAAGTTGATGACGAGGCACGCAGAAAATTATTTACACCACAATGCATATTGCAGATCTGCACCAGATGCCAAGGTTAACCAACACAAATTCTAGAAACAAATGTCAACACCCCACCATGTGGCGAACAATTTAATAAGCACGTCAGCAAGGATCACCACCCAACAGTGTAAATCACTATAACGTGAGTGCGACCGAAAATTGAAGTTGTTCAACTTACATAGCAATGGAATTTAATTTGGTTACATTTCGTAGTCCTGTGAAGTTTGTCAATTTGCCCGAAAAACTCGGTTTTGCATATGAGTGCCCCCTACTGGCATACTCTCACCCACACTCTCATGCGGCAACGATGTGACAAAAGACCCAAAGTACTCTTGCCTCCTCTCGGATACGCTGTCAGCAGAAGACACATTGTGTCGCAAGGTTGTGTGGATGCAAATTTAATCTGTTTGCTGGTGTTGAATGTTGAATCCTTCAGGGACGTGGCGAGGGGTCGCTCACACATAGAGTATCCCTTAACACATGCACTGAGAACTGATAATTTTAATTTATATGCACGTGAGTAGAGGGATACATAATATACTTTTTTTTCTTGGTAGTTATGATGATTTCATATTCACACGCCCATGAAATAAATAAACGGGCAAAACAGTTCCCTGAATCCGAAATATACTATTCGCTTTAAATTATTGACTCATATTACCATGTTTTTCACCATTTGCCCCCACTAACCCAAGATAAAAGAACTTTAATAGATCGGCCGCTCGTGTAGAGCGGATTATTACTGAATCAAATTACCAGCCTTACCTATGGTGTACGTGGCTCCGTCCACTGTAAATGTGGCAGCTTTGCATTTGTTGAAGAACTTTGAGGCAAAGTCCATGGCACTCGTTTTGATGGCAGTTACCCGGCGCATGGGTGATCCTGGGCATGATGATGAGCTCCCACCTGCGGTAGGAGTGCCGGTGGATGTATTCGATACGTTTCGACGCAGGTACTGGGGTGATGTTATCCTTGAAGGTGGGTTGGACATTATTTTAGATTTATTTTTATTTCTTATTACTTTTTGCACTTTTCTCACTAAATGGGTTTTATTTTTGTTTTTTTTGCTGTTTAGTGTATTGAATTAGGTATCACAAAATCATGTTGGTATTGGGATCTGTTGTTGCGGTTATCTGTATTCAGTACACATTTAAATTATATCAAAAAATAGGTCTTGAATCACTCATTGCAGTCGCAAGTCCACATAATAGAGCGTTAAGGAAAACCACAGCCATAAATCACATATCTCTACTCTGAAAATCACTCCCCTCTTCATTCCCAAAACCACCTATCATTCATGAGTCCAACCATAAATGGAACACAACATAATAATGATGGATCATCATAACCCGTATTACAACGATGCTCATGTCGAGGGTAGTAAAAACGAAAGGAAATCAAATCTATACGACAAATATCCATTCGATTTGATTGAACGTCTATCAAATGTAAGCTAGATATTTATATAGACAAGAAATCTGAAACATAAACTGGCTCATCTTAATTTAATAAGATGAGAACGTTTCAATCTGGTTCTGGAGTTTGGAAATAAAACGAATCGGCTATCGTTGGAAAGGCTACATAAATTTACAATTTTTTTTTACAATCTTGTGTCAATAATGGCATAAATAAAGGGTGTCCCGTAATTCATGCAGAATTTAATCTTGATAGAAAATACAAATTTTTAATTAGAAAGATTACTGCCCCTATCGTGTAACTACAGTTGAGTTGAGTTGTCTCTTGGTTTTATGTAATTCAAAATTCGGTATTGTCCGTATTGTCATACACAACCTGGATAGAAAAGTTGTCTGTCAAAACACAACAAAGATGACGGTAGTTGTATATAAGTTGTTAGTTAGTTTGGTTTGTGAGAAAGTTGAGTTGAATTGAAGTCAACTCAAATCAACTAAGTTGAGTTGTCTTACACAATAGGGGCATACATTTTTTATTGATTCATAGTGAATATACAGTACAGATTGGGGTTATACTCTTCTTGAAATTTTCTTTGACCGTTTCGCATAAATGTGGCTGAATTTTATTAATACACCTTCCAATTTCCTCTTTCAAGGCGTTGGTGGTCGTGGGCTTGTTTGCATAGACCTTTGAGTTCAGACTCATGCAGTATAATTGAATTGTTTCTCTTGCTGTATGACATGTGGCAATGTCTTGTTGAAACCACAGTTGGTCACATCCATATCTTTTAATTTAGGCACTAAAAACTGGGTCATGTCATGATAACGAACACCATTAATTGTTACTAACCAGCCGCATTTCCGAAGAAAAATGGTTCGATAATGCCTCCACCCCAAAATGCGCACCAAACAGTACGGATGCATTTGTTTCTCAGCGACAATTTTGACGATTAAAGAAGCAATCGAGATAAAAATTACGTTCATCACTAAATATAATTTTGCTCGAAAATTGTGGACCTTCTTTATTTTTAAAATATTGCTCAACAATAGAAATGCGTTATCACATTGTTATCTTTTTTTCCGTTGGCATCACTGTACTATTAAATGGCGCAAAATTCAAATTTTGCGGGAATTGTGGGACACTCTTTATATACATGTGTGGGCGCAGTGGTTCAGTGGTCAGTGTGCTGGAGTACTGTGCGAGGGGTCCCAGGATCGTTCCCCATCAGAAAAACACAAATTACATTTTAAGGCTTTTTTCCACTGCGCCACCTTTGGCGAACGTCTGACAAACATCCAAGTGTATAACTGTCCTGAAAAAGCTTCTCAATTCAGCCCATCGGACTCGGCATAAAATTGTAGGTCCCTTAAATTTATCTCTTCAGATAAAAAAAGTTCAACCTAGATGGACCGGACGGATATGATTATCTAGGTTAAACTTTTCATCTAAAAATTACACTTTTCATCTATCGTTTGAATTGCTACTGTCATCAGTATTCCATATCCAATGTGGTATTTTGGAAAAGCAAGCCCCTGCAGTTTTAGTTATGGTATTTTCTTCAGCTTTAGTCGTTTTAGTTGTCCAACACTTTTGTTAACCTGACTTATGGTCATTTGACTAACTTATAATCCAGCTTCGTGTCATATTTTATTCAAAGAGAAGCTAATCTAATGATTTTCCGCTTGTCTTGATTAGAAAGAACTGAAGGAGTACCTACGGCCTTTTTAATTTTTTCCATAATAATGACGGTATATCTAATAGACAACGGAATTTTTAAATATTTAAATATTTACTTTCAGGCTTCGATTCATTTTATGAGCTACTTGCTTGCTAATGATAGGCCTCTATTTTGGCAATTTCTGCTACTATTAATGACTTTTGTTTACCCATTTTTTCAGTTGACAATGAAACAAAGAAAATATACAAAAAAAAAAAACCGTTTTATTACTTCACGATAGCTTTTCGACACTCACGCTTCTAAATTTTTGCTTAAACTGTGATTGAGGCTATTATAATGTTACAAACAAAATTCACATTTTAGTGACTGCAAACAAAACTGGTTTCGAAAGTTCCGGTAGCTTTAAGAAGTTTCTCAAATTTTGACAAAGTCTCAGAGAGCAGACTCTTACCTTGTCCCTCAATATATAATTCCTTATGTAAGCATGAAAGAAATAATGGAAACACCTAATTTTAAAAAAGACAATGCGTGCGAGTCTATCCAACTGTTGCGGACTGTATATCTCGAAAACCACAGAATCGATTGAGCTTAAACTTACTTCCTTTGGCAAAAGCATTCACTAAGGCCCAACAAAAGTGATATTAATCGGCAATGGGACGACATAGCATTATGTCTGAATTGTCTTGGACCATCGACTTCGATAGTCTAAAATACATTTGAAATCTGAAAATAATTATTGTTATTAAAACAAAGTTTTGCAATTTAAATAATTTCTGTGATGGTCGTCTCTAGAACGCCTGTTCAATGCACTCTGCATGTTAGTGGAGTCCCATTGAAACAGGTGGAGAAGTTTAAGTATCTCGGGGTCTTATTCACGAGTGATGGAAGGAGCAATGCTGAGTTTTCCTGTAGGATTGGCCAGGCTGGATCGATTTTGAGACAGCTTGGTCATTCTGTTATCAGGAGGACTGAACTTGGTGTCAAAGCTAAGTTGTCAGTCTTTAATTCGGCGTTTGTTCCAACTCTTACCTATGGTCATGAGGTTTGGGTAATGACCGAAAGAATAAGATCGCGAATACAAGCTGCCGAAATGAGATTTCTCCGTTGTATTGCTGGTGTGACCCGTAGAGATCGCATTAGAAATGGTGGTTTGGTCATATTAAACGTATGTCCCCGACCAGGATCCCACGACGTGCTATGGAATCCGTACCATCGGGCAGGCGTCCCCTAGGTAGACCCAGGATAAGATGGTTAGATCAAATTCATAATCTCTTCTCTACTCGTATGGGGATTGCCCTTGATGATTTGGAGTCGATGGCGGAGGATCGAGAGCTATGGAGGGTCCACTTGAGCAACCTACACCCGCGACCCACTTAATGAACAAGCGGACCATTGAAAATGAATGAATGAAAAAAATTATTTCTACCACTCTACGTGTCGCTCGGGCAAATCCAAACGATTGGACTTGGTTCGAATTTTCTTCCCTAACTTTACCAGCTCTTTTTTCTGTTTTCTTCTTCATCACTGCTTTCAAAAAACATCTCAAAACTATTCATTTTTGATTTGTATTATTAAATAATTAACCAACTGACAAACAACACACCAACCAAATATAAATTCGTCGACTGAAATATCAAACCACATGTGTTATAGTTTGTGGAATGTATGTGGAATGTGAGAGTTCAGAGAGTCGAGTCGTTTCAGTTACGCAATACCAAATTCCAAACGATTCGACACGACAAATGTCGCCAGCCGTTTGCGACAGACGACGACAATAATAGGGGTGAATATTATAGCTGCTCAACTTTACCTTGTACCTATACAGGAAATTGTCTGCACTACTCATGTAGTCATGTATATATATTTTACTTAGCAAACGGAATAATTTTATTGCAAATAGCAACCACAACCATAATCCATACATGATTTGAACCAAAAAATGTGATTAATAGAGAAAAGTGATTGATTTCCCTATTAATTGAAAAACGATTAACCAATTATTTATATCGATTTTCGTATTTCCAGCATTATTTGAGTAACATAAATCCACAGAAAAGAGGTATGTGTGTTCTACATGTCTATACCGATGTTAGCCACTAGGTACTGTTCGTCCATGCCTTCAAGTGTTGAGCATTATACTGAAAGAGTACTAGGTACCTTCAAAGTATTTCCTGAGACAAAAACAATTTTGACATGATTTGTTTTATGTACGCTCAGTAACTGACAGCTATTGTTTTACATACTATCAAACATGTACATTCAGTAACTGACACTTATTTGTACACAACTGACAAAAATGTGTAAATCGATTTTGGATAACACCCAATACCTAGATGAATTCGCGCCCAACATCGTGTTCACTTTCGATTGAATAAACCCAAAAAGCAACTAGCTTTGTATACCGCCATCTAATCCCTCCATGCAAATCCACCGCTTTTTTAAATGCGGATATCCATCATATCATTAAAGATACATAATTGCCTACATCGCTAAATCATACTCGTAGTATCAGCGCACAACTTTCGGGCTTATTTCAACACAAAAGCTAACCACACGCTTCATTGGCTTTCAATCCGTAAATCTAACTTGCTAAACTTAACTCGGCATCAATATATGTAGTACCAGAAAACTACGTACACAGAAATTGTAATTTTCCTGAAAACATTATACAGACAAAGAAACCAAAACCCTATACAACTTAACTCGGGCGAATTTCCAAGTGAATGCCTACCAGTAAAATTATCGTGCAGTAGAATTATCACGGCCCTTCTCAGTCTCACTCCTTGTGTTGTTTTTGTGTGCTCGCTTTACTACACCGTTAAATCGATGGGAAAACATAGAGATTGATAGTCCTGTGTGGGTGGCAAATTTTCTATTTTCATCGAGTATTATAGTAGGTTCGGGCGGATTCCTTTTTTTCGAAATTAAATAAAGCGTTTAAAGATACTTAAACCGTATTTTCGAATCATCTCAATGTACCTTTCTGATATTGATTTTCTCCGAGTAGATGTATTTTTGGGCTACTACACGAGATTTTCTAAGGAAGCGAACTAATATCCGTTTGCTATGGTAGAGAGCAACAGTAACGGCAGTATGAAAGGAAAATTACAAATTAATGCGCAACGATTGTTTTTCATCAGTCGGATTTGTCTGGAGAGTATTTCGCCTATGTAGTCGGTGTCCTTCACTTCACATGGTATCCATCGTCTGTATCTGAAATCGATTTTTTTCTCAAATTATATTAAGAGGACCAGGACAGTTATTATTGGGTTTTGGTCTCCTCTTCAGTGTGTCCTCCTAAATCCACTTTAGAGTTGAGAGCAATCAAAGTTCAATATTGATTCTATCTATGGTCAAACGACCGATGTCTGTTTTTTGACAGAAAAAGTACCTGTAACTCCACCCATCTACAAAGTGGAAAGTGCATTTTTTTCCTATCCATGAAGTTTGTAACTAAAGGATAATCCATAGTCTAGCTGGACGTTTAGATTTTGTTATCCTTAAGTTCAATCAAAGATGGAAAAATTTAAAATCTCTTGTAGTTGGATTATTTTTGTGAGTTAATCTGCATAAAATGTAATACAATATCCTTGTGGCAGTCTCTGACAGGCGGCTATGTATTTTTAGTTTGAAATTCTTCCTGCATGTATTTGCATAGAGTAGAGATACCTACGATACGATCGATCGGCAATATATGCTATGCATTTCATCATCGATGTAGGTACTCGTATATGGAGATACTGGTGTCTATGTTTGCTATTTGGCTTTTTGAGAGATGCAAAAGGACTAAATGTGTTTCCCGTTATGCAATTACACGTTCTAGTGGCAAAATTTCCATATTTTGGGTGGCAGCAGGTGGAATTTTCTGCCTCAGTCTGTACATATACGCAACTTTGAGGCACCGATTTGCACTTCGGTAGCAATGCAATCATCTTTAGGGTGCAATTTCGTTCATTGAAGTGGATTGTTGATAGATAGACGACGCATATTTGTGGAAAGAGAATTATGCAGATACAGTAGGAAGGAAACTATTTCGAGCAAATATTAGAACGGGGTGGTTTGCCAACCTGAAGTTTTGAAAGACTTGTGAAGTTAATTGAGATGAAATGCAAGGGATTCAACCTAAATTGGGCTAACAAAATGGACAAATATATTGCATGGCTACTCTTCATTGTAGTATACTTAATTTTTTTTTTTAAATACTTCTCCTGGGAAAGGCGAACCTATAACGCTTCATAAGCGCCCCGAGATGCTTCCAGATGTATGTTAGTTCTGTAGGTACTTAAATTGTAGGAAATTGAAGTCTTCTGGAAATATATCCCCAGGAAGCGAGTTCCAATTGCTAACAACATTACAAACTAAAAATAATATTTTTTTTACTTTAAAAAAGCCTCTGTTAATAAGCCCATTCCCATTGCCTTCAAAAATCCCGCCCTTACCTAGTGTAACATTTTTCTTTAATAATTTCTAATTTTTTTTTTCGACACTTTATCAAATGGTACTTCGGCCATAAACCTCATCCAGTCCACAAAAGCCACAGATGCAGGTGAGCGCGGGCTTGAGCAAAAGTCTTACAAGTCACACAATGACACTTTTATATTAAGCTTTGGATACATCTCGAGGAGTTCCTAACTAAAAAAACTAAATAAATAGTTGGCGCAACACGCGTGTAGACACCCTAGGCATAGCTTCTTCCAACTATTCGTTTGTGTGAGTTTTTATTTTGGAACGAATGGTCCCTTATAACGGCTTTTTCAATAGGGAAGGGACGCTACAAAAGTAGAGCGAAAGGGACAGCAAACGACCCCGATTTTCTTGCCGCTCTTTTGACATTTCTCTTCAGTAAGGTTTGCCATTTCGTGGTAGAAAGATATACGAGCCAACAACGAGTCGAAATTATTAAAATTTACTACCGAAATTCGGAGTCAGTGGCTTCAACGTTAAGAGCGCTACGTCCAATTTATGATGAGGCTCACTTCTGGCTGAATGGCTTTGTCAATAAACAAAATATATAGTATTGGTCAGGCAGCAATCCACACGTACTCCATGAGTCATCATTGAATCCGGTTTGGTGTGGTTTATGGGCCGGCGGCGGCGTCATTGGGCCGTACTTCTTCCGTGATGATCAAGACCGGCACGTTACTGTGAATGGGAATCGCTACCGTTCAATGATAACCGAATATTTTGGCCCCAATTGGATGATATGGACTTCGAGGACATGTGGTTCCAACAGGACGGCGCGGCGGCGCCACAAGCCACACAGCGAATGTCACAATCAATTTATTGGAAACCAAGTTGGGAGAACGTGTTATCTCACGAAATGGTCCAGTCGCTTGGCCGCCTCGGTCGTGCAATTTGGCGCCGTTAGACTATTTCCTGTGGGGCTACGTCAAGTCTATGATCTATGCCAACAAGCCAGCGACGATTGATGAACTTCGTACGAATATCGAACGTGAAATTGCAGAAGTATCGGCCGATTTATGCTTGAAAACCGTCGAAAATTGGGTTCAGCGTCTGGACTTCTGCAAGCGTGCCCGTGGTGGCCATGCAAAAAAAATCGAGTTCCATATATAATGGCATCGAACGTACTTTCACAGGAATAAAGAATTTCATTCATATCCAAAACCGTTTTTTTTTTATTTAAAAAAACGTTTGTAGCGCTCTTATTGAAAAAACCTGCACAATTTTATGCCACTTCCGAACGGCTGAATTGAGAAGCTTTTTCATGACAGTTATACTCTCGGATGTTTGTCAGACATTCGCGAGAGGTGCCGCAGTAGAAAAAACCTTAGGGTGAAATTTGTGTTTTTCCGGGGATGGAGCCTCACACAGTAGTCCACTGAGCCACTGCGCCCACAGTTCTTAAGTACTACCCAATAAATTCAGGCAGTAAATAAGTAACTACTGCCTGAAGTGGACAAAGTAGACAACAACTGTCGACTAACAGTTTTCTCATCGATAACCTACTGTGACATAGAAACATGATATTGGCTTATTTCAGCGGTCAACATATTCAAATTAAGCTCCAGATTATATTCACAGATCACCTAAACTGGATATAAAATAAACCAGCATTTGCTTGGTTACGTTCGTTTAAAAAGGGGCATGGAAGAGGTCGCATTCGGCAGTAGGCCTCATAGGGTCCATCGCTATATCTAAAGGGTAGGGAACCGATTGCAGTGAACTAGGTACGTACAATGATAAAACAACCTAAACACTTCACTTGCCTTTGAAAACCACATAACTTCTTTGCAAAAACCAAATAGCTTTTTGTAGTTAGTATAGTCTCTCTCCTCTAAACGTGATAAAAAATTTCACTATATCATACTCGGTTTGCAGATCATTACAAAACCTGCAGATGTTCGAGTGTGCCTGCCTAAGCCCCTTAGCATGCTTTCTAAAAAGACGGTGCCCTAAATATACATTCCAAGCATTGTTCTATCTTCTTCCCCGTCCAGTTTAAGAATTTCCCTAAATCATTTACTGTCAAGTTGGCTGTATAGGTCCGGTAAGGTCTGACCACTTCTAATAGTGCTCTACTCCCCGTTCCTTTCATACCAATTTCGCGCCTTTTTTCTCAAGCTCGTCGGCTTACTTATTTCCAACTATACCGCGGTGTTCTGGTAGCCAGCGTAGTCTCACGGCTTCTGACCACAGAATACCTTGAGTTGACCATTGTGCCTATGCGACTGTTTCTGGCAATCACGGAATTGATGTTCGTAGACTCTATAGTGTCTTAAGTGGGGCTTGATATAGATGGCTATATCTTAATTACAGCCAGAACATCTAATTGGAAGACGCACTGCTTGTATTCAGCAGTTGTATAGACACTTTCAGGTTTAGATCAAGGGAGTAGATACCAGTTCCAGCGTATTTCGTTATTTGATGAGCTGGCAAGAAAGGGGTCCTCCCTTGAACTAAACCAGGCTGACACCACAGTAATCATTGCCCCCTGTAATCTCAGACAGAAGATTGGGAACAAAATACTAATGGAAACAAACGAAAGATGGAACAGGCTCGACTCCTGTGGCATAACCAGGAAAATGTGGCCAATCTACAACAAACAGAAAACTGAAAAAATCTTACAATTAAACAAGAAATCATTGTCCTCGATTGTAGGTATTATCACCGGACACAACATGCTGAAATACCATACCAAGAAAATGGCAATTAGTACAGACGACCTGTGCAGAGGATGCGGCGATGAGGAGGTGCCTAAGGACATCCCACACTTCCTTTGTCACTGCCCTGTGCTCTGCCACATAAGAAACAAAATCCTTGGCAGTTACTTCTTCGAGAATTTAGAAGAACTTTCAGACAGGTCTATTAACGACCTATACTTAAATTTGTAAATAAAACGGGTTGGTTTACCAATCCGTAGGTTTTTTATAGGTTTCCAGACTATGGGGGTCATAAACCCCTAGGGCATCACAATGGATCTACTACATTGATTGACGTACAGGTTTCTTCTGTCCTGCCTACCCATTAACCTAACCTAAATATCCATACACCCCATTTTGGCCCGTTTTTGAGGAAGCAATTGGAAACATTCAGTTTTTAATTTTTTGCATTTGATAAAATAACGTTTGTTTTAATTTAATATAGCTCAGCTTTTGGGCGGGACAAAAAGATGAATGATAGCTCAAAATACTCGGTAAAGTATTAGGTAAAAACGATTTCAAAGTTTTTTGGTATTGATTTAGATTTATGAATATTATTGGCAAATTAAGTGAAATAAACCAATCAAAACACAGTTTACACCCATTTATCATACCCCAGAGGTCTAGAGGACCAATTGTGTACATGTTGTCAGACAAGTTATTGGCAGCTCACTAAAAACTGAGCAACTTCAAATAGGTACACTTAAAAATTGTGGGACATCCTCTTTGTATACTATAGCTATATTATTAGATGACAGATATAAAAAGAAAAAAATCCATAGGAACATGAGCAACACTATAAAAACGGAAGTCGTTATGTTAATCAAACGGTTGTTGAAGAGTGGTTTAAAATACTATTGTTTTTATTTAAGATTTTACAAAGATTGTTACCTATTGAATAGGTATAAGTAACAATCTTTGTGATATGAATAAAAATGATCCTCCCACGTGTCAGCTGTATGCATAAAATTCTACACAAAGTATTACAAAATCGCAGAGGAGAGGATATTTTGTATATAAAAATAATAAGAATTCTATGTTGATTCGTGCAAACCTTAAAAGCTTCATAATGACGGTGCCGCACTATTAGGTATGTATGTATGTTCTAAAGTACGGGGTATTTTCCTACTTATATAATTGTGACCTATGCCACAGAAGCGTCAACAAAATCCCCATAAGCTACAATTTGCTTAAGCAATTTCCCTAAACCCTTTTAACGCAACATAGTTTTTATTTCTGAACACGCCTTATCGAATTGCTGCCCTGCCTTTGTTTCACGACATTCAAGACACGAATAAAAATTAATATAACGTGAAGGGCATATATGAGTGGTCAACCTAAAGTTCGAATTCCGTTCACGAACACGCTACACCCCAATATAACTACTAGTCGAAAGAAAACGCAAAAAAAAAATCCAAACTTTTATTAGATACTCAAAGAATGTCCTTTTTTAGATATCGGTGTTTTCAGGACGACATCGTCTGCTCGGCCATGCTACAAAATCAAATGAAATAAGCTCTCAATTACGCTCCTAATTACATTATATCCATCCATCCTTTTATAGCACAGCCATAGACATGCTGCCATCGCACAACATGAAAAGAAAAAAAAAATCCGCCATCCAACCATATCGTCCGGTCATAAAATATGCCAACAATATGTCCGCTTTTGACTATATATATACCCATACCACCATAATCAAGGTAAAGTGTTTTACCGATAATTTTAACCTTGCAAGTCTATAAGGACAACACGGCACACACAAATACCCCTATGCTCCTTCTGACCTCTTGCCTTGAATTGTGCATCTGCCACGCCACACCACCGACTGAGGTGAGTGCAATCTAAGTTGGCCAAGTGTCAGGGGTGATGGTGTAGGATTTGCCACAGAAAAGCATGTTTCCATTAAGAAAAAAAACGCTTCCTCGAAGAGTCCCCTTCTATGTATTCTCATAGATGGTTCTCTACGTTAGATAATTACAAACACTGAGGTGAACGTGAGACGAGTCTCTCAAACAAATCTGGGTTAATGAATACAGAAACTTCAGGACACGACAGTGTTTCTTGTTTAAATGATTCGAACTACCCCTTTCCTTCCTCTCGGAGTGATTTATTTTTCCGCTGAAATTCAAAATTAAATTGCACCTGTTGCTCTACGGTCTATGCTATTGCAAATGACACTTTGCTCGAAGGATTATACGGATATCTCTGAGTCTAGCATCTTATACATGGATAAAAACAACAACTCAACCGCAGAGTTTGTTGCCAGCTATTCTTCGATTAATGCAATACAGAGGAAGGAACAACAAAGTATCACACTGATGTTCAGCAAGGATAATCGCCTTTGTGTGGAAATACGATCGTAAAAATCCCAGAGAGATAGGAAATCACAAATGCAAGGAGCGATTTCTTCCAGATGGACAGCTTTGCGCACTAAGTAGCGATTTTTATGGAGCTCACTCGAAGGGACCTGTACTTTATGTTCACCATTGCGTTTTATTGGCTAAATTCTATTATCCGATTCAACCGGATTTATGAATATTTACTTGTATTTCGCTTTCGTTTGGATCTGACGATTCCGCACAATGGAAGCCAATGAACGATAGAACGAGTCATATTTCCAATGAATGCGTTTTCGGATATCCCTTGGCCGTTTACAAGTTAGGTCAGGATTAAATGTATTTGTGTGTTTTACGTTTGTGTGTACGTCTTCATTTTTAATCTGCCTTATGGGATGTAAATATTGATCGGATTTTGATTTATTTCATTGGGTCGGATAGCGCCCGATGACTATTCGTCCTTTGAGTCCAAGGAAACTTTTAAGGGTCGTTTCTATTTCTCTTTGCTTTGTTGTGTTTATTTCGGTATTGTTTATTTTTAACTGAGCCTGATACCAATTTGGATTATTGTCAAAGGAATTCACAATAAATTTCTTATAATTCTGTTGGGATAAGGCTGTCATAAATCGCTGGGGTGGAACAGGGTCGTGCAAATAACGTAAGGCACGCAAAGAACTTGATGGCATTTTGTTATTGTTTTTACCCAAAAATGCGGGTTAAAGTAGAAACGTCGCCAATCTGAAATTATATCGAAATAATGTTGATTTCAAAGGATTCTATAGTATGCAATATTTTTCGACTTAATTATTTTATTATCATTTTCAATTCACACTATACTCCAAGTCGCTTAGTTCCCGGGGACTTATTTCCCTGCACCGTTTTCGGTCAATTCCTCCTCTGTCTGCTTTCAGTGGTTGCAAGCTGGATGGATTTTAAATTCAATGTCGCCACCGACGATTTACTAGACGACCACAATAGAAGTTCTGGGTCCTGGAGTGCCGGTTGGCCCATACATCCAAGAGCGCAGACTACCACTTAATGCTGAAGAAAAAAAAAATAGAGCTGCTGCGAGGGCTACTCGCGAGATCTATGGGGGAAAAGAACTAAGGAACATCGATTCTGAAGAGGATGCTATAAATGCAGGAGTGCCCCACAAGGATCTATTCTTTCTCCAACTCTATTTCTTCTCCACATCAACGATTTGCTTGGATCGACAAATAATAATATCTACATCTTTGCTGATGACAGCACTCCTATATCCTCCATCTCCAATTCGCACAGACCAACAGTGGGTCTGTGCGAATGCGGCTACATCACTCAGTCAGATTAGTTCTCTAAATGATGATCTGCACAAAATCTTGAAGTCGGGAAAAGACAACTTGGTTGTATTCAATGTAAACAAGACACAGCTCACAACATTTTCCAGGAAAAATGCTTCAACAGTTCCTCAGATCCAAACCATCCCAAAAACTCAATGCACCTTCTAGGAGTCACTGTCAATTCAGGAATCACATGGCAGGACCACATATCTTATATCGCAAGATCAGCGTCCGCTAAGTTGAGCTACCTATTTAGAGCGAAGAGGTACTTTAGCCCCAAGCAACTTCTCCTTCTCTACAAGGCACAGGTTAGACCACACCTGGAATATTGTTCCCATATATGGAGCTCGGCCCCAAATCATTCACTTAACCTATTTGACAACATCTCGGGGTGCTGATGAGGCGTTATATGTAGGTTCGCCTTTTCCAGGAGAAGTATTTAAAAATAAAAGAAAGAGCATAAGAAGCGGGCAGGAAAGTTAATCATTGACCAAATCTTCACACTCCGACAAATCTTTGGCAACATTAAAGAATTCTAGATCGATACACACCATTGATACATTGATCTGTTGGAGCCTATGGACAACAACACACCAGCCCACTATGACGAGTCTTTGCGAGTCCATCCACAATTGGAGAGCGAAACTCAGCCAACTTGTCGGGCGTGCGTAACTGGGTGCAGACGGGCAGGTAGCTATAGATTAGGCTGGCTAGAGGAGCTTGTTATTTAAAGCCGCGGTTCGCCTACATTTTACAAGGCTATCTGATATCAGACCTTTGATGTCAGAAAAGAGTTTAGACAAGGCGAAGCGCTGTTATGTGACTTCTTCAACATCGTTTTTGAAATAATAGTGCACAACTCAAACGCTAATACCAGAGGCACTATCTTTTAAAAGTCCGTCCACCTACTCGACTGCGCCGACGACATCGACATAATCGGATTTCACTGGTGCGTTCGTGAGCATCGAGATGGAAGCGGCTAAGATGGGTTTGGCGGTCAATGAGTACAAGACAAAGTATATGCTGTCATCAAGAAAGGACAACCAAAACCGACGTCTTGGACAGAATGTCACTATAGACAGATATAACTTTGAGGAGGTAAAGGACTTTGTCTACCTAGGCTCCGCTATGAACTCAGACAATGTTTAGCTGTGTCTTCGGGCTAAAAAAGCAATTGAGTAGCAAAGCCCTCTCTTGAACAACTAAAGTTGCCCTTTATAAGACCTTAATCATCCCAGTCCTTCTTTATGGTGCAGAGGCATGGACTATATCAAAAGCATGGACTATATCTTGGTTGCTTCGAGAAGAAAATTCTTCGACTAATTTTCTGTCCCGTCTGCATCGACAGTGAATGGAGGAGGAGGTACAAAGACGAACTGTGTACAGTGACATCGACCCAGCCAGAAGAGCGAATGGACGTGAATGCTCCGGCCCGGAAGATCTTCGCATCCACACCCGAGTGGATGCGCCACACCGGCGCAGTAGAGGAGGACGGCGACTCAGATGGCGCACGCAAGTCTTAACCAACTTAGCGTGCAAAACTGGAGACTGCTGGCCACAGATCGTGCTGGCTGGAGACGCTTGTTGGTTGAGGCCCACCCACTGTAGCGCCACCTTAGGTAAGTAAGTAAATTTGATCTCATGCGCGGCGAAAAATATGGTTTGCAATATATTTTTTTATTTTTGTATGCACCTGCATTATCCAATGAAACCTAATAATAACTTTAATCCATTTGCTTCATTCAACCACTTGATCTGCAAAAGCATTATGTAGGTATTGTATCGCATTGTACGTAAGACTGTTTTCACACCTTAAATGAAAGTGCCTCAATAAATCCAAAAATGTCTGTGGACAAGCTTTAGAAAATTTTATTGATGTGAAATATGCTTAGAAGCACAAGCACCGGAACATCCATTTTATTCCAGATTAAAGCAATCATTTCTGCAAACGCGTTGAGTGCTTATTCCCAAAATGAAATAAATTTGGGTCAACCCAATAAAATCGTTGTCAATGGGGACAGATAAAAATGAATTGCCATTGGAAATACCAAATTCGGAATGCCATTAAAAGGGGGTAGACATTTTTTTTTGTGATATAAGCAGTAAAGGATATTGGTCCACTTTGGATTGTATCTCTTACAATAAATGTATCCATTTAAGAAATGTTCAGTTTGTATTCTAAATTAATCATTTATTATATTATGTACTCGTACAGTCGTACATGCTCGTCAGTCACCAAACTACGAGTACAAACTACCTCTACCATAAGTGCTTCCTAAGTATTTTGAAATTTACAAATTCCGTGCACAATACGTTTATGTTGTTATGATGATGATGGAAGTCATTCACTTGGGTAGAGTTTTTTTTTTTTGTAAATTGGTTAAGGGTTTTTATATCTACGATTGCCTGTCAAGTTTTGTGCGAAATCGTAAACAATCGTTTTTCATCAAAATAAAAGGAAAAATAAAAGAGCAAACTGTTGCTGGAGCCATTTATGTTGGTTTTATACAATTCAGTCAGCTCTATATCCTTCTGTTCTTTGTGCTTCCGCTACAAAAAATAAAACGGATTGTTATGTTATCTGAAAGAATGAAAAATTGGAAAGGGCTTTGTATCGTTGGTTACCGTGATGTTGTCTGGTCGAAACCATTAAAAGGATTCAACAAAATGATGAATGGGAACGGTTTCTTCTTGGAAGTAAATTTTGTGTCATAATATTAGGATACAGTTTGATATATGTAAGCATTTTTCAATTTGTTGACAACACTTAAACGAATAAATAGCCTCAGGTGAACGCTCTAAATTTGACTTAGTTATCTTTATTTATAGGAATTATTGCCTGGAAAGAAAAGGACAGGGCGCGATATACAAATAAAAAAAAAAAAAAAACGGGTCCGTATAGCCACTTTATAGGACTAGCTTCTCATAACCATTATTAGGAACATACAGGGGCGTAGCGAGGGGGCGTGTGGGGGATGCGACACCCCCCATTCTTTTCAAGAGTCGCCCAATCAAGGAAGGTTTATTTTTATGCTGATGACCTTTTGATTCTCGCGGATAAACCTGTGACTCTACAACTCATGATCAACAAACTGAAGCGTTACTGCGACATGTGGGATTTGCAAATAAACATATCGAAGTTTAAAATCATGGTTTTTGAAGCAGCATTTCGAAGGAACTCCCGTGAACATTGGAGTCTAGAAAGGAACCCATAGGTAGTTCAGCAATTTAAGTATTTGGGTTTTCTCATGTCATACAACCTAGACTTACGTTCACATGTAAGAGAGAAATGCTCTACTGCAAAAACGGCTAGTTAGTAGTTAGTAGTTTTCTGTCAAAAAATATGTTGATCCCTCCTCCAAATTTAAAGTTTTTGACGCCACAGTAAACTCTTGCCTTTGCTGGAGGACTTTGAAATGGTTCAAAGCTTTTTCTTTAGGCGAATTTTCAAACTACCCCCGTCGACTCCCACCTCTGCAATTCATGTGGAGACTGGTTTACCGCAGATTTATATTCGCAATCTCAAAGCTAATGCAGATTATTTGTGCAAAATTTTGCAAAGGCCTGGAAGCAATTTGCAAAAACAGATTATGCTGTTTTCATTTCAATGCAAATTAACGCCATTCAAAGAGTGGTACGATCTTGCAGCTTTACACGAGGTTAGTTTTGACCTAACTGAAAGGAATGTTAGCAATTCGAAGAACATGTTTTATACATGTATTGCTAGGGTGGATGAGTCTTTTTATCAGCAATGTTTGAACAGAGGTCGCACATCTACATCCAGAAATATGTATAAAGGTCTCGATCACGGTTTAGGTGCTAAAAGATGTTTTAGTAACAGTCTCTCAAGCAATGAAATGAGTATGATCTTTAAAGCTAGAACGGAAATTTTAGGCCTTAACTCTTTGCCGCATAGACAGGATCTTCGAGGAATTTGTAGCCTTTGTAATATTAATGAAATGGAAGACGATTTCCACTTTCTGGCAATATGCCCCATTTTACGTGAACTACGTGTTCTTCACTTTTCTAAGAATGTTCTTTCTAGAGAAGAAGCTAAATTATTATTGAATGGTGCGAATGGGTGGAAACTACTATTTAAATATGGTAATCACGCCTTAAGCTATCGTAATAGTTTTGTGGATTAACTTGAATCCAAACTATAAATTTCAAAATATTATAACTACAAATTCTGTTACTTTGTGTTCTAGACTCTCAAAACTTGTTTTTAAACATATTAATACTATAATTTATTAAAAAAATAAAAAAAAATAATTTAAGTAATATTTACATACTGTTATTTATCTAAATTTTAGATTAACGTCAATTAATGGCAGACGGCTTTTTAGCCAACGCTTTTTTTCTTTAAAATATAACTCTTTTAAATTGTAAATATGAGATTTAATAAAGAATTGTATCTATCTATCTATCTCTATCTATTTGTTTATCTTTATTTACCTCCTCCGAGATTCTATTTTAAAAGGACTGTCAGCATCGGTGAGTTTGCCGACTGATATCCTTAAAATTTAGCGAGTTTCGATCCGGATTTAAAAACACGGTCTGCATCGGTGAATTTGCCGACTGAAATTCTTAAAATTTAGTGAGTTTCGATTTTCTTTTAAAAATACGGTCAGCATCGGTGAGTTTGCCGACTAAAATCTTTAAAATTTAGTGAGTTTCGATTCAATTTTAAAAGGACGATCGGCATTGGTGAGTTTGCCGACTGAACACCTTCAAATTTAGCAAGTTTTAGCGAGGTTAAATTCGAACGAATCTTTTATTCGCTATTTTGTGGACCGCGGCTTTATGATGTGGATTGCGAGTAAAATTTTCGCAGCAAGGGTGTTTTCGTTTGCGGCAAATAGTTTGAAAAACGAAATTTCGTTATTTAAACTGTTGATAAACTTGTTTTTTTAATACATTTTTAATTTTGATATGGGATAATTAATTATCCTACTCTTGAAATAGTGAAATGTAAAATTTTCTATTTATAAAATAAATAAAATGTGTTTTGTTCGCTTTTCATCAATTCGTTCGTTCGCTCTCATGTGAATGATCCTAAGATACACTAGTAACATTTTCTTTTTCACACTCAGTGACTTTGCACTGCAAACCCAGTCGCTTTGAAAATAGATTATGAAAAAATGTAAACAATCTAAACTCAATTTAACTTTTAACTACTTTTAAAATTAAAAATTTAAATTCAAAATCTTATACTGTCTCGAAGACCACCGACTCGATTGAGCTCAAATTTTAAGGTGATCTTGGGTATTGTGCGGGATATTTTCTGTGAAAATTTTTAAAAATTGTACAAAGGGGCGTGGCACGTCCCATACAAAAACATCTTCTGTTGGGTGAAATTCAACGACGTTATAACTCGATAGTCACTGGGCCGATTTTCATGATTTCTATATAGATACAGTCGGCAAGTTTCTAAAATAAGTCGACATTTCAATGAAAGTCACCCCCCTAAGGCTGGCTCGAACCCTCGCTACGCCCCGAGGAGGGCATACAACTGAGCATAAATTTGTTCCGGAGTATTTTTGTAATGGTTTTGAAGGGTACATGTAGACCTGAGGAAACATTTGATAGCTTCAGTTTAAATTGCTGTTAGACAAGCATGAAAAATACTGTGTAAATCAAAGAGTTTATGGTTCCTTATTTGCATAGGTTTTCGATTGTTTCTGACATATTTACCTGCCAAACATTCAAACAATTTATAAAAGCTAGATGACATGATATTGCCTACAATCTTTGATCACTATTGGCAGCACACACACACAGATGGACTAGTATATTCTGTCTATAGCTCGAAGAGCCAGTATCAAAAATGCGACTCTACAATAGGAACTCCAATAGGGTTTAATTATTTCCCGAGCAAGTTCAGCAGAGATGTCATTTGCCAAAATGGTACATATTTCGCTGTGAGCTAAAAACCATACAAAAAGTAAGTGAGTTTAGAGACTCCTTGAACTGTCGCACTATCTAAGAGCTGGTAAAGTGATTGAAAGTGGTAGCCTTAATAGCAACTTGGTTATCTCTGCCGATACAAATACTTCGTTACCTCCACTTGTTTCTGACAATGGTATAAAGACGGAATCGAAGTAGATGTAGTTCCAGAAGATCCTCCTCTCTGAATGACGCCATGTTTTCTTAAAGCACTGCCAAGTGACATTACCTATCGGATGTCTTCATCTTAACACTTATGAATCTAAAGCGCTATAGTTATCCAGGAGTACTTCACTATATTTTGGTTTCATGAAACGTGACCGCATGTTCTGTACTCCATGGAAGTAGTGGCACAATCAGTATGCTGGACTACCAAACGAACTTTCTCAGGTTCAACCTTTGAAAACACAGATTATACCTTAAAAATAAATCTACTGGTATAGAAAGCTCCCGAGCAATCCCAACATGCCATTAATTCCATTAGTTATAAATGTAGTTCAAGGTAGGTAGGTAGGTAGTAGTGGCGGTTTATATATAAAAACCCAAGTAGCACTAAGTGCCGTTTTGTTACCACTTACTCATTTGACCTGGTTGTTGTAAGTATGTCGAAGGGTGGTTTAGATCCAGACTGTGGAATTCAAAAAGGTTAGAAGTTCGTTGATGTTATTCTTCTCGACTTCCTCTAGGGATGCGAAGAAGGGTTTACCCAGAGTTTGCTGTCTAGTCCTGGCTAGTGCCGGACAGACGCATAGATAGTGAATGAGGGTTTCTTTTTCGGTTGCATCGTTACAACTGCTGCATTGTGTATTATGTGGTATGCCTAATCCTACATGGCATGGTCCCCTATAGGCCAGTGGCCTGTGGTAATCGCTGTTATCCTGGCTATATCTTTATACGTGTTTTACTCAGGAGGTGGGTTGTTTTTCCCCTGCTATAATTTGGCCACATCCTTCTGGTTATGACACAATTAGTTAGCCTCCTCTATCTGAGATTGGCTTTCGATAGGGATTCTGCGGAAATTTTTGCTTTAACTGCTCCTATTGAAATTTGGACTGATTCCTCAAGTGAGCAGTGGAGGCCTAGGCCTCGCCTGGCCAGCTCGTCAGCCTGTTCGTTTCCATAAACGTTGCTGTGGCCTGAAACCCAAATCAGGGTGATCCTGAACTGATCAAGCGAGGCCAATTCCTCTCGACACTCTAAAACTAATTTTGAGTTTATATTTGCTGAGGCAATAGCCTTGATCGCAGCTTGACTGTCAATGAATATGTCTATCTTTTGCCTCGGAGCTATGTCCGTGTGTAGTTTGATTAGGCGACAGGCTTCCCGGATAGCAAGTATTTCCGCCTGAAACACACTGGCTGTGTCTGGGAGTCTGAAGGATTTTGAGATGCTCAGAGACTCCGAAAATACACCCGCACCTACTCCACAGTCCATTTTCGAACCGTCAGTGTAGATTGTTAAATTCGAGTCCCTGTTCACCCGTCCGTCCTGCCAGTCTAATCTTGAGGGAAATTCTACTTCAAAGTCTTTTTTAAAAAGTATTTTGGGGGTCATGTAATCTGTTGAGGGTGGTACTAGCTCTCTTGCTAAAGTAAGCAGAATGTTGCTATGACCGTAGGGCCTCGCATACCAGCACCCAGACTCTCTGAGTCTAATCGCGCTATGAATTGTGATGTTTGTGATGTGCAGGTCTAAAGGTAAAAGATGCAGAAGGACTGTGAGGGCGTCTGACGGCGTTGATCGCAGAGCGCCTGTGGTGCCTATGCATGCCGTTCTTTGGACTCTGTTGAGCTTGGTTATGTTAGAGCCGGCCACCAAACTACTGACGTAAGTGAGTATTGGTCGTACTACGGCTGTGTACATCCAAAGGGTCAGTTTTGGTTGCAGGCCCCATCTTTTGCCAAACGTTCTGCAGGCATATAATGCTATGCACGCTTTCTTGACCCGTTGTTCGATGTTCAGTTTCCAGTTGAGCTTGGGATCCAGGATCACTCCCAGATACCTTGCACTGGAGGATAATGAGAGCGGTTGGCCGTTTAGACGAGGAAGGGTAAAGTCTGGTATTTTGCTCCTAGTGGTGAAAAGCACCATTTCGGTTTTGCTCGGATTAACACCGAGACCGCACAATCTGGCCCAGTTGCTAACCTTCGACAGAGCATTCTCCATAATTTCGCTAATTACGGAGAGAAACTTTCCTGACACCAGTATCACCATGTCGTCCGCATATCCGACTACCTTGATTCTTGATGTAGTTCAAACTCTTTACTTGTACCGTGGCACTATTACCCACCTTCCCTCGGACAAAAACCCTAACTAAAGCATACTACTTCGAGTGGGTATAATATATTCGATGAACATTCCTTAATGCGTAAAGTTTTGTTTGTGCAAAACGAGTTGACACATTCCCTCCTTTCTATAAACGACTGCAACATAATACCACACGAGGCAAGAGCACAAAAATAAATTCTTTTATATATAGTGATTCATGCTGACTGTGGAAGCCACACAAAATTCCATTTCAGATTCACAAAATAATGGTATCCTGTCTTCTGTCTGTACAAATTCGAAAAAGTCCCTTTAAGCCATAAAACGGGTGAATGAATTCACCGCATACCGACTACGAGGAACGAACGATGCAAGTGTAGTCAACTCTCTGTCTTCTATTCTATTTCTTCACCCACCTTACTGCACACTTTAAGCAGTCAGCATCTGCATAACAAAAGACAAAGAATCGTTCTATTGTTCAGATTAATTTGTCATAACATCTTTTACATATTTCATAAAAAAAATCCATATCCATCATACACCTGTTACTGAGCATATATATGCTTCTAACACCTGCCCTGCTACAACATTCTCCTGCGTAGAAATCCCAAACGAAACGTAGATTATAAAATTCCACCCCCACACCCAACCCCTGACACTTCGATTCAATTTTCAGTCCGCTGTAATCCCCTAGCAGATTACAACACAATTGCTTCAGCCATTATGTAAGATCATGATCTAATTTAATTCACTTCGTAGCTCTGCTGGAAAAAGATGAAGCACGACAACGAAATGAATTAGGAGAACATGTTGCTATAATTATGTGCAAAGTACTTTTTGATTGGAAGTACATAAGTACACAACATATGGCACAGGATTCGAGTTTATAGATATTTTAATTTGATTATAAAATGAGTTGATGTAGAGGAGTCTCTCAGCCAGGGAGGTATGTATTATCATTTCAAGTGTTTTAAGTTGCCTTGTTTGCAATTTTAGTGCGGGCATTAGTCGACCCAAATTGCTTTCCGATGTTGCTTCAGTTCATAGCAGACAACATTTGCCTGGTTTATTGCGATAGTCGCCTTAGTTTTAAAATTTTAGGGAGGACAAAACTAGAGCAATCGAAGTGGGGTTTGTGTCTGCTATTGCAATAATTATACATATTCGAAAATAATCACAAAATTGAGAGAAATCCACCAGTAAATTACGTTCCTTTTAAATTTGAAAAAAAAAGTTTGTAGAATTTTGTTTGGAAAGTGGACCTTTTTGGGAGAGGATACCAAACCAACTCATCTGCAAGATATTTTCTGGAGAAAAGATGAAACCTCTGCATCATTTTTCCGTTCCACAATAAATAGGAGCCTTTAAACTGTGCTAACTATAGACGCATCTGTCTGCTTAACATTGCCTTTCAGATTTAGATCTTGGAGAAACCTAAGAATTTCAGATCGATACCCACCATCTGTTTATTGATTTTAAGGCCGCATAATAATAACAGCATTATTAAAAACAAGTTAGGGTCATATACAGTTTTTGCATCGCGTTGCCATAGGCTTTAGGTTGTGCACGATGACGATGGGAACGCTCCCTGCTCTATCTCAAAAAGAATTTTGATTTTAGAAAAGGATTTAGACAAGATGATGGACCGTCATGTAACTTCTTTAACATCATACTTGTGCGAAACTCACATGGCAACATTAGTTGCACAATTGTTCAAGAGTATATTGTTCCATTTCTTGATGCAAATAGGTATGAGAAAGCTGTCACTGGTGCGATTGCAAACAGTTGAACAGAAGCGGCAAAGTAATAAACTAGGGTAGGACCTATAACTATATGCAATGGAACTCACAACATCTACGAATTGGGTGGAACGTCACAATGGACAGCTATAACTTTCAAATAGTAAAGGTCTTTATCCACCTTGGTTCTGCTATTAACTCTAAAAATGACATCACATCTTTCGCACTTTCTTTTCTGAGACCCTCTATATGTTTGCAAGTACACAACTGATGAAGCTGTTAAGCAACGCACAAATATAAAGGCTGTTTTTTTTTTTAGAGGTATAGAGCTTTAAGTTGGCAACACTATTTTAACTGGCGGCCATTTTGTCAGCTGTCAAGTGATTTCTTTATAGTTTGTTTTGGCATTACAACATGAATAGACTGACGCTTGAACAACGCTTCCAAATTGTGCAAATTTATTTTGAAAATCATGGTTCTGTTCGAAATACGTATCGCGCATTAGGTCCATTTTACGGTCAACATAATCGTCCATCAGAGCAATTAATTCGATTAACAACTATGGGATGTTTTCGCACCACGTTTACTCTAAAGGATAATACGCACACAAAGACGTGCGCGTCGTACAGTGTGTAAGAAGAAGTCATTGCTGCTGTATAGCGTAGTGTAGAGGAAGACCCGAATCAGTCCATCCGCCATCGTGCACAGGAATTGGATATGTTTCCATCCACTTTATGGAAGATTTTGCGGAAAGATCTTAGTTTGCTTGCTTACAAAATCCAACTCGTGCAAGAATTGAAACCACAGGATCACCTAGCAAGGCGCAGATTCGGTGAATGGGGGTCCAAAACAAGATTGCCGTTGATCCCAATTTTCATAAGCGAATTTTGTTTAGCGATGAAGCTCACTTTTGGTTGAATGGATACGTCAATAAACAAATCTGCCGTATTTGGAGTGATGATAGTCCTCAAGTGTATGTTGAGACACCGTTGCATCCACGAAAAGTGACTGTTGGTGGAATAATTGGTCCTTACTTCTTTAAAAACGATGCTGGCCAGAACGTTACAGTCAATGGTGACCGCTATACAGCCATGATTACTGACTTTTTCGTTCATCAATTAAACAACCATAATGTGCAGGAGCTGTGGTTTCAACAAGACGGCGCAACATGTCACACATCAGCTCGTGCCACAATTGATTTATTGAAGGAAACGTTTGGTAACCGCATAGTTTCACGTTGCGGACCCGTGAATTGGCCTCCAAGATAGTGCGATTTAACGCCGCTTGACTATTTTCTGTGGGGATTTATGTGAAGTCGCTAGTCTACGCCGATAAACCCAAAACGGTTGATCACTTGGAGGACAATATTCGTCGCGTTATTGCCGATATACGGCCACAAATGTTGAAAAAAGTTATCGAAACTTAAACCTTTAGATTAGACTACGTCCGAGCCAACGGTGGCAGTCATATGCCAGAAATCATATTTAATTTATAATGCCAGAAGATTATATTTCGAAAAAAGTAAATTTCATGTCAATTAAGAAAAACTATCTTTGCTTTATTCCATTTCAAAATTCTATACCTCTAAAAAAACACACTTTACAATTACGAAAACAGATCAATATTATTTTATGTTCGACGTACCATGAAAAATTTAACATGTGAAATTCTGATTTGCCAAATGGACAATCACATTCATTTATTAGTATAGGAAAACGTCAATAAACGCCACGGATACGACCACGAACTGGACAACTGTTCGAATGGAAGCGGAAAAAGATGTGGGCGTTGATCTTATAGAACGTCATGCGCCTCCATTTGTGGAGCTGAAGCCCTAAAGATGTACATACTACTGGGAGATATGTTCCAAATAAGTGTCAGAAAATGCGCCCATTGAAACCAATTTGAACAATATACCTTCCAAGACTGACAGTTAGAGTATAATGTAAGGTCTCGCAAGGGCTCCCTTTCCTTTGACTGCAGACGAGTTAACATGGAAACAGGGGTGGGTGAAGGTATTTTCTTCCTAGGCCAAAACTATCAATTCCGACCAGATGTGACCGTGTCTATATGTAGCTGTTATTGTTGTTCATATAGGCAAAAATTCCAAAATAATTTTTCAGCAGAAATTGTCAGCGGAAACCCAATTAACGACAATCGTTGTTACTCGCCTCCCTTCCCAATCCAGAAAAAAATTGTTAATTTGTTCAACAATTCAAAAAAGGCCCACAGGCGCAGCGCCAAAATTAATGGAAAGTTTTCTCTTTGTGGTATGACTGTAAAAAAGTACCTACTAAAAAGACTGAATATAATTACTCTCTGAACACATAATTATTTTTTTTACTTTTCAGATCATCTTTTCCAATTTGTATCGCATGTTTCTCTGCAGTGACTCAGTGGATGGCTTGTAGGACTACTGATACTGAGTGAGGGATATCAGACCAAAAAAATTTAAATCTTAAAGTTTTCCGCCATATCTCGCGGACCTCTGACAAACCTACGAATGTAAAAGCAAAAGCTTCTCAATTCAGCCTTTCACGCATAGAACTGTATAGCTCCATCCCACTCCCAGTCGTAAAAAAAAAAGAATCAATCGCATGATTTGTGAGAAGCTATAGGCTATAGAGGTCTCGTCTTATACTCTGTTGGGCTTGTCTTGGGGGCTTTCACAGCCAAAATAATTTTGACAAATAAGATGTCAAATAAAAGCGAATTTATACTGAAAATATTATAAAAGTATTTCTACTTTCTTAAAATGCCTATTAACAATTAAAAAGATTTACTTTTACTATTGCATGTAACTATAAACCTTTTATTTTAATTTTAATTTTAAACTTGGTTACTGAATAGTTTGAATGTCAAATGAAACAAAAATTCCTGGAACAAGTTAGACCGCAGGGCTGACTTTATGCGACTAAAGTTGCATTTTTCCCCTTTTCTTCTTTCTATCCCCAATGAGACCACTTTTCCAAAATTGTCCATATTTGCCCCTTTTCTGTATTTCTTTGATAATTTTCCCATTTTGAAAAAAAAAACACGTTTTTGTATGAAACACGAAATGTTGCATAGTAAATACTTCACGAAACTAGTTCACAATTGGGATCTGTATGAGTCCTTTTTCTATTGGCTATTGTCCTATTGTCATAAGTTTAGCCATTATAGCCATTAAGCCATAACTTCCATGTTCAATGCAACAATAAGGTAAAACGAGACGAGAAGATGCGTATAAGCCAGCGAATTTAACTAGTTTTGCGTTTTTTTTTCTGCCATTTTTAGGCAGATTAGTATTGCCCCTTTTTGTATGCAAATCCCCTTTTTTTTGGGACTTTTTCAAAATCTTCAAAGTCAGCCCTTAGACGCTCACTTTACGAGAGAGGGGAATGTAGATTACCGCTCGCTAGGCCAACGTTTGCCCAAGGGTGCCCTAGTTATTACATTTTATTATACATGTCGGTGTCAGAAAATACTCAACTCAATCCCGAACATGGACATGTTCTGTTCCATGCCAGACAATATGGTTAGGGAATAAAGTTTTGGGAAACTATTTGAGATAGAAATACTGGACCGTACAAAATGGATCAATTCTGTTCCGTCCGACACTAGACCCAAAAAGTATGGTTTGGTACACCGATGGATCGAAAATGGAATCTGGAGTAGGTGCTGGTGTCTTTGGACTCAACACACAAAGCCTCGATACCTATGCGAATGGGTCTCATGTTTTTCAGGCAGAAGTTCATGCCACTGAGATCTGGGCCGGTCCAAAAAGGGAATTAAAGGCGTCAAAATACAAACTTCTCTGATAGTCAAGCTGCCTATCGTCCAAAAATAAAGCGTCCGCCATCTAACGTTTTTTTTTTTTCAACTAGTGCTTATTTCGCGAATGGTAACACTTAGCTCATGTCTGATTTGACAGATAATTAGTTTTATCCTTCCGCTGAACGAATATGGTTGTGTATACACTTGAACAACGCTGGGAAATATTGCGACATTACTTTGAAAATCATGGTAATGTTGCAGAATGTGTGCGAAAATTGCGTACGGATTTTGGAAGAAGAGAAGCACCGTCAGCTCCGTATGTTCGTTATCTTGTGAAAAAAGTGAAAGAAAATGGCATCCTCATCGATAAACCAAAGCGTGAAAAGCCAAAAACAGTGCGTACACCCGAGAAAAAAATTTTTGGTGCGGATTTTGGTTCAGAGGCATAATTGGGTCATTTTTCTTCGAAAATGAGCAAGGAGTGGCCGTTACAGTCAATGGCGATCGTTATCGGGCCATGTTGAACGAATTTTTGTTCACAAAAATTGAAGAGGAGGATATTGGCAACATTTGGTTTCAACAGGACGGCGCTACGTGCCACACAGCCGAAGCTACACTTGATGTTTTGCGCTCTGTTTTTGAAGATCGCATTATCAGCCGCAGAGCTGATGTCGTTTGGCCACCGCGGAGCTGCGATTTGACACCGTTGGACTATTATTTGTGGGGTGCCGTAAAAGATAAGTATTACGCCGACATGCCAGACACAATTGACGCTTTAAAGGACAATATTCGTGAAGTTATTGGTAAAATACAGCTGCACACAATCGATAATGTGCTTAAAAATTGGACCGATCGTGTAGGCTACAGCATGGCCAGCCGAGGCAGCCATTTGAATGAAATTATTTTCCATTATTAACCGGAAGGATTGTACTTTCAAATAAAAAAAGAAATTTGAGAAAATATTCAGTAGTTTTTTTTATAGCCTTTAAAAAAAAAACAAAGTTATTTGGCGGACCCTTTACTATGGACTGAAAAACAGTAAAGTGCTTCTACGATACCTTGATAGCCCTATCCAAATACAATAAGGTCAAACTCGGATATGGGTACCTGGCCATCAAAGTATTTCGGGCTAAGGAAATCCGCTACTAAGGATATATTGGCCTTCACTAGGGAAGTTAAATCCGTTAAATAACATCCTTTCAATTGATGATACTGCTGCAAATTGAGCGAAGCAACGTTCAAATTCAAATATTATAGCTAATAAATATAAATTTAAGAACTGTTGGGCACCATAATTTAATGTCATTCCTCAAATAGTTACCCAACTGCAACTAATTCAAATTCAACTCTATTTTTTTACACTGATCTGTGTCAACCCTTAAAAAAAATTAATTATCTTAATGCGCCACTATATCAGCATCGGATACTGTTTACAAATACGTCCATATGCTAACACACTTCAAAGTGAACTTTTGAAAATGTAATTAAGCTGAGTAACCATGGCAATTAGTCGTAACGTGAAAGCCAACTATGTATAACCCTTTAATCCAAAACACTACACTACCTGCCTCCGTTCACCTGAAAACAATACATTACCAAGTCACGAGCGTTAACTGAGACGTAACGGAAACCATATCATAAACTTTCAGTAAAATTCCCTTTTTGTTCACAACATGCCATTCTTCTCTGACAATGTTCGTGCACAACAATCATCGCAGCGCAGCAGCCCTTCCAAATGACTGCAATCCACGAGAAATGAAGAAAAAATCTTCACAAACGTAAACTAAAACGTGGGATTGGTAATAAAACCGACATGACAAAGTATTCCATTCATTTTTGAGTCATAAAAATATATCTTCACAACATTTCTCTACTGCTGCCACCCATCCGCATCCACAGTTCGTCTCCCAGAACGCTCATCTCTTAGTCGTAGTCCGGTATATCAATCACAGGATTATCCTTCACATCGTCTTCAACGCAAGCAATTCATTTCCTGTACACAAGTGAATTTTTATATGACATTCCTTATAATTATGTATATGTAATGTATATACCGTGCAGTGTACATTTCTCTGGTCCGCTAGATACTCTTAGGACGTGGCAAATGAAGGAAAGATAAAAATATATGTAAGGTTATTCCCTTAATTGGAAAAGGTTCGCCCATTTGTAAGGAAAACAATTTTTTTAAGTTTCCCTAAATGGGCAGAAATGTAATCTTAAAGAAAATGATAGAATAAACGATTTAAATCCTTAAGGATTTAGGTAAAAGCAAATCGAAAAAAATCCCTTTAACACAATTTAAATTTCTTGTTTCCTATATCGTCCTTTCTTAACCCCTTTGCAACAGGTCACCACTCTATTGAGAACTTCCAAACGGACTAATGGGATCTCATCAAATACCTACATACGTGCACAGCACACATGACAGGACGACGAACGACTGCAATGAACAATTTGTGCGATTTTCATTTAACAATTTCCTACTGTCCGGCATTTAATCGACAAATTGAAACACTCTATTAAGAGGAGACAGTTTGGCATGGCTCATGCTGAGGCTTCACTTAACACGACAAGGAACAAGGATACTTCACATGAATTTCACTTGCTTACACTGATTTATACACTAATTTCATTTTATCAATTGCATTTCTTTTCGAACGGAAAATCTCACTCGAAATGACGCCCGAAGGAGTTTGCTCGCCTTGAACTACTCGTTTAATTTTAATATTTTTTTTTTTTTAAGGACTTCGATAGTAATTGGCTCACAAAGCAATGCAGCGGAAAAATGTGTCTCCCGGCGGCGTGCTGTGGTGTAAACAACCCAACAGACTGACACCATACACCGACCAAAAGTCTTTGATCCTGGAAAAAGAACTAAAGCATGAGAACCGCCCGAGAGTCAATCTGTGTAGGTACTGAATACACACGCACACACATTCATCGCTCAAGTCCTTAACTCAATCACATGCGGACGAAGGGAGGCTTGGGCTTGGGTCTGGGTGTCTGCTGCTGCCTTGACTGATGTCGAAAGCATGTAAAAAAGGAAACAGTTGAATACGAAGGACAACGTATCGTATGAAAACAAAAACTTTTCTCGGAAATAAGGAAGTTTCCCTTTGCACTCTCACTATAGCAGTGTTGCTCTCTTTCTCCGAGGTGTGGGGAAAGCTTACACCTTACACTAAAAAATAAAACAAAAATATAAACAGACACTCAATATAATATGTAAATACATTTTCCTGAATATAAGGAATATTCAGGTTGCATCAGACACACAGTCGACGCGGTTTTTGGGATTCCTAGCTCCTAACCCTTTTGACTGCATCAAACAAAATTCAAATTAGAGGCACCTAATCATCCATTATCTCTTTCAATGCCATGAGAAACAGTATCACATACCCAATGTCTGGCTGGATGGTTTTGTGCGTATGTGTTAGTGCACCATTGATGAGATTTTCTAAAAATAAGCGTGGTGAATTTTGAAATGCGCTCAGCATCTATTCCGATAAATAAGAATTTAGGGAAAGGGAACTCAAACTCACTGATGACTGAATACTAAAACTGATAACGTTCGCCTGTGATAAGCAACTCTGAGAGCAGAGCAATTTGTGGGTGGTGTGGTGAATATAAGTCACTTTGTCTCTTCACTCTAAAGCACCCTTATCAGTAGAAAGTTTCGAAAGCTAGAGGAAGCTCTTTGCTCTTTATCTATAAAAGGTACAACTTTTTATGAAAAGACTAATTTTATAGCAAGGAACTGGGATATTATATCTATTGGTGTAAAAATTAAAAATTAAAATTAAATTAACTTTTCTAAATGATTTTTCGATGCATTTATATGACAGTCAGAACAAAGAAGTTCTTTTATGAATTAAAATTATTCAAAAATAATTTTTTTAATAGGTTAGGTTGCGGATATATTTACATACGAGTATTATATCCTTCGTATCTACAGGATAGGTAGACCATACTATTTAGCATAGCTTGGTTATTTGCACAAGGTATGGTTTAGTAAACTTTTGAACTTTTTAGAGAATTGGAAGGGAATTTTTAGTTCCTGGCATCTATTAACACTGTAAGCTTACTGAGTGCTTTGTAGACTTAAAGAGAAAATAAATTTGGCGTTCTGGCTGGGTTCTTATCGTTATCAAGGCAGTAACTCCATACTTCGATATTAAGACTCGTATGCATTGAGTTGGAATTGGGAGCACAGGTAACATATTACCCTCTCTTAAACAACACAAATTGTGGTGACAATCGTACACTACAACGTTATTCATTCATAAATATGTTTATGATTGAAAGTAGTTTGGTTAATTTTTTTTTTATTTTTCTCTACTGCACTATTTGAACTTGAAATAAAGTTATTCTATTACTGCAGTGCAGACTGCCTATGATTACAATAGCAAAATAAAACAAGTGATACCAATTATCATTGCGGATAATACAATATCCTGTTTGGACTCCATTATCTTTAGACTCATTATCTATAAATCTGGATCGAGGCATGATATTACTAACTATCTTCCAATCTGTAAAATTTCTTCTATCCCTAAGCTCTTGGAAAAACTAGTTTGTGACAAACTTACACCTCTCTTAAAAAGATTTATCTCTCCGTCTCAGCATGGCTTCGTTACAGGCAGATCCACTACTACAAATCTCTCAATTTTTTGTAATACTGCCTTGAATTACCTTGAGAATGGCATGCAATGTGATGTAATTTATACAGATTTTGCTAAGGCATTCGATCGCGTCAATCACAGTACACTAATTTCCAAACTGACTACCTTAGGATTTCACTCCAATATCCTAAAGTGGATTCATTCCTACTTAACCGATCGTATCCAGTATGTTCGCATAAACGAAATGCTCTCGCCACCAATTTATGTTACGTCTGGAGTACCTCAAGGTAGTCATCTGGGCCCTCTGCTCTTCCTTTTGTTTATTAATGACATTCCTGACTTGTTTTTGAGTTCCGAGTGTCTTATGTTTGCTGACGATTTGAAGATATTCCGAGCAATACGTTCAGTTCAAGTTGAGTTTGTGGTTGCCAAAGGTAATCAGATGCTAGGTTTCTTATTGAGGAATTCGAAAGACTTTCAAGATCCGCATACTCTGAAATGTTTATTTTTTGCATTTGTCAGATCACATCTCGAATACTGTAGTATAGTATGGAATCCATTTTACGAAGTACATTCTTTTAGAATTGAGAAGATCCAAAAGCGTCTGACTAGAGTAGCTGTTCGTAGACTACGATGGAATATTGAAATGCCATCTTACGAGACCAGATGCAAATTATTTGGTATCTTACCTCTTTTCAGACGGAGGCAATATTTCTCCATTATGTTTATTCGAGATTTGATAGATGGTCATATCGATTGCCCTTTTCTATTATCATTAGTTGGATTTTATGCTCCTGTGAGAGTTCTAAGAAATCGCTTTTTATTTCATACACCCTATCATAGGGTTAACTATGGTTACAATGAACCAATTTCTAGATGCCTTAGAGAATCGAATAAATATTGTGATGTTATTGATTTTCATATTAGTAGAGATTCATTTAGGAATAATTTATTCCTGTTGTTAGGCTTTGGTGGTAATTTTTAAGTATAATTTTTGTATTAAGTATTTAATCTAGCGAGAACAGTAGATGTACTCATTTGATTGAAATAAATAAATAAATCCTTACATATAATAAAACTGTAGGCATTTCCTTTGTCAGCTAAAAACTCGAAAACTACTGGACAGATTTCGATGAAACTTTTTTTAAATGTTCCTTAAGACTGTGAGACTGCTATAGGCTATGTCGTTTATAGCCACGTCCATAGGAACAGTTTTTAGCCAAAATGTATTTTTTGAAGTGAAAATATATACATACACATATACCTTGCTACGAATGGATGTTTATACTTTTGCGATCGTCAAACAAACACATTCGATAAGGGCTGATTTGTTTTCGCAGTGAGTGCTATGGTCAGTTGTATATTATGTAGGTATGTATATTATGATTGTATGTCCGATGAAGGATGGGGATGGGGTGAGTCGTGCGTGCTGCAGAATGGCATGGGGTATATTAATAATCTTTATAAGAGAAGAGACGTATAATACAAAACAGGTTTCATTTCAGAATTTCATTCGATATGTGGTATGGTAACTGTGTTGGGTTGGGGTAGGTAGTTGTTTGGATTCTATAGGAAGAGGGAAGCAAAGGAAAGGAAATGCAGTATATTAAACAAGTAGCAAGATCAATGAGAGGGAGGGCGATGCAGAGGGTGCACATTATATATCCAATGCATTACATCCATTATCGCATATCGCCACGCAACGCAGTAGGAATTTTATTCTGATATGACGTAACAGGGTAGGGTTGGGGTAGTTGTTTGGATTCCATAGTTCTACTTTGGGGTTGTTGTCGCACATCGAAAGCAATTTTTCTTGAACAGATAGGTACTGTGTATGAGTGACTTATTTCTGTCCAGCCAGTTTGTGAAATCTATACATATAATAAAACTGTAGGAATTTTCTTTGGCCTTTAAAAACTCGAAAACTACTGGACAGATTTCGATGAAACTTTTAAAATGTTCCTTAGGACTGTGAGACTGCTATAGGCTATGCCGTTTATAGCCATGTCTTTAGGGACAGTTTTTAGCCAATATGTGTTTAGCAGTGAGTGCTATGGTTAGTTGTAGGAAGGTATATGTATATTATGATCATATGTCCTATGCAGAATGGGGATGGGGTATATTAATAATCTTCATCTTCATAAGAGAAGAGACAAAAAACAGGTTTCATTTCAGAATTTCATTCTGATATGTGGTATGGTAACAGTGTAGGTTTGGGGTAGGTAGTTGCTTTTGCTTGGATTCCATAGGAAGAAGGAAACAAAGGAAAGGAAATGCAGTATTACAAATAAGTAGCAAGGTCTAGGGGCGGTCTCCTAAAGCGCGAAAACTACTGGACAGGACAGATTTCAATGAAACACTAAAAGTGTAATTTTAAATGACCCAAATGTAATTTTGTGCAAGCGGGCAAGGCGAGCACGGGTCCAGCTAGTAAATAAATAAAGTTAGGCCATAGTTATAGCTATCATTGAAATGCATCATTGAAAATTTTGTTTTCCGATTTTAAGACGATTAATCAAACAATATTGGCTTCAGTTGGTATCAAAATAAAGGTAATCAATTGTGGAATTTTTTATCTTTAAATTCAATTTTATTATTTTACTGTTCGAAATCGATTTCAATGAACAGCTGTTTCTCGTTTCTCCAATTTGGAACCCAATCGTTTCACTGATGTGTTCGATTCTCTTCCTATTCGCAGCTGTCAGTTTTGCTTTCAATGATCAACTCTAACCTCAAAACCTAGACTCGTTTGTTGAAAAGTCTCTGACAGGTTCTTTCACTGACAGACATTTTTCAATGATTGCTATAACCGACTTGTCAAAAAAAATGAAACCACCATTCCACTGATTTGTTCGAATGACGCTTTTCAATGATAGCTATAACTAGGGCCTTAAAGTTATTAAAAATTGCAACTGAACCAGGGGGAGATTTTGAAACATATCCGAGTTTATTTCACTAGCGATGGAAAAAACAAAATCTAGTTGTTTTATAGAATTGATCAGGCTGTTTTGAGTCTGATAGGTCTTTCTTTTGTCAGGAAGACCGAAGGTGGTGTAAAAACTATATTGCTGATAGAGTAGAGGTAACCTACTCCTACAGCAGTCTTATCATGTCAAACTTATGAACTTCCAACTCGAATTCCAAGACGTGCCATAGGGTAGGTGCATTCTATAGGTAAGACCAGGATGAGATGGTAAGTTCACGTCTTATATCTCTCCTCTACCCATATAAAGAGTGTTCCTGATAATGAAGAATTGGTAGCGGAAGATCGGGAACTATTGAAAGTGAACTAATTTTGGTTAAGTAAAGATATTGATAGGTACCCTCAGACTTTTTCGTCGAAGACTTTATGGATACAACACTGCTCAACTTTTAGAAAACATGTTGGTGTCTGAATTCAATTGGGACTTCATTTAATAGGTCGGCTGATGGATGGAAGACCATGTTGTATACAGCTGCGAGCTGGAAGTTATAAAATTCGATTGCAAAGACTGTAAGAGTTCAAAGCTTTACTTTGAATAAAATATGTGTTGCAGCGTTTCCCTCTCTTGGGTTAAAACCTGACTCGATAAGTTGTGGATAAAGCAATCTAGCTTAAATTGTAAAGACACTTGATTCTGAATATGATATAAAATAAGAAAACGAAAATATCTCGGGAAAATATCCTAAAAGTATTCACAGCAAGAATAAGAAAGGAGAATAACCGAATACATGCAAAGGTAGCACAAATACTATCTAATTCATCTACATAATTTTAAAAATCTAAAATAGTTCTGCTTTTAACAATTTTAACGTATCCATTGCATTGCATATGAGAGGGTAGAGCAACAATAACGCCAGTTGATCGTTCATTCATTCATTCATTCATTTTCAATGGTCCGCTTGTCCATTAAGTGGGTCGCGGGTGTAGGTTGCTCAAGTGGACCCTCCATAGCTCTCGATCCTCCGCCATCGACTCTAAATCATCAAGGGCAATCCCCATACGGGTAGAGGAGAGATCATGAATTTGATCTAACCATCTCATCCTGGGTCTACCAAGGGGACGCCTGCCCGATGGTACGGATTCCATAGCACGTCGTGGAATCCTGGTCGGGGACATGCGTTTAACATGCCCAAACCACCGAAGCATGGATCGCTCCGTCCGGTGAAGTAGCTGCTCGACATTGAGTTCCTCACGTATTTTAGTATTTCTAATGCGATCTCTACGGGTCACACCAGCAATACAATGGAGAAATCTCATTTCGGCAGCTTGTATTCGCGATCTTATTCTTTCGGTCATTACCCAAACCTCATGACCATAGGTAAGAGTTGGAACAAACACTGAATTAAAGACTGACAACTTAGCTTTGACACCAAGTTCAGTCCTCCTGATAACAGAATGACCAAGCTGTCTCAAAATCGATCCAGCCTGACCAATCCTACAGGAAAATTCGGCATTGCTCCTTCCGTCACTCGTGAATAAGACCCCGAGATACTTAAACTTCTCCACCTGTTTCAATGGGACTCCATCTAACATGCAGAGTGCATTGAACAGACGTTCTAGAGACGACCATCACTTCAGATTTGTTCACATTTACTTTCATCTCAGCTTCAACACAAACGGCTACAAACCGATCGAGTGCGCGCTGAAGTTCAGTCTGAGAGGACCCAAGGCTGACCAAGTCATCAGCGAAGAGCAAATGACTTATCCTCAGATGATCGTTTGCGATAAAAATTTCAAGCTCAAAATTTGTTCTCACTATTGCGGCTGTCCGTTTTAGATTTGACATCTTGTATAGAAAATAAAATATAGCCGGGTATCTGGCATTGAAAAGAAAAGTACTTACCACAATCAAAAAATAAGCATCTCATCATCTTCACATCTTCATTATTCATTTCACCAGTTATAAAATGTATGTCGCATCTCCTAACTCATGGTTAAATCAATTCTAACAAATCATATTACTAATATCACTTAAACTACTGACAAGACCAATTAACTGCAAAACCTCAGCAGCAGACCCTCATTCACTCGACATAACAAGTCACCAAGACAATCTTCCATATGGACGTACTATATGGTTATCCTTTCCTTTTCGATATAATACTTGACCTCGATTTGTCATCCTGGATCCTATTACATTTCTAATTGGTCCCGTCTATACACTTAATGACGTCAAACACTCGTTTGGTCATTGTTCCCTTGACGATGACAACAAAACTGTACTTAAAAAAATGAACCCTTTTTATAGTTGTAGTTTGGATATAACAGCCTTGAAGAATTTGAAAAAAAACATTTGGAAGGCAACAAGCAGATAAATACGTACTATACACAAACTTTATGCTCATAAACTCACCCAAGGCGTTCATAAAAAGAGCGGAACTCCAAATATAATAACACCAAACGCTGGAACTCAAAAGGATGTAATGTATAGCAGTAATTACATCCATCTACATCTTGTAGCTGTTGACACAAACACTTGGGGTCAATTCCACTGAATGGGGTGTGGTGTGAACAACGTTAGAAGGTAGCTTTGGTTTATTTTCAGCAAAGAGCTTAGTGTCAGATTTAATAATTTAAATGCGGTTCATTTCATTTATGAAAATACAATTATTCAACATCCTGGTGAATATTTTATAGACACACAGGATCATACGTGCGTCGAATTTAATTTTCCCTATTAAATAATTCAACCCCTTATAAGCGTCGGTATTTCCATGCACCCTACTCGCGTCTTAATGCAGAGTAAGGTTTGGTGGACAAATTTTACCCCTCAGAGGACGTACGACGAGGAAATACATTTTATTTTCAGATACTGTGTCTGGAACCTTGAAAAATATTATGTAGAGTAAAAATGCGATTAAAAGGACTTTGTACAGGAATCAGAAGAGCAAGTCGTAATAATTGCGAACTACTTTCACAACCTCTAGGCGATCTATTCCAAGAAAATATTTGCCATCTTCTTCTGTGTATTTACTCGCCTATTATATACTTTGTATAACTTTCATGAGGAGAAATTGAAGCAACACTTCGAAAAGTTATTTAAATTTGTCTTCAAGTCTTTTCTGTTATTTTGCAATTCTTAAGAGTTTTCTTTCCATTTTAATTAATGCACCTGCGATTTCATTTCAATTAGAGAAATACAGCGAATCCTTAGAGGGGACTTTCGTATCTCAAACATTTTGTTGCAAATGATTGCATCTTGCATCTCCATGGAGAATAAACCAGCAGAGCTGTTAGTAAGCAATACAAAGAAGGACAAGAACTACATATAGCTATATAATTCTCCTAAATTCGACTGTATGTAGTTGTGCAAATGGTGGACAATAATGTTTCAGAATACGCCTAATCCTTACATTTAAGAAGCGTTTATTGGGAATCGTTCCGCGGACTCCTTATCGTTTTAAATTTTAGCTGAAAGACTATTTGTATTCTTAAATATGAAAACAGATAATTGCCATCCGCACAAACTAGGTCGAAGTGAAAGGAGCATTAATGTTAAACCGTAATACCGAAGACTGACATAGAAAGATACTTTTCTACCAATAAAAACACATAAAACAAAAAATATTCCAACAGATGTAAAACGCAAGAGTATGCTATTGCTATTCCCCGAAGATGCTCAAAGCTATGCCAGCCGCTCTTTATACTGCTTTATTGGCACTTGGAAGTAATCTTGGTAATGGGAGTCTAGCTCCTAGGTTGAGAAAGTTTGCATATTACCTAGTGTCAAGAGATCCTATTCTGAAAATAAGCGAGTTTATTCTGGGCTTATGGTGTCAAGCGATTTTATGTCACATCAACAATTGGTTGTGAGAAGCTTAGCCTGGAATCATATATGGAACCAAAAAGTACTATTTCACTGCGAACCTGAGAAAGGCCTAAAGGAAGCATAATAACCTCACTATATCAATATCACTCACCAGAAAATCAAGGTATTCTATCTCGGAAAAATGTCTTCTGCAGAGGTAGGTAGCTAATACTGACGGAGATCTTGTTCAGTCTATTTCAGTTTTTATCGTAGTGATAGTGCACTTGTCTTAAATGATTACATTGCACGTATTAAGAGCAATACCACAGCCATATTGCATTTGCAGACCAACAGGAGCATCAGATGCTGCCGAGTTTTAATGAAAGTTGCAGGGCTAAGTGCATTCAAGTTCCCCTAGGTAGGAAAATAGCGTTTTCAAGAACGTATGATGTCATAAGTACTTATGTTGAAATTCTGATCGCTTCAGTTCAAGCTGTACTGAAATAGATGCGCAGAGTTCAATTAGCATCGGCTGCCATCAATGCGGGATAAAATCCTGCCATGTCTATGCACTTTATTTCACTGCGTTGCTGTGCAGTAGTTTTCAAAATAGAAACATGTTTGCCGTGCTGCGGTGGGTGCAGACCAGAGTTTACACGCGTGTATCGCCACATAAGGACATGTGTAGTATTCGTATTGTAATCATTCTGCACACTGAAATCTTCACATGTGTTTTAGGCATAAAATACATTTAAAAGTGTTATATGCCCTTATAACATATATATATAAAACTTGATGACCTGGTGAACTTCGTACGACCTAAAATTGAATTATTTGTAACACTTTATAAGCCATTATAAATCCCAATCAGCATCCCAACTCCAATGCATTGAAATAGGCAATATTTTCCACACTGTGTTTGGTGATTAAATGAAACTCATTCGGAATTCAAATGAATTCACGCCCCTTTGTTCAATTTTGACTTCCTGGCAAATTCCTTAAGTGGCATACACTGAACCAAATCGGGTAGGTCACATTGACGAAAATGGCCGCGTTCAATGTGCTTAGGCACCTAAATATTTAGGTGACAGTTTATCATTGAACGGAAAATTGTTTAGTACCTTATCTAAATGTCAAATGCCTTACATGTGTTAAGAATTGAGCATTCACTTGCTGTTTTGACATCAACTGATCAACACATTGGCTACCTACTAAAGAAAAAAATAAAATTATTGAAGTTTAAAATTAATGATTCTATTGATTCTTTTCTAAAAGCAGCTTTACAACTTGTCGGGTAAAAACCCCATCTAAAAGACACATTTTATTTTATTATTATCACACTTGTGTACGTGTTGATTTTATTATCCGTAGTCAATTTGTCGTAAGTTTCCTGGGTATCATCGATGTCATACAAAACACCGTCAATTGTAACTTGAAACTTCATTTTTATTTTTTTTTTCCAACTATAATAATAAAACCACATACAAATCTCAGCAAAGTTCAACAATGGAGTGAAAAATTAGTCGATTTCAATCAGCTGTTTATGACATTTCTCAAATCCACTAAGAACTCAGGCAGAAATTCTTGCCTAACTTTCCAGTCACCACAGCTGATCAACCTCACGAAATTTGCCTAGATTTGCAGTCAAATCGACCAATCAGAGGCTGTTGACTAGCTAGGCAAAAGCGCATTGAACGCGGCCAATATTTTGCCAATCTTAGAAGAATTTATTATTCGAATCGAATAGAATTTTTCTTCAAATTTTTCGTTTTATTGAAAATTTAATATTCATAATCAATAAAATTTCTTCAACTGTGGTCCGATTTAGTATTTTATTCAAACGAATTAAATTTCGTCATATTGACAAACTGAAGTCGTTGATTGAACTAAATCCCGTAGGTGATATTGAATAAAATATTTTTGAAGAATAATCAGTTATTCAAATCAACAATTTTTCATAACATATTTTTAAATTCATATGGATTTTTTTATCGTATTTACTTCAAATTGAAGAAAATAAGTCAATGTGAAGAAGTTTCTGATGATAACTTTTATTCTTGAAAGTGAAGTGATGACAAAGTGAAGTCGTGCCAAAGAAATTAGAAATTTAACTGAAGAAACTAAACAAACTTCACAAACACACTCTTGTATAAGAAAAACGTAAGTAATATCATTGAATAACTACAAATAGAAGTGGACACATCTCATTTTGAAGCGACATACGGACCTTCATTGCGGCGGAAATTTGTATTAAGCTAGTGTATGCATTTACCACCTTTTTCTAGGTTCGTGCATTAAATAAAAATAATTTCCCAAAATATTTCAATGTTTATTTTTCTTGTGAATACCACCCCCTTCTTCTTTTCTTATTCGTCTTATTGACAACATGCAGATGAAAGAGATTGCACCGATTGCATAATAATGGTTGTGGAGCAGAAGTGGAATATGCAAAGGAAAATTAAATCAATGATCGGGTACTTTTCGCAAATATGTATAGGAAGTTAGCGGTAGTGTGTATGGTGGGGGAGGGGTAATTTTAGCATGAGGAGACGAGTGTGATGTGCATTGGGATAACAATGTGGAAAGGAGAAATAATATGAAATCACAGATCAGATTCTTTACAGTACATATTTTGTATTTCTTCGATTTATGGGCAGCAGCGGTGTCATGGTGGTGGCTTTTGAACTTAGGTGTCAAGGCAGGTTTTGATGATTTGAAAGTTATGGGGTGGGTAAGCATGTAAAGTTCATGGTAAGTGTACTAGTAGGGAAGCTTGATTGAATTTTAGGAAATAAAATCACGTAGGTACCTAGATCGATCCCATTTTTCAGTTTTCTCATCATGTAGGAAGTATTCTGGTTGATCACAGAATCCGTCGTATTCGGAATTTAATTCGTAGCAAAAATTTCCACCACAACGGAATCTGTGATAGTTCTTTCGGGGTTCGTATAGCAAAATTCCGAATACGACGGATTCTGTGATCAGAAAGATATTGTTTTAAATCCAAATTTAGATCTATTAATTGTGATATTAAGAGGATTGTAGAGATCAAAAAGTGAGTCTCGCAATTCTGTCTTTCTGTCTGCATGGTGGTAGGTACCTATCTGCACTCTAAACGACAGGGCGGATTCGTTTGTACCTCTAGTAGGTAGTTTGCTTCAAACTGTGAATAAATAGGTATGCGATTTGTGGGCTGACAGTTCGAGTTCATTTGTTTATTTTAATTTTAAACCCAAAATTAACCTTTTGTATTTAAATATGTACAATTATTTTAGGAGCAGCTGTATGCAGATCAGTGCTACGCTGAATGCTATTGCAGCAATCAACCAACTCATCCCGATAAATTTCAAATCTGTATTATAGTATGTAGGAATATTAAGAATATTTGCAGTTTACATTATATTCTTGCTACGAAATTATGTTATAGTACTTTTACACCTCGTCTGAATTCAACATTTCAGCATACAAAATTTCGAAATCCAATTCAAAATCAAACTTGGCACCTTAAGGAACGCCATCCTTTTCTTAATTCATACTTCTATTTATAGTTCCGTATAAATCCCGTGAATATGTATGTATCTATCTAATATGTAGTTACAAATTCCGGTATTTTCGGGACCAGAAAACAGGCGGTCCACAAATCGCAGGATTGGATTGGCTAGTAGTGAAGTTATCAATTTTAATTAAATTGAACTTAAAAAAATATTCTTTAGAGACTACGTCTCTCTTTATTGAAGTCGCTTAATACTATGAGATACATTTTTGTTCTGTGGGTTATTTATAAGGAAGAAATGCATGGGTTGCATTTCTTAGCTATCATATCTGTTGGGAGGAATTATCTTTATGCCGCGGCATATTACAGTTTGATATCTTCTACTGAAATAACATTTGTGGCATCTTAGCTTATCTGTTGTATATGTGGGAGGAATTATCTGTATGCCGTAGCATATTGCAATTCGATATCTCGTGCTGAAATAACATTGGTTGTATCTTAACTTATCTGTTGTGTATGTGAGAGGAATGCCGTAGCATTTTACAATGTGCTGACTTAACATTAGTTGTATCTTAACTCTCCCCTCTTTAAATATCTACGTCTCGTAGATCACTTGTTTTTATTTTCTTGTTTTTTTTTTTTAAATTTTGCATTTATTGGATTGAGATCATCGAGTCTCCTGTCTTCTAACATTGTAGTATTTAATGTGGTTAATGGTATTATATTGACATTATTTGGGGTTTTTACATTTTTCTTTTGTTTACAATAGTATATAATAATAATTATACTTATGACAATTATTACAAGAATGATTATATCTGATAATATTGATACTTTAACATTTGTATCAAATTCTTTAATTTTTTCTATGTTTCCTTGATGGAGACTATGTATATATTCTAAATTTAGTCTTATATTTTTTCTAGTAACATTATTTTGAAGGATAGGGGGTAAGGGTTGATATATTAATGTTTCTTTGCTGGAAAACTTTTGGCCATTTATTTCAATTGTTTCATTCGTAAATTGTATGACGAAGCTACCTTTTAGGTGTTGGCTTGTTTTTTCATGTATGAGAGTACCGTTTAGGTTTGTTACATAAATGGTATTATCATTTATGTTTTCGATAATTGGAAGATAATTGTATTCATAATCGCATTTCGCATTTTGGCCTTTTATTAGTTGAGTAATACAATGTGTATTAGAAATTGGTTTTAGTTGATGATTTCGACAGATTAATATAAAGTTTATGGAATCGCATTTATTTATTATGCCAAATTGTTGGTACTGATTTACTAATAATGCTTCATATTCCAAATGTACCTGTTGTGAATTTGTTACGGTAGAACGAATAAGAATATGATTATATTCATTATTACTAGTTTTGGGTAGCGAAATTATGTATAATAAAATAGAGTCTTTGCGTATAACAGTGGGTTCGGCGTATTCCAATGCCTCAATTTCGTTGGTGTAGGGTAGGGTTTCTATTTGAGAGATTGCAAGATTGATTTCGGTGCGATCTAAAAGATTTGTGTTTATTATTCCTTTTTTTGCTAATTGGGAAGCTAGTACAATTTCATTTATTTCATCTTTAATTATTGTTAGTTTATTAAAGAGCATTTGCTCGAATTGTTCGTTTGTTTGCATGTCTAATTTTGAGAGGATGTGGTTATAGCTTGTGATAAGGTTATTTGTTGTGTCAATAATTTTACTATTTATTTTATATTGTTTATTGTTATTTTCAACAATTCTGTTTTGGCTTGCTAGAATTTGATCCCAGTCGGTTGCATCTGGATTTCCTGCAATCCATTTCCATGCAGATCCGATCCAGTTTATTGATCTTCGTGGCCTTGGAGATCTGTTTAATTGATGTAGTAAGTTGTCTATTCGGTGTAAAAGATGAATTAATTGGGGTTTCAGTATGCTTGATATGTTTATTTGGTGGCGTATGTCTAATGATATTTCGTTAACAAGTATTTCATATTTTGTTATATTTATTATATGAACTATTTTGAAGGTTCCGTCTATTATTTTTCCTTCTCCTTGTTTTATAGTCACTATAGGGCTATGGTATTCATACACGCTTAGTGTGGCGAGCGCAAGGCTCAAAATTGACCTGAAATTGGAGAAGATTGATTTATGTTACTCTTGTATATTTTTTATGTGGGATTTATGAATTCGTTTCCCGCTTGTAGTTGTGATTGTAACTTTATTGTCTTTTGCAACTATTTCTTTATTAAAGGGTGGCTTATTTTTTCCGTCTCTTCTTTTATTTGATGCGTAAATAACTTGACCTTCTTTGTAGGCTTGTGGTTTATTTCTTTTGTAATTTTCCAGGTTAATTTTCTTTTTCTGGTTTCTCTTAATCAATTCAGTCAAATCTTCGTTTACTTTATTTTGGAAATCTATTAAATTTTGATAGTTTATTTTCTGTATTCTGCCAAAGAAAATATCGCTCGGTTTTTTCTTTGTTACGGAGTGTATGCTATTGTTATAACGATCTACTGATATAAGGATTATTTCTTTTAAGGAAAGGTCGGTGTATTCTTTTTGCAGACATCTCATTAGTTCTAGTATGGTAGAATGGACTCTTTCAACTGTTCCATTCACTTCGCTTTTATTTGGAGGAGTGAGATATAGTTCTATTCCAATTGCTTTTATGTAATTGGAAATAATTGGACTGATGAAACTGGATTCATTATCGGAAACTAATATTCTAGGCACAGTAAAATAGTGCAATATTTTTATTATTTTCTTCCTGAGATATAATGCAGATTTTTCTTTTATGTGGAAGAATTTAGTAAATTTTGAAAATTTGTCAACGCATGTTATAAATTTTTCATGGTTTATTTCCATGATGTCTATATAAAGTATTTCGGATGGGTATTTGGGAATAGGGGTTTCTTGAAGATAAGGTTTATGAGGATGCCTATCATATTTGCTACTGTTACAAATTTCGCAATTTTTTGTATATTTCTTAATGAGTTTAGTCATTTGTGGAAAATAGTATTTTTCTAAGATTTGTTCTTTATTTTCTAGATGGTTTCTGTGAGCTCTTTTATGTTCTTTTTGAATAATGATGCATTTATTATCTTCGTTAGCTATATCTTCTACTACTCTTTGTGTTATTCGGATTCTGAATTTACTGAAATGCTCCCTGTATACATCTTGAAGTAACTGAATAAAATGTTCTGGAATTTTGATTCCATTTATAAGATTGGGGTTTAATTTTTCTTTTAATACCTGAATAAGTTTTTCTTTGTTAATATCCTGTATTCCAATATATTGTCGATAATAACCTGTATGAGGTTCCTCAAAAGCACTTGTTTCTCGTTGGCTGATAATGAGTTGATTTCTGAATACGTTTATTGGTGCTTCAACGTGTGGGATAAGGTCTGTACTGTCTTCTTCTGCGCTATGCATGGTTTCTGATGAGTTAGAGGTTAAGGTATTTATTTCAGTTTTTAATCTAGATAATGCATCTGCTACTACATTTGTTCTTCCAGGTTTATAAATAAGCTCGCAATTATATTCTTCGATTCTAGCTTTCCATCTTTTTAATTTTGAATTTGTGTTTCTATTGCTTAATGCATAGGTTAGTGGTTGGTGATCTGTTAAAATTTTAATTTTTCTTGCTCCATACAAATAGTTTCTTAAATTGTCTAGTGACCAAACTATTGCCAACATTTCCTTTTCGTTAGTGGCATAATTTTCTTCAGTTTTATTTAGTGATCTGGATATATATGTTATTGGTTTATCTTTGCCTATCTCTCCTTGTGAAAGTACTGCACCTAATGCTTGGTTAGAAGCATCTGTGGTTAATATAAAAGGTCTGCTAAAGTCGGGAAATATCAAAATTTCTGAAGATATAAGTAATTCTTTTAAATTATTAAACGCCTGAAGTTCTTTATTGGTTATTTTGATTGGTATATTTCGGGACTGATTTGCTTTCGCTTTTGAGTTTTCTCCTCTTGTCAGATTAGTCAGTGGTTTTGCAATTTTCGCAAAATCTTTTATAAAACGTTTGTAATATGAAGTTAGTCCAAGGAAGCTTTTTAATTCTTTCAAGTTTGTAGGTGGACTAATTGTTTTTATTGCCTGCACCTTCTTTGGGTCAGGTTTAATACCATCGCTGGATATCAGGTATCCTAGAAATTCTGTTTCTTCCTTCATAAACTCAGTTTTATCTATGTTTATTCTTAGATTGGCTTTCTCCAATTTATTAAATATTGCCTCAATATTGTTTAAGTGTTCTTGCACCGTTTTTCCGAAAATTATTATGTCATCTATGTAAACATAACAAATTTTACCAATGTATTCTTGTAATACATCATCTATCATTCGTTGGAATATTCCTGGAGCATTTTTTAACCCAAATGGTAGTCGTGTAAACTCATATTTTCCATTCATAGTGGAAAAGGCTGTTTTTGGTATGTGAGATTCCTTCATCTTAATTTGATGGAATCCAGACGTTAAGTCAATGGTCGTGAAATATTTGGAGTTACCCAAGCTAGCTAATGTATTTGAAATGTCTGGTATTGGATAAGTGTCTGATATTGTAATAGCATTAAGTTTTCGATAGTCTATTACTATCCTATGTTTGCGTGTGCCTGAGGCATCTGTTTTCTTTGGGACAACCCACATAGGTGAGTTGTATGGGCTTTTTGATGGTCGTATGATTCCATCGGCTAAGAGTTTTGTGATTTGAGTTTGAACTTCATCTCTCATACTAAAAGGGTAAGGATAGGATTTAGTATATACTGGCTCATCTGTTGATGTGTTAATTTCTGCTTTTATAGTGGTGCCTATTGTCTCATTATCGTTTATTGGTCCGAAAATCTTTTTGTATTTATTGATTACTTTCCTAATCTGTTCTTTTGTCTCGTAATTTAGATGGTCGTCTCTAATTTCCATATTATTGACCTGTTTTGATGCCTTTCCTTTTAAAGGAATTTTTTTGTCTGTAAATCCAAATGTTAGAATATTGTTTTTTCTATCTATAACGGCTTCTAATTCTTTTAGTGTGTCATCACCGATAATTCCATCAAAGGATGTAAGGTTGGGTAAAATAAAAAAGTCAATTGTGTCATTATTGCCTATGCATTTAAAGAATTTAGCACTAAATTTTTTGTTGATGGGGATTTCTCCTCCAGCGGATTGGATTTTAAAGGGGGTTTGGACTGGTTTTGGATTTGTTGCAATTTCTGATTTAATAAAATTTTTGTTAGCTCCGGTATCAATTAAAAATTTCAATATCTTACCGTCGCGGGTTATATATTCTATGTAAGGTATGCTAGAGAGGCTTCTGTCGTAAAATTTGCCTGTGAAGGTTCTTCTGTGTTTTCTTGATAATCGTTATTGTGGTCGTCATATTCTTGCGTATATTCATCGAAATACTCTTCTTCTTCTGTTTCGATATTGTACATTTTTTGATACTTTTGTTGGGTGTGTCCTGGATTGTGTTGCATATTTTGCTTAAATGCTGGGTTACTATCTTGTTGTTGATAGCGCTGTTGATTATAGTTTTGTTTTTGATAAAACTGTGGATTGTAATTTGGGCGGTTCATATAGTTGGCATGTCTTGATTGGATGGATTGGTCGGTTTCCATCGGAATTGGAGGCTTTGGTTGCGTTGGCCTTGGTGGTGGAGGATAGTTAATTTGTCGAGGGGGATATTGATTCCTCTGGTATTGGTGAATATTATATGCCAAATTTCTCTGTTGTACAGGAAGTGGCTTAGTTGCTTGCATTTGTTTTCCTTTATATGGATTATATATTTGGTTTATGGGGGTAGTTATTTGATTAGAGAAATCTTTTTTATGTAAAGAAATATTTCTATAATTTAGGTTTTGAACTTCGAGACATGTTGCGTATGCCTCTGGGAGAGTCTGGGGTTTTTGGATTATTAGAATCCTTGAGAGTTCATCATTTAGTCCTCGTATGAAGACATCGAGAGCTCTGTTTCGATAGCTTTCAACTAATGCGGTTATAGTTTCTACAGAATAATCTTCTGTTTTTATTTTATTAATTAGGAGTGAGAACTGATAGTCTAAGAGCTACTGAACGTTTTGCTAACCTCATCGTTAAATGGGAAATTTATAAATATTATTGTTAATTGGAGTCTTGCGTTCGCAGAAATCGCCGTCTGGCACCCTGGAGCTGGGGCATTTGCAAGGGGCAGTGCCCCAAACATGTAAAAAAAAAGTGCCCAATTACGTCATCGTTTCACGGCTAATTTTTTGTCAGGGAATGGTACTCGTACCCAGAAAACATTTTCATATAATGCCAGACGTTTTTGACGGTTCCTTAAGGCTGCCAGACGCTCATCAAAGTGCAGAAAAAATCGCCTCATTTACGTCATCGTTTCATGGAAATAATTTTTTTTATTTAATTATACAAGTGTCCCTGAGTCCTAATATATAGTTGCCAGACGAAAATTCCGGGTCTTTCGTCCTGCCAGACGCAGGGGAAAAACGCATTATCAACATTTATTCCTCTAAAGAGCTAAAAATAATACTTTAAAATCTTAAGATTTAAATAACTTTCGACCATGAATTTTGGAGTTTTTTTAGGTAATTGGTTAAAGAAATTATTTACAGTTTCAAATTAACTATCAGAACCTCTTATCCGCTTTAAAAAGGAAAGAAAGCGGTCCTTTTTAATATTATTTCCAAATATTTATTAATTACTTTCTGCTTTTCGCTTTTAGCTGCTAATTTTTAGGGAATTATTATACACTTATTAAAGCTAACTTTCTGATAAAATGTTAGCCCAATGTTATCCACTGCGATACAATACTATACGGCTCACAGTGGGAAAATATTATCGATTTGGCGTATTTTTTAGTTTTTAAACTTATTAATTTTTTAAATATTTGTTACAGTACTACCACAATATTTAATGTGAACTAGTTAAAATATGAGCAGTTCACATTTTGGAGGGGCTCACATTTCTGGGTGCCAACAAATTCGTTGCATTTCATGCTTTTCAGAATGACCTGTAACTTGATTTTTTGAAAATAAAAGAAAAGCCACAAAAATATAGTACTAATTGTGCCGTATTCACAAACAAAACAAAAAAAAAACTGAGGTCTCAGCGCACACTCAAGCCTCGCCAAACAAAAAGAAAAGACAAAAAACTATACATAGATAATACAGTTTTTTCCTTTTCTTTTTGAATACAATTAAACCAAAATAGGGGTAAATTATAAAATAAAAGTTCACATAAATTATTTGTTAATGTTAATTATCAGGAATTTGTTTTGAGTTCACATTTTACGTTATGTAGGTACTAACTATGCTAACTTTTCCGATTTTCCTGTTCACATTTTCGAGGTTCACATTATCGAACTATAGTATCTACGTATTTTTATTAAAAAAATCAATAAAAAACAAAACAAACTTATTACACATTTAAAAAAGCATATCACTATTGTTATTCAAAAATTTCTTGAATGTCTTCACTCTTCAGCCATTTATTTAAATTTTTTTTTTTTTTGGAGTAATTTTCTCAATGTAGATATTAAGGGGTATGATCTATGATGATATCAGCATCATTCGAAATAAATCTTCATTTGTCCTCATTCTTGAAAATTTGCAGATGTGGTTTAACCGATGCTTTCGGTGTAGCACACTTATTACCACATCAAAAGTACATATTGTGTACTAAAATTGGACGTACCTGAATACGTTTTATTAAGTTTTGCAAGATGGCATAGGTATTCGATTTTAATTCTGTAATAAAAGAGTTGTGAAATGGTGTGCATTTTTTTCTCACTCTCATGAAACATTCGAAATTGCTAAGAGATCCATTGGCCTTAGAAATTCAAACGGAACTGTTCATCTCTTATTTATTTAGTTCGAGGTTCATATTTTATTTTTTTGCTAACTAGTTAATTAGTAATTTTTGTTTATTTATTTCAATTATTGTTAACTTTGTTATACTATAAATTGCTTGGTTTATAGCTATACCTACTTTACATCCTATTTTATCTTTATCGTTAAACACTTAAACACTCATTATTGTCATAATTTATTTCAATTAATATGCTCCCGCACCCGTACCCCACCTGTACCTACTTTTTGGGATTTTATCAATTCCCTTTTATGTCTACGTTCGCTATGCGACAAGTGCATATACCTACTCGGTCACTTTGACGAATATCCCAGCAGATCAGATTTGGTCAGCGAACTACATAATTATTGTTAATTCTACAAAATGAATTTCTTAAATTCAAACAAGTAAAAGTGTTATTATCGGCCTGGCCGATGCTTTGATACCCTCCACTGCATAAAAGTCAATCAAAATGCTTGCCATGCGTGTTAGTATGTGTCTAATATTAGTTTTGTATGGTAGGTAGCAAAACTATTTTACCGACATAGACAATTTTCAATACCAACCTGACGACGGTAAAAAGAAGTCGTCTCACAAAATTTCATTCGCCTAGGTCAATTCCTTTGGACGCTATCGTGCTTTCAACAGACAGACAGACAGACAGACGGACAGACAGACAGACAGACAGACAGACGGACGGACATGGCTAAATCGATTCAAGATGTGTTCCTGATTCAGAATATATATACTTTATAGGGTCTCCGGTGAATCCTTCTTGGCGTTACAAACGTAATGGCAAAGTGAATATACCTTCCTGTGGAGGGTATAAAAAGATGAATTCATCTTTGTAATTGAAACATTTTATATGTACCTACGTATTTAGTTATATTGGTCCTAATCCTATGCAGGTACTATTCCATTTATATTTTTAGTTTGCGCATAAAAAGGTGTAGATAGATTAATGAAATGTGCGATAACTTTACACAACATTGTTTCCAGAACTTAAGCTTGTGCAACACTGTGCACCATAAATACATCGTAGTCTTCACCTGAACATTTAAAAAAATTGGCTTAAGAATTTTCGCAACACAAAAATTAATTTTTGATCGCCAAATCGATAACTTTTTCCCACTGTGAGCCGTATAGTGTTGTATCGCAGTGGATAACAATGGGCTAACATTTTATCAGAAAGTTAGCTTTAATAAGTGTATAATAATTCCCTAAAAAATAGCAGCTAAAAGCGAAAAGCAAAAAGTAATTAATAAATATTTGGAAATGATATTAAAAAGGGCCGCTTTCTTTCCTTTTTAAAGCGGATAAGAGGTTCTGATAGTTAATTTGAAACTGTAAATAATTTCTTTAACCAATTACCTAAAAAAGCTCCAAAATTCATGGTCGAAAGTTATTTAAATCTTAAGATTTTAAAGTATTATTTTTAGCACTTTAGAGGAATAAATGTTGATAATGCGTTTTTCCCCTGCGTCTGGCAGGACGAAAGGCCCGGAATTTTCGTCTGGCAACTATATATTAGGACTCAGGGATACTTGTATAATTAAATAAAAAAAATTATTTCCATGAAACGATGACGTAAATGAGGCGATTTTTTCTGCACTTTGATGAGCGTCTGGCAGCCTTAAGGACCCGTCAAAAACGTCTGGCATTATATGAAAATGTTTTCTGGGTACGAGTACCATTCCCTGACAAAAAATTAGCCGTGCAACGATGAGGTAATTGGTCACTTTTTTTTTGCATGTTTGGGGCACTGCCCCTTGCAAATGCCCCAGCTCCAGGGTGCCAGACGGCGATTTCTGCGAACGCAAGACTCCAATTGACAATAATATTTATAAATTTCCCATTTAACGATGAGGTTAGCAAAACGTTCAGTAGCTCTCAGTCTATGATGGTTGACACTTGCGTAAAACTCATCAATTGATGAATTTCTTTGTACCATTGAATTTAGTTGGTGTTCTAATGTTCGGATATCTCTTTTATCTGCATAATGCAGTGAGAGACACTTTTTTATAGCATTCCAATCTTCATTGAAGATGTTGTAGGAAATGAGAGCTGTATCTGCATGTCCCCGAATCTTTTGCCTGATACTTTGTAGAATGGCCCTATATAGAGGTTTGGACTTAACTATGTCATAGTCCCTTAGTATGGTTTCAACTGTATGAATCCATGAAATGTATTCTACAGGGTTTCCATCGAAAACCTGTAGCTCCTTAACGCAATCGGGAAGCTTGGCGATATCTTTAAGATCGTCTTCTGTTCGAGGGACTGGTAAACCAGTTTCAACTACCGATTCTGGGGCTGATAGCTTATTTTCCCAAAATGAAATTCTTTGGTCTAACTTTTTTATGTAATCTATTTGAGCATTTACTGCTCCAGTTAGGTTAAGTACTGTGGCTTTAAGTTCTTCCATTTTGTATATATATGTGTGGAAATAGGGAATTAAGGTAGATAAGGATAATGTCAATTATTAAAAATTTATTTAGGGATCTTGTAGAATATGTTTAAATAGATTTGTATAATATTTGGAAAACTTATTTCTTAATAATTGTTTATATTGTGTATGTATGTGTATGTAGGAATCTTATAGATAGGTATATTTAAATATATTGTATATATATATTGGTCAATTCTTGTATTGTATTTTAGTTATATCTGTTATTTAGTTTTTTTGTATGTATTCAATTATATTTCATTTAGATATATAGGTAAGGTAGGTATAGTACTTTTATTTAATAATTTTTTATTTATTATTTTTTTTTTTTTAAATATTTTTAAGAAAAAACTTTAGTTTCTTACGTAAAAACGCCAATCCTCATATTTAACTTTCTCGTTTTGATGAGCTGCGGGGCAACGCAGGAGATTGAGACCCTTCTGGTGTTCTAGTCTGATGAGTGCGCTTAGTCCGGGTTAATGGGCACACTTGGACCGGCAGTGTATTTTTCGGCAATTTTTCTCGAGCAGTTCGAAGTTTTCCTCTTTGGATAACGGCGTTGAATTTGCCCGCTTCCTACTAATGGTTCTGGCTGCTACACAAATATTTTGTCGAATTTCACACTTTTTAAGCTAAATTCTTTTCAACAGTAACCCCTTACCTCTGGTGGGGGGAAGCTACTGAGAATTTATTATCACTTAACCGGTCCCTGCTCGGGCGCCAGTTATCAATATTAATTAAATTGAACTTAAAAAAATATTCTTTAGAGACTACGTCTCTCTTTATTGAAGTCGCTTAATACTATGAGATACATTTTTGTTCTGTGGGTTATTTATAAGGAAGAAATGCATGGGTTGCATTTCTTAGCTATCATATCTGTTGGGAGGAATTATCTTTATGCCGCGGCATATTACAGTTTGATATCTTCTACTGAAATAACATTTGTGGCATCTTAGCTTATCTGTTGTATATGTGGGAGGAATTATCTGTATGCCGTAGCATATTGCAATTCGATATCTCGTGCTGAAATAACATTGGTTGTATCTTAACTTATCTGTTGTGTATGTGAGAGGAATGCCGTAGCATTTTACAATGTGCTGACTTAACATTAGTTGTATCTTAACTGTGACAATGAAATTGTCAGGTTGCTGACGATCTGCCGAGTGCCGACCGTGTGAACACACAATTTTCAACCTTACAACGTTGTCAGAAAAGTAATTGTAAGACCATTGTAAGACATGCATCTGACAATGAAATTGTAAGACTTTGAGACTTACAACCGTTTGAAACGCACAATTTTGTATTGTATGTAAGGTAGTTGGCTGTTGTAAGCTCATTGTCTGTCATTGTCAGAGCATTGACAGATCTGACAATATTTTAAGATCTTACAATCATGTGTACTTAGCTTTACACACTTTACAGTGACATTTGACAGGATAAACAAAATTGGTATGTATAGTTAAGTGGTGGACGAGTGTTGTTGTTCTGGCACAGTAGGTAAACCAAATTAATAAATAATAACAATTAATATCTAAAAAAATATGACAGATATGTGCTCAAGTGTGTTTTCAGTTCAGATGTTCAAAATTTTCGAGCTTTGTTCAGAGCTCAGATAAACCTAAAAACAAAAACGTCATGTATAGGCATAGCTAAGCTACTTTACCCCGTCGGCTTTGCTCGTGCCTAGGAATTGTATTGCCCAGATACATTTTTGTCTATCAGCCCAATGCATGTTCCATATTTTAAAAAGTGCTTGAGTTTTTTTTACCTTTGGGCCATTAACAAACTTTTTTTTTTTAATTTGAGCTTAATCGGGTAGGTGATTTTCGTGATACCAATGTAGGTATGAGATTCCTATGGTTTTTATTCAGTCCGATTGTTCAATTTTGACCAATCTTCACAGGAGCAATATCGGTCCAATACCTAAGATTGCCTGGAAATTGGAACTCAATCGATTTGGTAGTTTGCGAGATATAATATTTTTGAATTACATAATTAGAAAAAGAATCAATAAAATCTATGCATATTTAACAAAAATATAGGCAAAATAGTGAGACTCTAACATAGAACATTTATGCACAATCTTAAAATCTTGTGTACCTATATAATGTCAGCAAGAAAGCCAAAATCATTTTTATTCAATTTATCCTTCCCAACTCACCCCTTGCATCACCCTCCCTATCCTAAAGTCATAAATCCTACACATTGCTTTTGTTATTGATAATTGTTTGTAATATTGCATCTCCTTTACTGACTTCCAAACCAAACTAGTTCCCTACCCTGTTACGTCATATCAGAAAGAATTTTATACTGATGGATGAGGATGGGGAATGAAGAAAGGGAAAAGGCAAACCAGGGCTGCATTCCAGGTTTGACTATTTTAACTACAGCGTTGACAAGCTGTGACAGTTCGAAGGAGGGGAAGTTAACTAAATTAACCAGAGGCAAAAGTGTGGTTCATTTCGTTCATACTACATGACATTAGTAACAATAGCTGTCCCAGATTCCAAAAAGTAACTAAATAAACAATAGTTGTTAATTTAGTTAAAATAGTCGAATCTGGAATGCAGCCCAGTTTGTTTTTGTTTTTTTCTTTGGTTTTCTCTATATACATTTCGACAGCAAAGCTAAGCATGAAATATCCTACCTCAGACTGGTTTACAACAAAAAATGACCCATCCAGCATTCCTTAGAGGGATATTTTTGTTGGGATTTTGTTTATCCAATCTTCAATCCCAGATATGCCCAGATCCATTTCACAAACCAGCACAAACGATCGCAGCGACGTATGGACCGCGTAGCGGATGATTGCATCGGTGCCGATTCTATTTGTAGTTATTCAATGGTAATATAATGTAAATATTTTTCAAATTATAAACTTTTTATTATAATTTGTTACCCAAAACGAATATGCTTTTCTAGGCTAGCTTTCTCCTAGTTCGATAAACCGTGGGACATGTGAAAAGGAAATGCATCAAGAAAAACAACATTCAGCCAATGATGACCTTCGTTATATGACATAAAAATGTAAACAAATCTTAATCAATTTGCTTAATTTTTCCAAATTTAGGACCTTTACCCCAATCTGCTTTCATCAATTCAAATCCAATTATGACATAAACCAAATTAAATTACTTAAATATGTAAGTTAAAATAAAACTTTTAATTGTATATTTACCTAATGCTATGAAAAAAAAACAAAAAAATGTTTTTGACCTTAAAAAAATGTTTCTCTTCTGTTCTTATTTTATTTTGAAGAAAATCGATGAATAAAATATTGAAGAATAATTATTTAATATGAAAAAAGTGAAGTGTTGAAATGAAGAATTGATTTTCAATTTAAAGAAGAAAATACGTAAAAATGAAGAAAATGTCGTTGATTCATAATACACGATGCGTCGAATTGAAGAATGTTTTTTTCAATTTGAAGAATATTGTTTTAAAACGAAGAATATTACCTAATTTTGATGAAACTTTCTTCAAAGTGAGAATATTTCTTAAATATAACAAAATATTTCTCAAAACAACGGACAGGAGGTGTTGACCTTATATTGATCACCATTTCTTCAAGTCTACGTACATTTATGTCAATATCACTACCAAATTTAGTTCAGTGATATAAAGTATGTAGCTCTGACGACAAAAGAGAGTGTCACATATCGTACGTATACGTAATGCACCATATTTGAATGTCACAAAGAGAGCTAGTACACGGTATGTAGAAATTGGCACCATATGCTGACGTAAAAATGACGTCAGTGCTACACATACGTATGTGGCTTTCTCCATGCCGTGTACACCGAAAGAAAAACGTTGGTAAAATCAAGCATGAACCTTATTTGATTTTGCGTCAACCAATGGGCATTGTCATTTCAACAAATGCGACATTGTCAATGTTTTATAAAAAAATATAACGGGTATTTTTGTATAAATCTATCACGCCATTGTCAATTTCGTGTTTAAATAACCACGCATAAGGTTATTCGTATTAAAGCAAGCACGGTAAGCGATTGATTAAGCACGATCATTGTTGATTAACAAATTCAAAATTGTACAATGGTCGTGTTTCCTTTAACACGTCCATGCTTACTTTATCACAGGGAAGCGATTGATCAAGCATGATCATTGTTAATCAACAACGAAAACATTGTACATGTACATTTTTCGTGATTCTTTTACAATGCCCATGCACTGGATAGTGTTTGATAATGCATGACCATTGTTCATCAGCATTGGAAACATTGTAATGTTTTTGTGCTTCTTTTAAAACGTCCATACTTACTTTACCATTTTATTTCTACTCGCACCCAGCTGAAAATACTATTAAAAACTGAAAACTAATATTAATCTACGCAAAATTACATTACATTTATTTACATTAGTATTTATTGAACTTTTATATAACAGCTTGACTTAAGGCTAGTTAACAAAATGGTGATAAATAATTAATATTTTAATATGTTGGCTCAACAACAGGGGCCCAACGAAGTACAATTATTATTTTATAAATAATTATATTTACCTACATAAATTGTGAGTGTTGTCTCGTACCGTACCTATGCACCGTTGGCTGTGTTGACTTCAGGGTATTGAAATCCGGGTGTCGAATCTAAGCAAAATTTCAAAAATATGAGTGGTAAAAGTTTACGAGAAAAAAACTTACTTTAGATGGCGCTCACAATCCGGGGTAGACCACGGCCTCAATCAACAAGCGCACTAAAAAACCAGTAAGACAATTATCTTCGACTATGCCGAAGCTCAAATACCCGGTACTGTATTATTGTAAAAATAAAAAAATATTTTAGTACTAAAAAAATATATATTTGTATGGGAGGTATGGGTAGTTTTTATTCGATCAAGCTCATTTTTTGTCAAAAAATTTTAAATATTTTTAAAACAATATGTGCAAAGTTTAAACTTGCTATCTTTATTGTAGCTATTTAAATTTAATTTTTCACATCAAAAAGCTATATAAACCCGATATTTTTGTATGGGAGGTAGTAGTAGTTTTCATCCGATCTTGCTCATCTTCGAACTTAGCCTCAGTTTGGTGGATAAAAGCTTACGTACCAAATTTCAAGTCGATAGCTCTTAAATTACGGCCGTAATCGTGCGGACGGACAGACGGACAGACGGACAGACAGACGGACATCGCTAGATCGACTAAGAAAGTGATGCTGATCAATAATATATATAGTTTGTCATACCTACAACGCCTCCTTATGTGCGTTACAAATGGAATGCCAAAGTGAATATACCCTCACCACAGTGTGGTACCGGGTATAACAAAACGTCACTGTACACTACAAAGAAAAATACACTGTTGACACTCGCTCGTAACGTAATGCACCTACTACTTGCACTTCTGACTGAATACTGAAGATTTTTTCAAGAAACAAGATGACCGACGCCAACGAGGCAAACTGACAAGACAAATTCCGTTAAGCATGTCGCGACTGCGATGTTTGTGGTTGGTTTAACAAGAAAACATGTAAATTAACTACATTCGTGATAGTTCTACAATGTTTGTGTTTCTTTAGCAATGTTTATTCTTGGCTGCTTTATTATTTAAACATTTTCGTGATACATTTAACTGAAGTGTGATACTTTAACAACGTTTCTGATTGTTACACTTGACCGCTTTACAACACGTCTTGGGAAGAATGTAGGTTGTGATAATGAGAAATTTTTTTTTATAAAAACATGTCCGTAGATACTTTTAACACGTTCATGATACTTTAATAATAGTCAATGAAATTTTGCCTTGAACATGTTTGTGTTTAATTGTACTGTAATCGTTGTACTCCAAATACGAATGTGTTTAATTTATAAGAAATATGGTTGATTTTAAATTTATTGACCACGTTTGTGTTTAATTAAAAACACGTATGGTCAAATTAATTGTAAAGTCCCTAAGTTGTAATTTCATCCTGTTTATTGTTGTTTAACAATGAAATCAACAATTAAATTGTAGGCTAACAATGTTACCATTTTTGAAACAACTACAAACATGTTCAAACTAAATATATCTGTGATACTTACGAGCATTTTAATCAACAACGCCAAAGTAGTTGTTTCAAACATGCAGCGTTGTTTGATTTAATCACATACGTATTTGATTTGACAATTTTAAGCACATTGTTAGCTAACAACGAAACATTTTTGATTCAACCAATGTTTTTTCTTTCGGTGTATTACCACCTTTAGAATGCCTAAACATTTGAACACTATCGTTTTGGAGGTTTGCGAGATTTTAAATTTGTTCAATTTTGACCAATCTTCAAAAGATTTGTTTTTGGCCAATGTCAAACACATTCTAAAAATGTGAGCTCAATCAGTTCAGAAGGTTTCGAGATATCAAATTTAAAACAAAAATGTTTGTATATCAAACTTATGACCAAACTTCACAGAAATTTTTCTGGGCTAATAAAAAAAAAGTTCGCAAAATTTGAGCTCAATCTCAGCTAAACTACCCCTGAATCAAAATGAGCAAAACAAAAAGACAATCATCCAAATCAATCCAGCCGTTCTCGACAAACACACACCAATTTATTTTTATATAGATTTTGAGCAACAATGAAAAGAATAATTACTTTTGAACAATTCACGACACGAATGATGCCAGCATAAGTAGCATAAACCAGCATTTTTTCCTTATAATTTTAGGGATAGTTACTGTCGAAGGCAAACAACATCGACCGATTTATTTGTTTTATAATTTCTTGCCTCTAATAAGCATATGTAATATTATGTATATTCGTAAATTTCAATCTGCCGCGATTGAATCTGTCATAAGAATACTTCTCTATATCTCTGACCGGATTTTATCCAGTATATCCTAACAATACATTCTACTTCGAATCGAACATGCCACTGACTGTAGCAGTTATTGTCTATAGGCGTGTTTTTTTTGTAATCCTATATAGGCTTAGCAAGTTTTCCATACGAATCGTTAGCCCGGATAATCATCGGGGCTTATGCTTTAGCCCAGATAAAAACTGTGCTACCAATCTACGATTGCTATAAATGTTATCGAAAGAGCTATCGAAAGTGCTATCGATTGTGTCATAAATGACGTTAGTTTGACAACCAAAATTATTAGGGGAGACTGGGGCACCTTTAATCCTGAGGCACATTTGAACATTCGTAATAAGACAACATTTAAAAAATATTTAAAATTACATATTAAACAAAATTTAAACTTTTTAGGTAGGTAATACTTGGAAGCGTGGAATTGCATATTTTAATTTTTCTATTTGTAAAGAATCATTCACATGGAAGTGAACGAACGAATTTATAAAATGCGAACAATCAACTTTTTATGGATTTATAAACAGAAAATTGCACATTTTATTGTTCCAAGAGGAGGATAATTAATTATCCCACCAACAAATATTAATAAAACAAATTTATAAACATTTTAGATAACGAAATTTCGAATTATCCAAACTTTTTGTCGCGAACGAAAACACCTTTGCCCCTAATTGTCCAAGCTTATGCGCAATCCACATCATTTAATACGCATTCCCAAACTAGCGAATAAAACATGTGAACCGACTGTCAAAACTTGCGAATATTCGTTCGCAGGTAAATAGTTTGTCGCTCTCTTGTGAATGGTCCTTAAGAGTGTAAACATTTTGTGGCGAGTTTTTCTTTTTATGTATTTAAAATACATATATCTTTAAGGCACAACTTCATTTGAAACCACATTTTTTTTGTCGCTTAACCTATTGGGGCAGGTTTGAACAAAACGCTACGGTACACGTTTGAACAAGTGGTCTTTAAGTGGCATTGAAATAAAGGCTAAGGCTGAAAACACACCGGATAAAGCAAAACGTGTTTTTTTGTTTCGTGAAACAAGAGAACATGGTTTCTTATGAGACAAAACACACCAAATCAAACGAAACAAAACACACGTTTTTGTTTTGAAGCGTTTCGGTTGTGGTTGTCGAAAATACATGCCATTGCATACGAGCAACACACACCGAATACAACAAAACTGTTTCGAATCAGCGTCGTTGTTGATAATTGCATACTTTCATATGGCGCAACACACACCAAATGAAACGAAACATAAAAACCAAAGCAAATCAGAAAAACATGTTTCGTTGCCGATAGCTGACCTGTTGTTTTTGCGAAACAAAATTTAAAATCCGTTGTTTTTATTTTCTTCTTTCGTTGCACTTTTCACCTTTATTTGCTTCTATGTTTACTCCGTGCGCAAACCACATGTTGAACAACACTAAAAGCACTAAAAGCATCGGAAATTCCGTTTTGTTTTATTTCAACGCACACCAAACGAAACAAGAAAACAAAACGTTTTGTTTTGTTGCATTCTGTTTCGCTCGGTGTGTGTTCAAATAAAAAACGTTTTCTTGATTTAAGAATCAAAAACGTTTTGCTTTATCCGGTGTGTTTTCAGCCTAAGCTACCACCACCCATCAACACTCCGGGAACATCGAGAACACCCAAATTCCTGAACAGCTAACTCATTTTTGTTTTTATAGAGTTTTTTTTAGACATTTGTAAAATACCTTGTAATTTGTGAATTTCAGTTGGCTTCTGTTAAGTCGTTTTTGTTTTTTTTTTTATTGAAAAAATTAAGTTAATTTTTTTTATTAACAAATTACAAAGCTTGTAGTAGCTTATTAGCTGCCAAAAGCAATTTCAAATACTGCCGTTCAAAAGTGTCCGAGGCTTGTTGAAAACTGCTCAGCTCACCAGATCAAGGTTCCCCAGTCTCCCCTAAAAAAAAAGGAAAACAAACATCAGAAATCAAAATATGGACAAGAAAAATTGCAACTCAAAATTTGGACTTAGGAAGAAACACTGGGACCAGACTGGGACTGCTGAAATGCTATAGTGCACGTAAGCAGTTGTGCACTGCCACTGATTCGCCGCTGGAACTTGAATCATCCTGAATCATTCGTTAAAAGTGCAGGCACACCCAATACGTCTTGCAATTCACTCTTACGGCTGGAACTTGCTGTTGCTGCAGAGCTTGCCAACAATAAATAAACCATCTGAAACTAAATGTATTTCTCCTCATTTGTAAACTATTTTAATATGCCTACAGCTAACTTGTTCTCGTCATATTTAATTTTAAAAACTAATTGACTCTGCAAAGCTTAAGCTTGACATTTGACAGCTTAAAAGTCAAATGTCAACTAGCATAGTGATGCCAAGTCACAGTAAAGCGTTTTTGTTTGTGTGTTTATCTAAGCCTATATAGGATTGCAAAAAAAAAACACGCCTTATGTTGCATTGACTCAGATAAATTGAAATGCGTTCGAAATGATTAACGGCTCGTGACTTAAGTGATATTGGGCTGAGCGTGAGGGCATCAACCAAATGTCACCCCTCCCAATATCAACTCTCGGTCATCCTTGTTAAACACAAAAGTGAGCGTAAACTGTAGGTAAGCTCTAAAAATTGTTGTTACAAAGGTACTCACTTAATTGACTTTGGAAATGATAGGATGTCTCACATATCTACATATTGAGATGCACAGAAGCTAATAATGTACAACATGCGAAAATGGAGATCTCAATGTAGGCCATCAAATTGTAACAGACACATTTTGTTATTAGATTACGCTTCTCTTAAGTTTTGCAAATCACGTGTCTGATATCGGACCTCTCGAAAAAGAAGTAAGGGATCGGAATCGATGTCGATCAAAGTCAATCTCAGACCCATGTTGTATATACTATACTGTTACAGTGGTCGAAAAATATTAAGCATATCAAGGTTGACTTAAGAAATTATATGAAGTCTATTATGGATAACAAGTGACAAACCTTTTAAGAAAATAAATTTGAGTGAAATGTCAGAATGTCACCTTTCAATCGGTTTCTATTCTTAGAGATTGACATACTTTCGAAAATATTGCTGAAGATATCAAGTTCTTCAACTTGGATAGATTTGGGTAGGTACCATAATTATTTACCTCCCTTGTAGCCGGTGTATGAGAAATGTATATTTTACTTCATTCGACGGTAGATTTCAAGAATATCAGAGTTATCATCTGAATAAGTGAGGGTCGAATATATTAATGGATGATGCGGATATGTATCGAAGTGGAAGATGTGGTAGTTCCGTTCATATATTGTCAACTGACCAATGTGGTATGTAAGAGAGTTTAAATTAAATGCATTGATGTATTGATAATATAAGTAAGTGCAACATGTACTTGTACACATGCTATTAGTTTCAAAAGTATAAACTGACACACAAAGTACATAATACACCATGTTGCCCATTGCTCTGCTGGATATTTTATCCCAACTAAATCATCAGAATACTACTCGCCACTACCAAGAGGTCGTGTCTCCTTGTCCATATACACCCACACAATGAGAAGTTAATGAGTTCTAAATTTATTCACTCATAACTAGTTTACTTTTAATCACACCATAACTCCTGAAAATGTCAATCAAAATTTCAAATTACCTAGTCCTCCTCAATCCTCTAATCTGAAAATTTCTAAAATCGTTAGGTACTGCCACTGCTGAGTTTGCAGTTTCAACATGTCCACTAACGTTACACTTCACAGCTTCTCCACGTCTTGTAATCCATTAAATATTAAAATTGTTAACCGAAAAATAATCGATTTTCATCAGTGTTTAATGTTGTTAGCTGCTTGTCGGTCTTCGTTTACCTTCCACCTTGGCATTCGGCGGCGTGGCGTCCTGTCAATCTGTACGAAGAGAAACTTCTCGCATAAATTATTATCCAAGCTATGGCCTTCGTTGAACTTATCCAATGGCGACGGTATCGCTGCCAAGTTAAAACAGAACTTGAAGTTGCCTGTGTCAACTTTTGTGAGATGCTCTAGAATAGGCTTATCACGTCCTTATTATTTATTTAGCGACTTTTCCAATTTACTTTTGGCTATGCGGCAGTTTGTCATTATGATGTTGTGTACTCCCAAAAAATGAGACCATGAATTCCGGTTATCCTACATCCTAACTCCGAACATCCCCCTTAGACTTTCATCAGCAGTGACCACATTCAATTTGTTCTCAATGTCGTGTGCCGTTGTCCTGGAATCGTTAATCTCCACCGGAATGGGTAGCACTAGTGGCAGCCCATGCTAAGTCGTATTGTTTGGATGGAATTGATGGACCCATGTTGGGCATAGGGTCCACTCATTTGTCTTCTAGTCCACACTGTGTTATGTTCATATATACACATGGGAAGCTTGTTATACGGATGCGCTATTTCGAGTGCATTTTGTGAGGTTACATGCTACAAGAATTCCTGGAGGGGGACCAGAATGGTCTATGTGAAATTTGGCCTCATGAAAAATGTTTGGTTGAACCATTGAGAGAATGTGCCCATCCTTGTGGTATAATGAACAGGATTTAGCGTAATTGATGGTGTGCAAGTTGGGCATAGTAATGCAAAAGCGTAATTGTTTTGGACAATTTTACAGTGACCATGGGGTTTGAAAATTTAGAGGATTAAGCCGGTTATATGGTCAATCTGTATCCAAAATGCGGTTCGACTTGAAATGAGAGTGACCGAATAATAATAAAATAAATTGTCTTCTAAAGGCAATCAGTTGCAGCGCATTTCATTGGATACAAAAACTGCTAAACAGAGTTTGGGGTAGATTTAGAGTTTTGTAAGTTGTTGCAGCATTTCACCTAAATAAAAAACGGTTGGAAGTGTTTTAAGTGACAGCATTTGTTGCTATGCTGCTATTTTATTACAGCTGCTATACCAGTCATAATATGTTGAATAAGTTCTCTGTGCACAAAAGGCCTCTAGAGCAACCGCCATATGCACACGATATTTCGTCGCGCTTAAGCTTAAATTTACTTAAGGCCTCAAGCTACCGGTGAACTTCAACGACAAGGCCACTGAGCAGTTGGAAACGTATACCAATTGTAGAGATCGAAAATGATTACTTATCAGGCTGAAAACTTTGTCAGTCTTCCACCAAAATATTGCCCAATTGCATGGCACGTCGCGTCGTTTGTTCGATACTCATCTTCAGCCGAATGGCTGCTCTGGGGCCGGTCAGACCCCAGCATCTTATGGCAAGCGGATAAACGTCGTAGTGTTTGCCCAGTTGGTGTCGGAAGACCGCTGCGCCAAAAAAAAATTTAACAATTATTCCGCGTTCATACCGATTCATGCCTTGGACGTCTATTTTGTATCTGTTCACTGTTAATGTATACTTAATTGACATTTGCCGCCATTTGCAAAAATTATACAAAGCATCTTCCGATAGTGTGATGACGTTTGCGCCACATTTTACCACATATAATCATGCGCAAGGGGAGATAGTACTGGCTAAATCATTCCAAGATATTTTTCAGTGATTCATGGATCATTTTTATCAGTTCACGTCAAAGTTTGAGACCACGATTCAAATAACAAAAAGTAAATAAAAAGGACTAAGTTTCTGTAAGTTTCTATTTTTGGGACGAATGGAAGGGACCTACAATTTTATGCCGAGTCCGAACGGCTGAATAGAGGAGCTTTTTTAGGACAGTCATACTCTGGGATGTTTGTCAGATGTTCGCAAGAGGTGGCGAAGTAGAAAAACCTTTAAGATGTAATTTGTGTTTTTCCGGGGATCGAACCTGGCATCCCTCGCACAAGAGTCCAGCACACTAACTACTGCGATACTGCGCCATTACTTAATCAAAAAATATACAATAGATGCTCAATATAGTGAACTAATAAAAACCAGGCCTGTTCACTATATCGAAATTGTTCACTATTTCGAGCGGGAGTTTTTAAATGTTTACCAAAGCTTAATTTGATATAAATATATATATTTTTTTTTTTTAATAATGAATGAATGAATTACATTCTTGGAAAATAATTTGTCACCTTCATTTGTGTCTTCCCTAAATTTAATTGCACATAGTTTTCTTGTTAGCGTTTCCTATCTAAAACAGATAAATGAAGGGTAAATTGTTCTGAAAAATAGTTGACATTCAGGCGCATTGCAAAACTGGAACATTTTTCGTTGAATTTTGCGAAAAAAAAAGTCTGAGTTCACTATAAATCAGAATTTCCATAGTTCATATTAGAGTAGTCTGTGTAAAATCTTGGTAGTTCACTATATTGGATAGTTCACTATACAGGATAGTTCACTATATATCGAGCGTACCTATACTGTTGTATATATGTACCTAAATACCTATATCAAATTTAGTGTTCATTTAATATTATTGTGCAAAACCAATAGATCACGTATGAGATCAAATGTAAAATGACAGTTCGCAAGCTAGTTATATTCTAAACAAATATCTTGTTAGCTTTCCATAACAAAATATCTAATAGACTATCAAATGCCACCTAATATAATTATACCTTCCAAAGTTATAATCCATCAGAGGTGAGTTGCTAACTAATGGAAATTCACTGCTTTCACACTTTCATCTGTACTGATATTATTAATCACTACTTTGCGCTTAGTAATACAATTTCGAGAAAAATAGCTCACGTCATTGTTACACAATAATTATTACTACGAACCAAAACATATCATTAATTTGTGTTGATGACGGTCATGATGTCGGAAGTTATAGAATTAATTAAATTCTGTACCTACTAAAATGTGGCCTGAATTTATTATCAAAACTTCTTCCTGATTTGTGAAAAAAACTCAACTTCACATAACTAGATTAGGCTTGATTCACGAAAAAAATAAAATATTATTTAGACCATCTGTTGTCACTATACATGTAATAAAACTGTACGAATTTTCTTTGTTATCTAAAAGCATGAAAACTGCTGTACAGATTTCAATAAAACTTTACATGAATTGTTTCAGGGTGGTTTTAGGCTATATCATTCATTGAAACGTCCTTTGTGACCGTTTCTGGCCCACTGCCTTTAACTTTGCCTTTTCTCAAATAATTCTTTATTAATACAAAAAAATACATAATTGAGCTAACGGTTTCTTAAATATTTTAAGATATCAAGCAGATTTCAGCTTTATCCAAATTAAATTTAAAATAAAATAAGTAAATTAATTAAATTTATTTCACCAAATCGTTTGTTGGGAAAGGAGATTTAACAACGACCTCTACAGCGAGATAGAGCTGGTCAGAAAAATTAATCTGTCGTATCAGATGGCTAGGGCATATAGACTAGCTATAGACACTAGAGCGAATGGATATCATATATAATATACGTAATGCGCACAAGTGGATGGGGACCTCAAAAAACTTGGAGAGTTCGACTGAAGGCATACTGGTTGCGAGCCATAGGTCCACCTTTAAATTCTCTCTAAAGAATAAATTTTGGAGATGGGATAGTTTTTCAATGATTGAGGTGATAATACGCGATATGATATGCGGTACCATTTACAAAAGTTAAAAGAAATACGTTTCTTAAGCCATTGAGCATATCCTACTGGGTAGGATTTTTGTCTGACAAAAAAAGGCTTTTAATACAACTTCGGTTGATCGTACGTAAAAAAGTTGCTTAACATAATTTTTAGAAAATTTTTCAAGGATAAAAAGTTCATAAAAAAAAAAATTTATTAAATTTTGAGAAAAAGTCATTAAATGTAAAATCGTAACACGTCAAATATCAAATATTAAATTGTAGCACGTTAATATAAAATGTAAAATTTGTAACATGTCAAATGAAAATTGTAATAGTAATTTAATGTAATAATAGTGTAAAATTCTTCTATATTTATTTTTTTTAATTCTTAAAACAATGTACTTTTTCACACAAAAAAAAGTTTTCCTTAGATCAGCTATAATCGATGAAAACCTTTTACTATTGAAAAGCTCAACTATGATCTTTGAAAAAGTTTTCTATTGAAAAGCTCAATTGCGTACCCAACAGCAACGGAGCTTATTTCAAATGCAACTCACTCGAGTTTGGTATTTCACAAGCGATAGTCGGGTTCCTCCACTATACAAGCAAAATACCATACTTTGATTAGTCTCTTGTTTGGGCGCTTCTTACGACTCGGGTTTTTTTTAACTGTCTCTAAGCGTTCACACTCGATCGACACGATCTTTTTTTTGCTCTCTTTATATATTAGTCTAAGAGCTACTGAACGTTTTGCTAACCTCATCGTTAAATGGGAAATTTATAAATATTATTGTTAATTGGAGTCTTGCGTTCGCAGAAATCGCCGTCTGGCACCCTGGAGCTGGGGCATTTGCAAGGGGCAGTGCCCCAAACATGTAAAAAAAAAGTGCCCAATTACGTCATCGTTTCACGGCTAATTTTTTGTCAGGGAATGGTACTCGTACCCAGAAAACATTTTCATATAATGCCAGACGTTTTTGACGGTTCCTTAAGGCTGCCAGACGCTCATCAAAGTGCAGAAAAAATCGCCTCATTTACGTCATCGTTTCATGGAAATAATTTTTTTTATTTAATTATACAAGTGTCCCTGAGTCCTAATATATAGTTGCCAGACGAAAATTCCGGGTCTTTCGTCCTGCCAGACGCAGGGGAAAAACGCATTATCAACATTTATTCCTCTAAAGAGCTAAAAATAATACTTTAAAATCTTAAGATTTAAATAACTTTCGACCATGAATTTTGGAGTTTTTTTAGGTAATTGGTTAAAGAAATTATTTACAGTTTCAAATTAACTATCAGAACCTCTTATCCGCTTTAAAAAGGAAAGAAAGCGGTCCTTTTTAATATTATTTCCAAATATTTATTAATTACTTTCTGCTTTTCGCTTTTAGCTGCTAATTTTTAGGGAATTATTATACACTTATTAAAGCTAACTTTCTGATAAAATGTTAGCCCAATGTTATCCACTGCGATACAATACTATACGGCTCACAGTGGGAAAATATTATCGATTTGGCGTATTTTTTAGTTTTTAAACTTATTAATTTTTTAAATATTTGTTACAGTACTACCACAATATTTAATGTGAACTAGTTAAAATATGAGCAGTTCACATTTTGGAGGGGCTCACATTTCTGGGTGCCAACAAATTCGTTGCATTTCATGCTTTTCAGAATGACCTGTAACTTGATTTTTTGAAAATAAAAGAAAAGCCACAAAAATATAGTACTAATTGTGCCGTATTCACAAACAAAACAAAAAAAAAACTGAGGTCTCAGCGCACACTCAAGCCTCGCCAAACAAAAAGAAAAGACAAAAAACTATACATAGATAATACAGTTTTTTCCTTTTCTTTTTGAATACAATTAAACCAAAATAGGGGTAAATTATAAAATAAAAGTTCACATAAATTATTTGTTAATGTTAATTATCAGGAATTTGTTTTGAGTTCACATTTTACGTTATGTAGGTACTAACTATGCTAACTTTTCCGATTTTCCTGTTCACATTTTCGAGGTTCACATTATCGAACTATAGTATCTACGTATTTTTATTAAAAAAATCAATAAAAAACAAAACAAACTTATTACACATTTAAAAAAGCATATCACTATTGTTATTCAAAAATTTCTTGAATGTCTTCACTCTTCAGCCATTTATTTAAATTTTTTTTTTTTTTGGAGTAATTTTCTCAATGTAGATATTAAGGGGTATGATCTATGATGATATCAGCATCATTCGAAATAAATCTTCATTTGTCCTCATTCTTGAAAATTTGCAGATGTGGTTTAACCGATGCTTTCGGTGTAGCACACTTATTACCACATCAAAAGTACATATTGTGTACTAAAATTGGACGTACCTGAATACGTTTTATTAAGTTTTGCAAGATGGCATAGGTATTCGATTTTAATTCTGTAATAAAAGAGTTGTGAAATGGTGTGCATTTTTTTCTCACTCTCATGAAACATTCGAAATTGCTAAGAGATCCATTGGCCTTAGAAATTCAAACGGAACTGTTCATCTCTTATTTATTTAGTTCGAGGTTCATATTTTATTTTTTTGCTAACTAGTTAATTAGTAATTTTTGTTTATTTATTTCAATTATTGTTAACTTTGTTATACTATAAATTGCTTGGTTTATAGCTATACCTACTTTACATCCTATTTTATCTTTATCGTTAAACACTTAAACACTCATTATTGTCATAATTTATTTCAATTAATATGCTCCCGCACCCGTACCCCACCTGTACCTACTTTTTGGGATTTTATCAATTCCCTTTTATGTCTACGTTCGCTATGCGACAAGTGCATATACCTACTCGGTCACTTTGACGAATATCCCAGCAGATCAGATTTGGTCAGCGAACTACATAATTATTGTTAATTCTACAAAATGAATTTCTTAAATTCAAACAAGTAAAAGTGTTATTATCGGCCTGGCCGATGCTTTGATACCCTCCACTGCATAAAAGTCAATCAAAATGCTTGCCATGCGTGTTAGTATGTGTCTAATATTAGTTTTGTATGGTAGGTAGCAAAACTATTTTACCGACATAGACAATTTTCAATACCAACCTGACGACGGTAAAAAGAAGTCGTCTCACAAAATTTCATTCGCCTAGGTCAATTCCTTTGGACGCTATCGTGCTTTCAACAGACAGACAGACAGACAGACGGACAGACAGACAGACAGACAGACAGACGGACGGACATGGCTAAATCGATTCAAGATGTGTTCCTGATTCAGAATATATATACTTTATAGGGTCTCCGGTGAATCCTTCTTGGCGTTACAAACGTAATGGCAAAGTGAATATACCTTCCTGTGGAGGGTATAAAAAGATGAATTCATCTTTGTAATTGAAACATTTTATATGTACCTACGTATTTAGTTATATTGGTCCTAATCCTATGCAGGTACTATTCCATTTATATTTTTAGTTTGCGCATAAAAAGGTGTAGATAGATTAATGAAATGTGCGATAACTTTACACAACATTGTTTCCAGAACTTAAGCTTGTGCAACACTGTGCACCATAAATACATCGTAGTCTTCACCTGAACATTTAAAAAAATTGGCTTAAGAATTTTCGCAACACAAAAATTAATTTTTGATCGCCAAATCGATAACTTTTTCCCACTGTGAGCCGTATAGTGTTGTATCGCAGTGGATAACAATGGGCTAACATTTTATCAGAAAGTTAGCTTTAATAAGTGTATAATAATTCCCTAAAAAATAGCAGCTAAAAGCGAAAAGCAAAAAGTAATTAATAAATATTTGGAAATGATATTAAAAAGGGCCGCTTTCTTTCCTTTTTAAAGCGGATAAGAGGTTCTGATAGTTAATTTGAAACTGTAAATAATTTCTTTAACCAATTACCTAAAAAAGCTCCAAAATTCATGGTCGAAAGTTATTTAAATCTTAAGATTTTAAAGTATTATTTTTAGCACTTTAGAGGAATAAATGTTGATAATGCGTTTTTCCCCTGCGTCTGGCAGGACGAAAGGCCCGGAATTTTCGTCTGGCAACTATATATTAGGACTCAGGGATACTTGTATAATTAAATAAAAAAAATTATTTCCATGAAACGATGACGTAAATGAGGCGATTTTTTCTGCACTTTGATGAGCGTCTGGCAGCCTTAAGGACCCGTCAAAAACGTCTGGCATTATATGAAAATGTTTTCTGGGTACGAGTACCATTCCCTGACAAAAAATTAGCCGTGCAACGATGAGGTAATTGGTCACTTTTTTTTTGCATGTTTGGGGCACTGCCCCTTGCAAATGCCCCAGCTCCAGGGTGCCAGACGGCGATTTCTGCGAACGCAAGACTCCAATTGACAATAATATTTATAAATTTCCCATTTAACGATGAGGTTAGCAAAACGTTCAGTAGCTCTCAGTCTATATATTTTGCTCCTCATTTTTTGCTCTTGCTTTTGATTTTAATTTTTTTAAATTACTTTTCTTTAATTTTTTATTACTTCACTTGGTTATTTTTTTTTTTAATTGCATTTTGATTTTCTTTTTTTCTTAATTTTCATACTTTTATTTTGTTTCACGTTTGTTAACTTTAAGGCTAAGATTAATTTGTTTTTTTATTATAATAAAGATAAGAGCTTTAACTAAAATTCAAAAATGTAAATTTTTTTTTATTTCTTTTCGAGGAGACAATTTTTTTTTATTAATTTGTTTTACTGCCTGTTCAGCGTCTGCTGCAGTTTTCGAACAGAGTTGTTGTTTTGAATCATCGAATTGGGTGTTGCTGAGGAGACTTGCGACTCAACGATCCTGAGGTGACGAAAGGGTCACGTTACAATTTTAAGTAAAAAATGTAACAACAAATTTTCAAAATTTTGAGTATAAGGAGCCATAACTTTTTTGTAGCTACAGAACTGTACCCGAAGTGCTAAGGACTTGTATGCGCTACTAAATTCTCTTTTCAAAATGTACAAAACAATTTTTATATCTATAACAGTTTAGAAGTTATTATATATTTTAAGTGGTAACACCTCCAAATTAGAGGTCACCTACTTTGATGAGCTATAACGGGAAATGCGATGAAAATAGACCCCCCTGCCATACAATTTTTTGTTCAGCAGAACTTCAGGAATCACCCCTTAAAGGATTATACTTCTTAACTGGGACACCCTGTAGGTATATATAAAACAAAGTGGCAAAAACTGTATGTTTCCCTCTGTCGCCCGTAATTTTCAATCAATTAATTTGATTTTTTTTTAAATGTCGGTAATTACGGTGAGTAATTGAAAAAATTAAACTGGCGAAGCCGGTGGAGGTTCTGCTATTTTGATATATTTTGCAATATACCTACACCTACACATTCGTATCAACGACTCTTCCAGTTGTGTGAGCTTCTTTCCTTTTTTGTAAGAAAATCGCTACTAAAGCGATATCATTCAAACAGTTTTATATACCATTCAGAACTCACAAATTTACTCACAAGTCTATCTGCATTTAACAAATATGCAAGGCATTATATCAGAGAGACTATTAGTAGAAATTTGTCAATTATCAATAGTCTTCACTTGAACCAACATAAATAAAAGAGCAGTGAAAAACAAATTAATTCCGAAAATGTAATATGAAACTCAAAATCAAATCCCTATAGCTATACACCTAAACTGTACCTATCGTCTGCCACCTAAAAGTATTAATCTCAACTGTTCACTCCATTCCACGCACAAATGGAGTGTACAGCTTAAAACCGTATTTATTTTCGTCCTGTTAATGCGCGAGGTAAAAATTGCAAACTGAAATGGAGCACATGTTGCCAAAGTGCTAATGAAAATTATATTTCAATTTTCCAATTCATAAGACTCCTTACTGTTGGACGATTTTCACTGGATTTTGCTTCTTAAGCAAAATTAATGACGAAAATAATTTAATCAATCAGTTTCACTAACACCATCGACTCTTCGATACTGTGTATTCAGTAGTAGTGTATCCTTATTGATAATATTGTTGTCGTCTTGTAGTTGAAGTTAAATTGTTTGCTGGTGTCGTTGCCATAAATAACCTATTTAGTGAAAGTGCTTTACCCAGGCTCTGGTCTGCACGCTTTAATTTCTGATGTTGTATTGGGGAAAGGTGTACATATATGAATTAATGTCCTTAAGTAGATTAAATAAATATTAATGTATTGTGAGGTAGAATATGTGCATAAATTATTTTATCTGATACAGTAAGACAAAAATTAACAACCGAGACTAAAATCCACATTTTTCTTATTTTTCCAGCTAACGAAAAACAGTGGCAAGACGCAATGGAAAAACAATTGTCATTTGATGGTTGCCCTTAATGATTTGGTCCACTTAAGCATCCTACAATCGCGATCTTTTAAATGGATAAGAAGCAGGCACGAAGCGTTCATATATTGAAGGGAAGCAGTGCTTCCGTAAGAATTTAAAAAAAATATTTTCATGCCAAAGAATTTATTTATTCGAAATTAAATATAATTAAAACACATTTCTACCCTAAACATACCCTTAACATACTCGAAAACGTTATTGAAAATGAAGAAGATTGGGACACTGAAGCTATTATTTTATCGAAAGGTTATATTGTTTCACTGATAAGAAATTTATTGTTCTTTTCTTTTTTTTTCAATGAAAGTCCAGCGATGTTTAATATTGTCTATATCAGGTTAATAAATTCAAAAACAGTAATTCTAATCTACCCGAATCAACAAATTTTGATTCATTTTGAACAAAATTGAATGAAAACGAGAATTAGACCAATTTCAAACGCAATAAGCGTTCTAAAATCAACCTTTTGTAAACCCTTTGCCTGAATGCGTTCACTGCCTGCCTGAACGGTTGATGTTGGTGTGGTTGGCTGAACGGGACGAATTAAAAATAACAAGATGGACGCTGATCTGTCACTTTTATGTTTGACTTGCTCGCGTCGTCACATGTCTATGTAAAAATTAAAATCCGAAATAAAAATAATTCATTTTTATACTTTAAACAAACGAACAATTTAAAGATCTTTTAACAACAATTGTCGACCAAGTCATCAACGAAATCGATATTCGGTTTAGTTCCCTGTCATGTTTTGAATTTTTAAAACTTTCGGATACAGCATTGTATGAACATTTTATATCCAATTTTCCTCTTGACTTGCTTAATAATAATTTACAGAGCTCATACCCGGGATATTTTGACATTAAAGGGTTGGGGTTGAAATACTGTATGGTCAAAATTCTGTTTTCAAAATACTGTATTTCAAAATTCTGTATGAACATAATTCTGTATGAACAAAACTCTGTATTTCAAAATTCTGTATGAACAAAATTCTGTATGAACAAAACTCTGTATTTCAAAATTCTGTGTATCAAAATTCTGTATTTAAAAAAAATGGTTTTGATAATGTAAAAAAGTGCGCACTTTTTTACATTATCAAAACCTTATTTTTTTTATACAGAATTCTAACACACCACTTCTTTTATTTTTATATTTTACTGTCTCCTTGCATATCTACATAGATTTATAAAACATAAACCGATGTTTTGGTCTGTTTTTGAAAGTTCAAAAACAAGAACAGAAGTGTTTCCGAGGACCCAAAACAGCGTTGAGGCATGGCATCGCCGATTAAAAGTCTTGGTTGGGAGGAAAAAGCCGGGCCTGTATAAACTTATCAGCGACCTGAAAAAGGAGCTAATTTTTACTAAAGCACAGGTGGAAAGGGTTAGGAATGGGGAGCACATTAAAAAAAACAAAAAAACAATACTTAAAAACAAGAGAATTCGACGTATTATGCGAAAGAGGTCCGATTTAAGCAACGTTGCTTATTTAAGGCGAATAGCAAAAAGTTTGCTTTTGTTTTAAATAATTCTGTTATGCTAATTTGTTATTTTTATGTTTATTGTTTATTAAATTTCTTTGAAGTATTAAGTTTACTGTTATGTTTTTGTTAAATTATGTTCCTAAATGATTTCCAATTTTTGTTTTTTTTCCAATAAATTTAAAAAGTTATATTACAGCTTGCTTTTTCTTATGCAAACACTTTTTCAAAAAATAGAATTGGGTATAAGCAGCTATTCGGAAAACAGAATTTTGCACATACAGTATTTTGAATATACAGCATTTTGGATATACAGCATTTTGGATACACAGCATTTTGGATATACAGCATTTTGAAATACAGAATTCTGAAATACAGAATTTTGTTCATACAGTATTTTCAAAAAAAAAAAATACAGAATTTTGTCGATACAGTATTTTGAAATCCAGAATTATGGCCCATTCCCGACATTAAAGCCTAGAAAACAGAACTAAAACTTTCAATGACGAGAATTTTACGTCAAGAAGTGATCTTAAAGAAATATTAAGATTTTTAATAAGTACTGATTTTGATACAAGTTTAACGACTGAATACTTTAAGCTTTGTAAACTATTGTTGACTTTCCCTGTAAAAAAAGCATCATTTTCGTGTCTTAAAAGAATAAAAAATGTCTTACGAAATAAACGTGGACCAAAAAGGTTGTCAACTTTAGCCCTTATTTCGTTTGAAAACCATTGTTAATAGAAATACAAGCCAAAGGATATTTTATGACCAAATAATAGATAATTTTGTTTCAAAAGAAAGAATAATTAATTTAAAGTACATGACTTAATAACCTTTTAAATTATTTATATTATTATTTATTAATTTATATGAATTCTATACATATTTCTTTTATAGCTATGTACAATTAATACGAAACGGTCTCGAGCCAAAGGATTATTATGACTAGATCATAGATAATTTTGCTTTAAAAAAAAGTTGGATGAAATGTGGTTTTCCATTGGGCAAAAAGTCAATTTTTTTTTTTTTTTTTTTTTTGTTTATCCGGATCATTTTTTGCAGAGATGTACACATCTTTCACTAATACCAATATATTTAAATTTGAATTTGTTTTCAAAACAAAATTACTAAAACCCTCTTGAGAAGCAATTATTCAGAACAAAAACGTAAATAATGGACATGGACTTAATTTTGCAGCAATTGCTATCATCTTCGTCATATTATCATTCTTCCTCGTCATCTGTTGATTTCGATTCTTCGTCGATATGATTATCCATATGAAGTTCTTACGTTTCCACCGACAAACGAAAACGATGTGCGCACTAACTACGCACTTATACATTTACAAAAGCAGATCAATCTCCTTTTATGTTCCATTTGCCACGAAAAATTTAAGATCTGAAATAAAAATCTGATGTGTCCAAAATCACATTAATATCTATATTAGTATATTGTTTTTTTTTTTATTATTATTATTTTTTTTTTAATGAATTTGAAAAGTATTTTTTTATGTACCATTTTGGCCTTAAATAATTTTAATAAAGCGATATTTTCTTGAATAAAGGACTTTTAATTTTAAGTTTAAAGTTGAGTGCTTCCGCTTTCCAAAAAGTCACGCTTCGTGCCTGATAAGAAGCCATTAAAACTGAATGAATGAATGAATCATTTGGTTATATCATTACGACTGAAGGTTTATTGACACTTTTAACAACTTTGGCAATTCTCAAATCAAATAACCAGGAAATACGAATTCACATACACCATGTAACAAAAGGTATGTACAAATTATTCAAACCTCACGGAGCAATCAACCAGGGTTATAATCGTCCTGCCAAAGTTCTCACCGTAGCTATGATGACATTTTCATTCAAATATCTCACATGCGCGATGTCATCCTTCACGGTTTTAATTTTAAAATATATTGACACTGCAATTATTTATTTTTTTCATTAGCCATGTTATTAAGATCACCGAAACAGGACATAAGCTTGAAAAAGTAAGTTCTCCATGATACTCCAAGTTAGGTAACATTGTGTTTGTTAAACCAATAGCGCTCTAGAAGATTATTATATGTCAGCCCCTACTATCAGCCTCACTAAAATAACTTAACTTTCGCCTTTATTCTTATACAAAGTTTTACGATGCACAACCAAACTATTAAAACCAAACTATTAAAGTTTTCATTCCTCATCATGGTAATGAATCCTATTTTCTATGGATATACAATACATAATACCGAAAAGTTTGTCTTGAGAATTTAAATTACAAACCAAAAAAAAAAAACTTTTTCACCCGAGGGTACTTATAATAATTATGCCAAAATTACCTGTAAAACCTTAATGAGTAAAAAACTAAAAGTTTTAATGTCTTCTGGGTGTCTTCGTTCGCTATTATAATATTTAGTGCACCGTATATTTAGTCCATACAATAATAATGTCCCTGTGAGGAGAAGGCTTACTAAATGCACAACCCAAGATTCTATACCTATACTTCTCTATATCCATGTATATTCTGTTGACATTAATTTCGGTTAATTATTCAATTATGAGGTCTCTTCTCTAAAATGTGTTTATTTTGACTCTGTTTAGCAAGTGGAGACACAAATTTATTTATTCATGAATGGCAAAGGATCAGGGTTGGATGATTAGAATTTTAATGAATTTAATTATGCTTACATTCGGATTTTGGTTATTGTCTTACCAAATATTATGGCTCTTTTGCAAATTTGTTTATTATTGATGGAGATGGACGAAAGCTTGGAATTGGTGGTAATACAGGAAAATTTAGTAGGTTTGTCATCATCTGCACTTAGCTATGAAGACTTAAATAATTAATACGACGATATAGTGCTTCAACTGTGTTTGCGTGCATCCAGTGATGCCAACTGAGGCATAATTATGCCTTTTAGGCATAATTCCCATGCTTGAGGCATTGAGGAATAATTTTTAGAAAAGAGGCATAATTTTTTGTGAAGTTTTTTTTATAATCAAGTCACTTTACTAATTTTAATTTACCGCTGTGCGTCATCTGCTTATGTATTTTCCAATTCTCTACTAGACTTATGGTGGATTTACAATACCACGCCACGCAACTTTGCATGACTTCAGAGAGAGAGATCAGTTTTTCCACAGTCAAGGCTAATAATATGTAAGAGCGAGCCAACGAGCCTATTTTGTATGGAGATTTGTGGTCTCACTCTAACAGATAATTAGCCTTGACTGTAGCAAACGGATCTCTATCTCTGAAGTCATGCAAAATTGCGTGGCGTGGTAATGTAAATCCAGCATTACTTACTAAACCCAAACAAGAAGTGTGAGATAGTAGGCAAACATTAGGGCGGCCGTACATTAGATACGAATTTGTATCGTACCTAAACATATACGAATTGAGTACGAACACTGAATACGTTTTTTTCCTTTAAATATATTCAGTGTCCCAGTTACTTCGCTGCCTGATAAATAAACTGTATTTTAAAGATAATTTTCTTCTAACTCGAAGACTGCGGTCTGACTACCGTAGAACGGAATAGGTGCGCGAAATATATTTAAAAAGAGATAAATTCAGTAAATTTCATCATATAATGGAAAACTTGCTATACCTATTATGACCCCATATTATCCCTACCCCGTGTTCCATACCCCCTTTTTGTGTCCGTAAACCAATAAGTTAATAAATTTTTCTACGTCCATTTTTAATGTTTCATTTCAACGCACGAAAGTGTTTCAGAATTCCAACAAGTTCTGATTGTTTTCGGACGTCGGAACTACACGTAAGTATACGTACGACTAACTCGCATCCAATGTGCGGTGCGGGTATTTACTTAGAAAGTCGGGATCGTTCGTCCGTTTTCGTACCTGATTGCACGAGTCAAATTCGAACGAAAACGCCTCCAATGTGTGGCCGACCTTAAATTTTCTTTAGTAAAAAATAAATTTTAAAAAACTGTTTATAATAGTTTCTTTAAAATTGAGTTCAAGTTCAATTGATCGCGATGAGTTTGGTGCATCTGCGAAAGAAGTAAGTTTTTGTTTTTATAATTTTAGTTAGAAATACTACACATATTTATGTTTTAATTATTTTTTTTTAACTATGTGCCTACTAATAAAAGTTTAACACAGAAATTGAAACTTTCTTCGTTGTTTATCTTTTTTACCAAAAAGGCATAATTTTTTTGAAAAAGGCATAATTTTTTTCGGAATGAGGCATAAAAACTTCGATCCGGGTTGGCAACACTGCGTGCATCGCAAAAATATCTTGGAAAATGCACCAGCATTTTTTTTTTAATTGCTTTTCTTCCTACATAAGGTTCAGTCGTAAAATTGTCCAAATGGACAAAAAAGCAAGCCCACCCTATTCACGCCTTGGGAAGGATTTTAGAAAAAAATCAAACTTTCAATAATAGATATATATTATTGGTCCATTATTATTGCCGAAAACGCGTAGAATAATACTCTCCGTCTCCACCCGCGATGCTTTGAAAGGATTAGCAGATGAAGTTATGTACATACTGGTTCGGCCCTACAAAACCTAGAATAATGTACTTTTCTTAAATCAGATTCCTGTCTTAGCTTGTGTAAATCAAATTTGTTTTTAGCCGTTTTCTTACGTTATTCCCCCACTCAATTCTGTACCATTTGAAAAAGGTCGACATCAACAGTATTCCCCCGTAAGCAATTACCTTCTCACCCTCATTACATGGCTTTTCAAATGTAAGCAGTTTTTCTAAACCCGAGAGGCAAAATATCGCATTGCGTTGTCGTGTCCCTAAACTCTGACCCTATAAAGAAAAAGAAGGCAACAGCAAAATAGAAACAAACTGTGTAGCTGACGCGTTGTACTACATCCTTCGTCGTGCTGAGCAAACAATTTCATCCACCCCCTAAGGTGCTGCCTGCGTGAAACGTAATCCCAACTCCGGGCTATACACTTTAAATTTGTCGATTAAATTATTCGCCATGCTAATCGGCGTCATCATTATCGTCATGAATTATTCACACACACTATAGAGGCCATCGAAGACCGAGACCGACACGCAGCACGCGATTTGTATGGTGAAAGTTTTCCAAAGTGAAAGCGAAACGACTTTCCTATTTTGCATCTAAATATTGCCACAGCCACCTACAACCCGCACTACTGTAAATGTGGGCTCTAATTAAAATGTTAATTTGAATTGACTTTAATTAGAGGATCCCTGACGAGGTATGGCGAAAGAATTAATCGTTGCAGTGAAAAAGTTATGCATTCAAGAAACATGATGAGCTGAGCATGCACTTTCTAGGAAGAGGATATCCTTCGGTGGCACAATCTCTGACAATAAAAAAGCAATTCAATTAATCAACGTTCCACTCGAGAGGATATTCATGTATTCAAAACTGACCTGATTTGTTTATAGAGGGGGCAAAGCTGGCAACAAGGATGTTCTACAGGACGATGGCGATGCTATGATTTGAGAATTTATCAAACTGGTGTTATTTTTCATTGTCAATTGAAATCGCTGGCAGTAACCCAAAGGACGTAATAAAAAAGGAATAATGTGTTTGGATACAGGATAAAGAAGATAAACGAATACAGGATGATCGTGTGGATATTTATAAAATTATCTCATATTTTCTTAGGGGCTGGTTTAATGCGGTTGTTGTGGGGAATAACTTTTTACGATTATTTGGGTCAGTTGCGATCCTTTCTTTTTGCTAAGTAAATTTATTTTGGGGATTTATTGTGATTCGGAGGATAAACTAGACATCAGAAATGAATTTGTGTATTAGCAAGGCCCCTTGGGTCGACTAGAAGCCCATACATGCGGAAATAAAATCATAAACAAGTCAAAGAAAGGCCGAAAGTCTTTGTATTATGGTTTTGACAAAATATGCTTAGTCATGAGATAGCTTGGAAATAAACATAATTTTGCAGAGTAGGTGTAAATAATGAAGACCGATTTGAGATAAAGAAGACGTTATATAGCGTTCATTAATTACAGAGGTGGAAACTAGTTACAAACACACACTTTCTTTAGCAAAAGTTGTTTATAGAATCATTATTATATCAATATGAGCAAAACATACTTCCATTTACATTTATAAATATAAAATTGTATTCTAATAAATAAAGAAAGAACAAAATAAATGAAAAAAAGACATAACATTTCAAAATAAAATACAAGGAGATTTTACACTTAATACCCCATTTTTCAATAAATAAAACCAAGTATTTGGTCGGGTATCCTTTGTTAGGGTGTGTTCTAGACTGCGGAGTGAAGTGTTTCAGGTTCGATTCCCGGAAATGCAAGTTATATGATTTTTTGCACAGTGCAACCTCTCGCTAAGTTCTTGAAAACATCCGAAAGTATAAATGTTAATGTCACGGAAAAGCTTTTCTCCAAATAGCCAGCCTTTTGAACTCGGCATAAAATTGTAGGCCCCTTCCCATCATTCCAAAAATAAAAACTCACACAATCAAATGTTTGTGAGAAGCTATTCTATATGTTCTAAGTACCTTCATTGCAGTGGTAGATGGAAGCACTGAATCTGGGACTCCATGTCCGTGTTCAAAAAACATTTGCCCGAAATAAAGGGTCCGCCATTTAACGTTTTTTTTTTCAACTAGTGCTTATTTCGCGAATGGTTACACTTAGCTCATGTCTGATTTGACAGATAATTAGTTTTATCCTTCTGCTGAACGAATATGGTTGTGTATACGCTTGAACAACGCTGGGAAATATTGCGACATTACTTTGAAAATCTTGGTAATGTTGCAGAATGTGTGCGAAAATTGCGTACGGATTTTGGAAGAAGAGAAGCACCGTCAGTTCCGTATGTTCGTTATCTTGTGAAAAAAGTAAAACAAACTGGCATCCTCATCGATAAACCAAAGCGTGAATAGCCAAAAACAGTGCGTACACCCGAGAAAATTGCTGATGTGGCAGAAAGTGTCCAGAGGCATAATTGGACCATTTTTCTTCGAAAATGAGCAAGGAGTGGCCGTTGCAGTCAATGGCGATCGTTATCGGGCCATGTTGAACGAATTTTTGTTCACAAATATTGAAGAGGAGGATATTGGCAACATTGGTTTCAACAGGACGGCGCTACGTGCCACACAGCCGAAGCTACACTCTATGTTTTGCGCCCTGTTTTTGAATATCGCATTATCGTAAAAGATAAGTCTTACGCCGAAATGCCAGAGACAATTGACGCTTTAAAGGACAATATTCGTGAAGCCATTGGTGAAATACAGCTGCACACAATCGATAATGTGCTTAAAAATTGTACCGATCGAGTAGGCTACTGCAATGGCCAGCCGAGGCAGCCATTTAAATGAAATTATTTTCCATTATTAACCGGAAGGATTGTACTTTCAAATAAAAAAATATTCAGTAGTTTTTTTTCATAGCTTTTTCAAAAAAAAAAAAAAGTTATTTTGCGTACCCTTTATCTATACTTTATTCAACACCTAAATCAGAAAACAGTTTTTCTTGGTATCCAAACACTTTAAGCCTATCAATCCAAACATTGCGTCGAATATGGTTGGTTGGTTGGTTGGTTGGTTATGAAAGTGGCTGCCGCTTGGGAAACGCCAACACACTTAGACCAGCATAGGTCAATTGTGATACCACGAAAAAGGATCATAAATTCATATAAGATCTCCCTACTAGTTGAACCATTTTGAGCTCTTTATAAAGCGTAAGGGGCTTCTGATGTCTGAGTTTGTCAGGTCGCCCAAGTCGTTGTAATGGAAGGCTCCTAGGGAAGCTTCCTTCTACGGGAGAGAGCTGGGCAGGAACAAAGAAGGTGAGGGATAGTTTCCTCCTCATCGATACTGCTTTTGCAAAAGTCGTTTGCGAAAAGGCCTAAGCCTTGCGGCATGGTTAACTATCAGGCAGTGACCCAGTAATGACACCTATTGTAGTGCCGATGTGCAATCTGTTGAGAGAGATCAATTTGTTAGAGAGTTTCAAATCCAGCTTAGGCCAAATTTGTTTTGTCGCTAGACAAGTGGTGCCACTTGTCCACCTAAGATTTGTACTCTCGATAGCATTCAGCATCAATTTTTGTTTGCAAGTAGCGATTGGTATCCCTAGGGTGCCTTTATCCGGCAGAATGGGTTGAGTTGTTCCTATTCTAGCGAGTTCATCGGCCTTACAATTCCCTGGAATTTCTCTATGCCCCGGCACCCAAATAAGGTGAACGTTGAACTGTTCGGCCATCTCCGTAAGAGACGATCGGCAGTCGATTGCGTCGAGTATTAAAATAAAAAAATTCAGCAGAGTGAAATATGCCACAAATGGTGTTGGAAGAGAAATTTTTTATTATTGTCGGAACAATTGTGAAAATAGTTAACCTCTTTGCACCTATTACGAATAATTGGCGCAACAATACCTTCTATTTTGAAAACAGCTTAAAAGTCAGTGGTTTCAGAATTTTAAAGCGCGTGTTGTGCACACAGTCATTTTCATGAATTAACAAAATAGAGTGGTGGTCCAGTATAACGAATGATATATGTAATATATATTTTTTTTTTTTTTGTAAGGGGATTTCAAATCCTGGAGCACTCAGACGAATCACGGTCCATTATTTGTACTATACCAAGCAGAAACCCCTTTTTTGGTGTAGTGGTGGAGAAACTCTGATATTATTCGTTTCTCTTTATGGTCGGTAGCCCCCGCCGGGGCTCGAACCAAACAAAATAATATAATTTCCGTCGTATTCCTCATCATACATTGGACGCAAGTGTTAGAGCCTTGACAGCAATTAATAGCCACTATACCTGACAGGAAAATTTTTTTTTTTTCATGAGTGATATAATCCAAAAAATGTACTGTCACGACTATTAATGAATACAATCAATGAAAGGAGACTGATAAAGAACTAGTGGTGTAGTCTGTAATAGCTAAAACTTTTCCAACCGAGATGTTTTCAGACAAGTTGTTCTTCTCTCAAACAAAACATCGAATGAAAACTCGGGATGCATTTTCCCAGAGAACTTTATTAGAGGCCTCCCAGTCCCAATCCAAATGAGAAACTTTGCTAATTCCGCTGAGTTATTAAATAACCAATATACAAATTTTACGAAATATTAAACAATTTAAATTTTTTCAAAAACGGCTACAAAGATTTGAACCAAAATTGACAGTTGAGTTAAAGTAGGCATGCTTACAATGACTGCATACCCAGTTTTTCTCTAAAAAGTCAAGCAACGGCAATTTTGAAAATTGTTTTTTTTCTCGAAAATTGTATTTTTAAGGTACTATTATCATTCGTAACTTGATAGCAAACTCAGTTTTACTCTAAAAATACTGCGTCCTTTGATATCCACCCAATTCCCTAATAATAGTATGTACTTTAAAAAACTGCTCATATCTCAAAAACGCCATTTTCGATTTGGATGAAAATGTAACTGTCAGGTAATGCTTAAATCCAAAGTAATACCTTTTGCTCAGTTTTGAGCTAAACAGTTGCAAAACAATGTATTTTGAACCAAGAGTGCGTCCTTTGATTTCCATCCGAATTGCTAAAAACGGAACTTTGAAAACTGCTCATATCTCGAAAACGCTAAACAGTGATTTTTCAGTGATTTTCCAAAGTTGTAACATTTGTCAGCATCATTTTACAAAAAACCGCTCTAACGATTTTGACCAAAATACATATTTAAGACAACATAAGTATGTATTCTAAACATGATCACGTATTTGGTTTTTCTCGGAAATCTCGAATATAACCGTTTTATGAATATTTCTCAAAAATGACTACCCAAATCCCGACCATTGAAACCATTTTTTTTTAAATAATCAAAAATGGGAAATTGAAATTCATCGCCTACTTGCCAGTTCGATGTCAGTTCGGGGTGAAATTTGACAGTAAGTAATAAAGTGTTGTAGTTAATATCTACGTACGTCTATGTAGAACGTATTACTTTTTTAATTAACAAGGGCTAAGTTACTAAACCTGCGTGCATCTAAAGTGGATATGTTTTTAAACGTAAAATTTGCTGAAATGACTCTGAGATTCTGCGAGATTCGCAATAAACGAGAAAGTTTCGTGCGACCTAGTCGCACACATTTTTATCTAAGTATGTAATTGAAAACAGGATCAATTGAAATCACATCTTTCATTTCATATCTGGAACATTAACTTTTCATTTAAGTCACAAGCTTAAATGCTAAATAGAAACCAAACAAATTTATTCAACACTGCCTTCCAAGTTTCTATAACTGTTTCTGTAACAGTGCGCTACTTTCCATATAAGTACATAATTTCATTTGTCTCTTCTATGTAGTAAATAAAGTAAGTTCGTCCTTCGCACTCTCCGTCACCATACATCCATTTCAGTTCATTCTACATCCACCCTCTTTGCGCTCCCTTCGGAGAGAGTACACAATTTTGCCTTTCACAACTTCTTCATAATTAAAACTGTTATACTTAATTAAGAACAAGCGCATATTTACGGATACGGATGCACACATTCTGCGAGGCACATCCTTGTCTGCAATTGAGCGACTACTGAGCAATGAATTTTGCCTGTTAATTTAACATTAAACATCTATAAAAATGTCATAATGAATCGTAACTCATTCTCTCATCCCGCCAACTCACTTTGGAATGACAACAATTTGCATACAGTAGCTACTTGGGACAAGGACAAGAACAGCCCCCAGTATCATTGGCCTCATTCCACTTGACAGACCTTAAAGGAGAACAGTAATATTGCCTAGCTTTTAGCGTCGGGTAGGTATTCGTTGATCCTTTTAAGTGTGGCATGTGACCCCACTATATGTGGGAATTGCAGATTATTAAGCCATTCAAATGAGATCCTTTCGGAATTGTTTCAGAATCGCAGGTTGAGTCTTAATGGTACTTTTGTTGTCTGCAATCAAACCTAACGCTATATCCTTTCGAAAGGAAGTTATGATTTTGAGGGAAAAGGATTTCAATCTGTTTTTACTCATTGTGTGTTATTTTGCAAAGCAACTGAGCAATTTAGGATAAGGCTTAACATTTGACTTGAGGGAGATAAAGATATTGCGTGTTGGGGCTTGCAATTTGAAGATAATTGACGGAAAAGAGGATAATGTGGTAAGGTGTCCTTACAGTGAAAACTTTTGCATTGAATATAAGCTGTTTTGAGGATTGATGAATGAAAATAATTGAACATTACACTTACCTTATTAATGGATGTGACTTATTGTATGTATATCCTTACCTGGAAAGAAAGAAAATTTATTTAAGAAACAGTATGCAATAAATTATATTATTCATAGTGAAATTGAATATCATTTCAGAACGAAAAAATGCTTAAGCTATTGTTCTTTCTTGAATGTCCTTTTTTTCTTACCGTATAGTACCCTATTCCCAGCTTATAACAACCATTCTTTTGTCTCAAATATTTTGTCTTAATAGACAAAGCGTCAAATTCAAAATCGTCTAAAATAGGTCAAAATGCTTCCAGTAGACGTTCGTGTTCCGTCTGTGAGTTATATTTTTCGCACAAATGAAAGGGATTCAACCCAAACTTAGATTTTGGAACAGCATTTGTATAGCAAATCGTGAAAAATGCAAGAATATAATTTAGGCACAGAACTTTTTAGAGAAAAAACGAAAGCGCCTTATTTGGCACGGCTGAAGGGATATTGTCAAAAATATGGAAAAATACATACCACCGGCAGGTGGTAATAAACGAATTATTAAATAAATTAAAATGATTAAAAACACGCGACGAGCTACCGGCATAAACCAAGTGTCAAATATGGCGAGTTCAATATCTCACTCGCTCCAGCATTGAGTCACACGCAACCAAACAATGCAGTGCGAAATAGTCTCACTGTAATCCAACAAAAGAATCATAGTTGAGGATATTGATTGACAATTAAAACATTGTCAATGAGATAGTATAATAGCTGATTAAAGGAGTGCATCAAAAAGTCTAAAATATATTGTAGGTACATGAACACATGGATAAATAAAAAATGTGAACGACTGAGTCGCACATAACTTTCTCGTTTCAGCAAATGTTACGTTTAAAATCATACCCAATAAAGACGTACTCAGGTTGAGTAACTGAACCCTTGTTAATTAAAAAAGTAATACCATACTACATAGATATAGGTACGTAGATATTACCTACAACACTTTATTACTTAGATACTCTCGTTAACTACAGGTCATGGTAATTTCGGGTATCATTTAAGGAAGATGGGCCTTAGAGAAGATGATACTTGTAAGCTATGCCTGGAGGAATCTGAGACAGCGGCACATATATTGTGTCAATGTCCGGCTTTGGCTGGCAGAAGAATGAGGATCTTGGGAAAACATTGGGTCGAGATCCATTGTATGAAACAGATCTCACATAAACAGATGCTAGCGTTAACACAAGGAATCGAGCTCAGGGAAGGACTCTGGAGAAGTCCAGAGAGTCTCTCTGGGTAGGGTTTATAGTGGTAGGGAGACGAAAAGAGACCCAACAATGGTGGTCTGATTCGAATATCTCTCGAAAATTTATATATATATACATAGATACTTTCAAATTTCACCCGAACTGACATCGAACTGGCAAGTAGGCGATGAATTTCGAATTCGGGATTTCGGTAGTCATTTTTGAGAAATATTGATAAAATGGCGAGTAAAATGGCTATATTCGAGTTTTCTGAGAAAAACTAAGTACGTGATCATATGTTTAGAATGCTTATGTTGTCTTTAATATGTATTTTTATCAAAATCGTTAGAGCGGGTTTTTGTAAAATTATGCTGACAAATGTTACAATTTGGATTCGAAAAGCACTCTTATTAAACAGTTTAGCTGAAAACTGAGTACGATGCATTCTTCAGAATATAAACATTACCTAGGAGTTACATTTTTAACCAAATCGAAAATGGCGTTTTCGAGATATGAGCAGTTTTTAGAGTACGATTTTTAGCGATTGGGGTGGAAATCGAATGACGTACTTATGGTTCAAAATACACTGTTTTGCAACTGTTTATTTCAAAACTGAGCAAATAGTATTACTATGGATTTAAGCATTACCTGTCAGTTACATTTTCATCCAAATCAAAAATGGCGTTTTTGAGATATGAGCAGTTTTTTAAAGTACGCTTATTAGGGATTTGGGTGGATATCAAAGGACGCAGTCTTTTTAGAGAAAAACTGAGTTTGCTATCAAGTAAAGAAAAGAATGATAATAGTACCTTAGTTTTTTTTAAATCGTTTTTACCGTTTTCGAGAAAAAGCCATGTTTCAAAACTGCCGTTGCTGGACTTTTTAGCGAAAAACTGGGTACGCAGTCATGTTAAGCATGCCTACATTAAGCTAACTACCAAATTTGGTTCAAATCGCTAAAGCCGTTTTCAAAAAAATCTAAATTGTTTAATATATCTCTCTCTTACTACGTATACTTACGGGAAAGTTAAAAACAGCATTGCCAGCTGTTCAAAACTGACAATTTTAGCTTACTTGCTACCATTTTGAGAAAAGCTATGTATTGTCATTGATTTTAGACTGTTTGTTCAAGGAATCATCTATTCCTTCATTCAGTAAAAGTCTCCAGACTCTACAGATATATTCAAAAGAACTGTGCTAGGCGCAGTAGTTCAGTGGTTAGTGTGCTGGCCTACTGTGCAACGTGCGAGGGATTCAATGTTCGATCCCTGGAAAAAAAACAGAAATTAACATCTTAAAGTTTTTTTCCGCTGCGCCACCTCTCGCGAACGTCTGACAAACATCCGAGAGTATAACTATCCTGAAAAATGTTCTCAATTCAGTCGTTTGGACTCGGCATAATATTGTAGGTCCTTCTTTGTATCGAAAAATAAAAACTCACACGAAACGAACTGAGTTTAAAAAGCGGACTTATAACTATCGCTATCATGGCTATCTCAGATTGTAGTAAAAAGCGTTATATAAACAAAAAATAAATTGTGGGGCACGTCATTCTACGAAATTATAAACATATTAAATAATGTACTAGGTACCTACTCAATGGTAGCTTTCTTGAAGGTACAAAGGAAGCGATTTATGTTCAGTCAAAATATCGTTCATCCAAGGAAGGTAGCTATAAACTGATAATGCCCACATCTACTAACAAAATAATGGATGAAGAGACAGCACTATATGCAAATAGTGCTCTAATAGAAGAAGCTATATAGACAGAGTATGTATTTACAGCTATATACTCAGGAATGGCCAAGTAGACCAACTTCAATATTGCTACCAATTTTATATCATTTCTCCAAGAATATTAAAAAAAAAACTTAAACTTTGCAGGTGTAATAGCTAAATATCATAAACTGAACACTTCACACGTGATATCTATTACACCACTCGCTCTTCGTATGTAGCAGTAGCAGCTGCAGCTGCAGCCATAAACAGACTAAGCACTTCTAATTTAAGCTTTCACTACTCCACATGTGGCACTAAGTGATTTTTACGATGAAAGGACCATACGTGGTCTACAATTTTATATTTCTCAGTTCTTATTATAATCTATATCCAATGGTGTTACAAACCATAGTCCCTGACCGAATAAGAAACTTTGGGGAATGTTCCTGATTTGAAATTGAAACCATGCGATAGGCTAAACACAATTGAAAAATATTCTCTTGTTATGTACGGTTGGGTCTATTGTTTGCAATAAGTTTCAAGATTTTATTTCCCACTTCAACTTTTTGAAAAAGTGGGTCTAAGACCTGCCGATTGATTTATTTCTACGTGCAATTTCGCACAAACATATTCCGCTCAGCCCTAAGGCGATAAACATTTCAATAAATTGTCTAAGTAATTTAATTTGAAGCGCATACCCACCAAGTTGAAATATATTATTCATAACTCTCGCTTCCATTACGCACCTTGGAAAAGAAAAGTCGAACCATCCCCTTGTGGTAAATTCCAGAGCTCACCCTTAACAACAAACTTTCTTTTGCATATTCGGAAATTACATGAAATGTTCCCAAACACCGCAGAACCAGCATCTCCTCCCTGGGTCTTTTTTACAATTTCCAAGGAAATAAAGGAGGCTCTTCTACATCTGGTAAGGCTCGTAAAAATTCAGCCCGATTTGGGGTGTAGACGAAAAGTGTGTCACCGGAAGTTGGTTGGGCTTCGTGACCAAATAACTCATCTAGCTCATGGAATTCGGAATGCCATCGCACTTTGGTGAATGACACTTTATGTCGTCATTTCACAAAGCGAACAAACGTGTTTGCTGTGTTTTTTTTTGTTATTACCCTCAAAATCATCATCATCATGCCACATTGGAGGGATGATTGAGGAAATTTTTGAACGAAATCGCTTTAATGCTCGTAAAACGAAACTGCTGGGATGTGTGAGGGGCATTTTAGTGACCTTGTTCTTTTGGCCAGTATCACCATCACCAGAAATTCTTTTGAGCCACCACAATGGCGGTGAATCATTAGAAATGATAGCAAATACCCATTCATAATGATAGCGACTGGGGTGGCATTTAAATGAATTGGCATATTTATCAGAAGTGCTATGTCAGTTTATTGAATTTTTTCGAAATATTATTGATGGGCATGCAAATATGAGCCTTCGGAAATGGTGAGATTGCAAAAAACAAGATCGAACGGAAAGCTTCGGACTACCAAATTTGAATGTCAATTCCAATTGCCCCATATACAAACATTGGTATAGGTACAATGATTTTCAGCGAGTTACAATTTGTCACTATGGACAGATTTAATCAGCATTTGAATAAACACCGAAAAAGCTAACTAATTCCAAATGATTCGGCTGGAAGAAGTTCAAAGATATTGTTGTTGGTATACAGAAAATAGGCCTTGAAAATTGTTTTTACATGATACATTATAGGTATGGTTTTATTTATAGGAGCGGTTCAAGTTTCGGTAACCAAGGATGTGTCAACTAAAAAAATGTGGATGCACTGCTGGTTAGTGCTATTCAAATTATGTCAACTGAATAGTTTCCATTGCTTGACATTACATAGGTATACAAAATCCTTCTAGTCTATCACACATTGGGTTGTAACATTAAAGTAGAGCTACAGCATTTTTCCTGCAAACACTTACCTTTTGTAGTGAATTACCCCTCAAACCGCTCGCATCTTTCAACGTCAGAAAAGCCTCAAATTAACCCTACAACCCTTGTTATAATTGTCGAAGAACCCATGATTGTATACATCGTGAGACACTTCCGAAAAAGTGGTTGTTGTTGAACGGAAATAAGAAAAATAGTGATGTGCCGTTGTACACACTAGTCTTTAATACATTCAAAGTTGGGTAATAAATTAAAGTGCTCAACGAAGTCGTTTGTAGATGCTCACACAATTTTGAACGCTGTTAAGGTTTAACTGATCCAAATTTGAATGATGGGAATTTAAATGTATGAAAATTGTAAAGGAAAAATGAAACAAGTAAGGATCTATGCCTAGTTCCTCACAATCACTCGTTTCAATGAGTCGATTCGACGAACATTTCATTTTTTATTCTGATCCCATCTTACCTCCGTGTCAGATAGCTATCTCTAAGTTCTTCTAGTTTGTGGACGTTCATCGAAAAACAGTTTGGGTTTGGGTAAGACTTGTTTTTAGCGAAAAATGGAGCCAGTGTTTGTCGAAACGGCGAAGATTACCTTCTACGAAACTTTTAGTGTTGTACGATTCGACCTAATATTTAAAACAAAAATACCAGAAAGATTAACGAACAAATAAGAGTGGACAGCCGTAGATCCCATAAATGTAAAAAAAAATTGTCAATTTTTACATTATTATTGTCTTTAAACGAAATGGCTCATGAGTAAGCAATCGTGCCATACGTATACAACGAAAGCATGCTGGGAGCATAAAGTTGAACTTTGCAATAAATTCTCAAAATGGATTATTTTGCGACATTGGGTTGTTTAAAACACATGTATGTGCTTCCAACCAATGTGTTAATTTTAGAAACAAGTTGAATTATTTTTGACTATAATTTAATCAACAGAAATTTCCATTGATCGTTCCACAATTTACGAGAAACGCTATTATACTCCTAACATAAGCATATTGGTTCAGTATTTACTGAGTCGATTGGAAAAGCACACATACCGAATCTGAACGTCCAAACAAACAACCAAGAGTAAACTTTTCAATTCAGCCGTTCGGCTACGATTACACGGCCTACGATCACATCCCTTAAGCCTTTTGAGTCATTTAAATGGCGCTGCGCTGTGACGTAAGGATGTCGCAGTAGAGCAAAATTCAAGCTACTATTCGTCATTGGTCCATTTGCGAAAAAATTGCAATCACACGAAATGACTATCATCGTCAGTTTTTTTCTCAAAATCAAATTAATGACACTGCGAGTCATTTAGAATTTTCCGTTGGGATGTCATTTCCTATTATTTCGATTTCGCGTCATTTTTATCTGTTTTGCGATCAGACGGTAATGTCTGTCATTTAGTGTTTTTCTCTCGGCGAAGACGCACACGTTCAACTTTTTTAATTAAATTAAATAGGAATTAACAGTAACAAGAAAAAAAAATATTATAATAAATAAAAAATGTCAAAAAGAACTTTGGGGATGATGGTGGAAATTGAGGAGACGGTGTATTTAGCGGCGTGTATGCTGGAAAAAGACTATCTTGATTACGAGCCAAGTATTTGGCAAATGAAGTAATTCAGCCGTCGCGAGGAGAGTGGATTTTGTGTTGGATTACTACTCGAATTGCGCCAAGAAGAACCTGAACTATATCGCAATGTCCATCATATATCAGCCAATCAATTGGATTATTTGTTGAGGTTGGTGAAGCTACCAGTGATGCTATTCTGGCATGTTTAATGCTAGATCTAGCATTTTTGCAGATTTGAAAGCATTTTTTTTTAAAAAAGAAAAATGCTAAATGCTTTTTTAGCATTTTCTTAAATTTTTCCAATTTTAAATTTTTATGTTTACTTTTCATTGAAATGTTGGTTTCAAGCCATCCTATGGTGAGATGCAGTGTAGATGTAGAGTGTAATAAGTATTCATTTTTCAACTATTTTCCGAAATGTGAATGCAGTGACGGTGTATGGAAAGTGGATTGATCGCTTGTATTTGTATCGTATTCGTGTTTGATGGTCAAAACTTTAAGTTTGTAGTGACCTAACAAGGATGATTAACATTTCGTTCGCAGCGAGTTCATCTAGGGATTGGGAAATCAAGACGATACATGTATTGTGTGAAATGGTTGACGTTGCGGCAAATGTTGATGGAAGAGTCGCTGGCGATTGCTAAGCCCTAAGCCCCAACCGAATAAAAAAGGCGAACATTATAGTGAAAGTTTATACGAATTGGAGAACGATATGGTTCTGGTGTTAAACAGGAATACGGGAAATATAGGAACGGATTCGTTTCTTTAAAAAAGTTACTCCTTGTTCATCTAAAGTAGGCTAAAAAAAATGGCACCATGTTTTATTCCAAGAAAACTTGTTCGGCCAGTGGTTTGCTGGGAACTATTAATACTGACATAGAGTGATGAACCAGAATGACATGTCGTGCTGCCAAATTTAACCACAAACAAATTTCTAATATTCTCTCATAATTTCATTAAAGAAACGAAGAGTCTCAGTGGAAAAATGTAGATATTTTTTAAATATGTAATTACTTGAAAAAGTCTGATGATCAATAAGTGTTCTTTTTCAAAACAGCTACTTATACCTAGTTCCGACCAGTAACTGGTAACAAGTATTTGTTGTGCTCTAGCAAATTCATTGGAGCTCCGCCTTACCCTTCAAAAGCTAGTTATTGTCTAGGTGTTAAAGTTTTGCTCAATGCAGTTCTTCAATAAAATTTGTTATCCTACCTAACTAATATCTACCCTCTAGTGATGTGTTTGCCTAAACTTGAAAATTTTTTTTCGTTACGCTGAAGTATCTTATTTTAATCGCTTCATTTTCTTTGTATGTAACAACTTCTTTTTCTATAATTTAATAAAAATTGCTCTTCCATTAAATAGAAAGAAATCCTTTAAATTTTCGTAGTTGAAAGCGGATTATGAAATAGGTACCTACACATTTTAAATTATTTCCGTATTTGGAAGAATGCATTATGCAGTTTGTTTGAAAGACTGATTAAAGTAGGTATATCAGCACAGAAGCACAACTGGCAATCAGGCTGCGGGCTAAGCTACATGGCCGCTGCTGGTGAGAGTTTTCGATCGTTGCGATTCTTTTTTCGCGTATCGCAGCCAACGATAAAGTGCATCATCCCATAAGTTCTCGAGGCTGTTTACAAGGTTATTGTAACCAGCGGTGATGTAAACTTATATAAGATTTGACTGCCTCAGTCACCACCAAAAACCTCTCAACGAGGTAGGACACCCAAAATCGCAGCCCTATTTCAAAAAATACGTTAATTGGGTTCGGTCCCTATATTAAATGCTGCGTCATTTGTCATTTGCGTAGAAAAATGGCATGGCATGAATTTGTCATTTTTTGGAGGCTGCGCTTAAATGACGCAACAGCAAAAAAGTTTAGTCATTTGTCCTAGGCGTCATTGAAGAGCGATCACATGGCCAATTTTTTTCCATCATTTCAATGGCACAAATGTCATGTCATTTGGTCCGCCATTTTCCCAGTCATTTAAATGGCGATCACACAGAACGGCATTTAAATGACTGCTTTGTGACGCCATTTTTATGTCACAGCGTCATTTAAATGACGCGAAAAAATGGCCGTATAATCCTAGCTTTATTCCTGTCATAATAATTCAAAAAAATCACAAAAACGAAGGGTTGTGTGAATCGAGGCCTAGGGTTCACACAACAATATACATTTTTAATATCGTTGCTTAATTTGGTTGGACAACATAATCTAAACCGCATCGAGGACCTTAAATTTTGCATATTACCTATAAACAAACCAACACCCTCAGAGAACCCCACACTTAGATCCACTATTTTCGTTCCTGTCTGTATGTTTCTCTAAGCCACGCAACGACTTGTCACAAGCCGTACCCAATTTTTATGAAACCACAACTTTTCCTTTATAGCAGCACAAGTGGAAAACATGACTCCCCAAAGCCACCAGATATCTCGTTAACAACCATTTTTACACATTTCATTTGCAGCAAGCAAGCACCACAAGCACTGCCACCACCATCACCTATAGCAACATAAAAACAACTTCACACAAACTCTGGGTTGAACGAATAGCCAGAAGGCATGTATGGCGCTGGTTGGCACAGATAGTATGTCCTTCCTGAAACATTTTCGAAGCAAAAATGACCATCCTTCTGGAAGACTGAACAATGAACATTTCCTTGTAACGTATACTTAAAAAAAATTATTTTCTTACATGTTCCCGTTTTGACAAACCGTATCCTACACCACCATTCTTTTTCACTTGGCTTTATGAATTTCCTTTTCCTACCTCCCTCTCAGCGTTGCCGTATCTATTCCCTGATCTATTACGGGGGACAGAATTTTTAAAAATAGGAAATATGTGAAACGGAAGTGATAATGAGAAAAAAAAAATATTTGATTTAATTTTATTTTGCCTCACTCAGGTCGGCAAAGGAAATTTGAAAACATCTGCTTTTGATGGCCCAGCTGAGTCCAGTATACACAGCAGGAACACTTACGAGTAGAGTGAATAATTTTGATTGCCACATATCCAGAGAATACACAAAGTGGAGTACGAATGTGTGCTAAATAAATGTCATTAAGTTGAAAATTCCCTCCTTTGGCAACAAAAAGACCGAAACGTAGTAAATTTGCATGTGTATGCCGAGCATGAGAAGAATTTTTGATTGCATTTTAAATATTTATAGGGATGATTGGATGATGCTGATGTTGAGTTAATGTCAATGGCAACAGTGATGAAAGATGATGCACTTGTGATTGCCGTAAGCCGAATGCTGATGCATGTCGGAAATCGAATTTTCATTCGCAATGACATTTTTAAGTAGATGTAAGCTTATACGTTTTCCGTGATTTATTATTCCTGGGTTTGCAGGCAATTACCATCGTTCTGCAGAAATTGTATTACGAAAAGAGCATAGTTGATATGAAAGACATTGGTACGAGTATGCTGAGTGAGATGCTTGTTAAGAGATTTTATGAGATGTTTTGCGAATTAAGACGGACTTAAGGTTAAGACGAAGTAGGTAATATGTACAATTTTGATAATTTGAATTTCCTTATAAATTAAGGGTGGACATGCAATTATTTTCTTCTCACAGCTCCAAAACATCAATTCTTTGAACAGAAAGCAGAGAAATTCGACGAAATCTTATACAAAACAATTTAAACGACGATTGAGGAATATAATGTTGTGGTGAGAATCAACACAAGCTTATCATCTTAAGTTTACATCGCCTCCACTTAGACAAAGTATACAGCTTCGAGCGTCTAGAGTGTGGTAACGAACATATTGTAAATCGCCGAATCATTACACGAAATCTAAACATCGATTGTCCGATCCACCAGAATCCCTCCTACACGGATTCTTTCTCCTCCAGTCTTCGTTCTGTTATCTGCAAGATTGTGTAAACACTTGTCACCATTCTTCAAAAACTTTGCCCCTATCGATGAAGTGTTCATTCATTCATTCATAAATTTTCAATGGTCCGCTTGTTCATTAAGCGGCCCATAGACACCACACTTGTGTCTGCACCGGTGTACTGTGTACTGACACCGGTGTGGCATTCCGCCATACACGTCACACCGATCGAGACACCGACACTAAAAATTAAAAACTTTTGATTTTACTCGCTCCGTGTCTGACACCAAAATCGGTAAGCGCACCAGCCCACACACAGGACACATTTCTGTACACCGACACCGGCGCAGACACAAGTTTAATGTCTATGGGCCGCTTTATGTGGGTCGCGGGTGTAGGTTGCTCAAGTGGACCCCCAATAGTTCTCCATTCTCCGCCACCGACTCTAAATTATCAATGGCAGTCTCCATACGGGTAGAGGAGAGATTATAAACTTGGTCTAACCATCTCATCCTTGGTCTACCTAGAAGACGCCTACCTGATGGTACGGTTTCCATAGCAATCCTGGTTGGGGACAAGCGTTTAACATAACCAAACCACCGAAGCATGGACCGCTCCGTCCGGAGAAGTAGCTGTACGACATTGAGTTCCTCACGTATTCTGGTATTTCTAATGCGATCTCTACGGGTCACACCAGCAATTCATAACGGAGAAATCTTATTTTGGCAGCTTGTATCCGCGATCTTATCCTTTCGGTAAGAACCCAAACCTCATGACCATAGGTGAGAGTTGGAACAAACATCGAATTAAAGACTGACAACTTAACTTTGACACCAAGTTCAGTCCTCCTAATAACAAAATGACCAAGCTGTATCTAAATTGACCCAGCCTGACCAATCCTACAGGAAAACTCAAAAACTCAGCATTGCCCCTTCCATCACTCGTAAATAAGATCCCGAGATACTTAAACATGCAGAGTGCATTGAACAGGCGTTCTGGAGATGACCATCACTTCAAATTTGTTCACGTATATCTTCATTTCAGCTTCAACACAAACGGCTACAAACCGATCGAGTGCGCGCTGAAGTTCAGTCTGAGAGAAACCAAGGATGACCAAGTCATCAGCAAAGACCAAATGACTTATCCTCAGATCTCCCAATTCGAAACGTTCTTCGCCAAGACTGCGCTGTAACATCCAATAATATAAGTAATGAAAAGGAGAGGAGACAAGATGCACCCCTGGCGAAGCCCAACGCCTACGGGGAAAGGTATTTATCTAACGCCGCCGTTTACCCGAACACAGCTTTTAGAGTTTGTGTAGAGAGATTGAAAAGGTCTCAAAAGAGAACCGTCAATTCCATACTCCTGTAAAACACTCCATAGCTTACCTCGAGGGACACGGTCGTATGCTTTGTCCAAATATATGAAACATGCGTAAACAGGTGTAGTATACTCCCAAGCCTTCTCAAGTACCATTCTAGTCGGTTTTGCTCCAGACCACTTTAATGACACGAGAGAGCCATTTAAATCCCTCTTCACTTGAGGCCTTGAGCATTTCTGGCCGGATTTCATACACTCCGGCAGATTTGCCAGCTTTTTGCGATTTGATCTCAAAAGTGACTTCCTGTATCGTAGTACTATTTCCCGCCCTACTTAAGGCGATGGATCCTGGATTGGATTGAGCAATTCAGAAAACTGCTCGCTCCACCTCCTCATTAGACAGAAGTGCACCATCTTTGGATTTGACTCCTTCAATAATGTTCCATTTCCTCCCTCTAAGACGGCAGATGTTCTGCCAGAACACATTTCTTGCAGATCTGTGATCACGGCGGTCTAATTACGCCGATTGTTCTTTAGCTGCTTTAACAGCCAATTTGCAAGTTATTCGCGCCTCAATGTATTGGTTTCGAGATGGAGAGTCTCCCAAGTGAATCCACACCTTGAAAGCCTTCTTCTTCTCTCTGATGGCTTCTTGAACTCCGGGCGTTTTAAACCACGCGGTTCTTTTCTCGTTGGGCTTGCGTGTCAAATGGAGTAAATATAATAATACTTAAGAGAACAAATCCAAGTTAAGACTTTCTGTAAACGTCATTTTATGATTTTTTATGTACGAGTACCTACATATGATGAGAGGACCTTCGTAAAGTCTACTCTTAGCTTAACTGTAGGAATCTGTCATTATGAATACATCGACATAAAACTTGAAACCCGCTCCCTCTTAACTACTTGGGATCGGGGCTTTATTCTGTACATATTCCATAATTCTGTAAATCTCTCAAAAATGTTGAATGAATAAAATTCAGTTTTTTCAAGTTATGTTTTTCCAAATTTCTGATGGATATGCACAACTCTTCGTAAATTATTAAAAAATTCTGTTTTAAATTTGTTGGTTTCCAAAATGTGGGCGCAGTAGCGCAGTGGTTAGTGTGTTGGACTGCTGTGCGAGGGATCCCAGGTTCGATCCCCGGAAAAACACAAATTACATCTTAAGGTTTTTTCTACTGCGCCACCTCTCGCGAAAAGCTTCTCAATTTAGCCGTTCGGACTCGGCATAAAATTATAGGTCCCTTCCATTCGTCCCAAAAATAGAAACTCACACAAAACGAATGGTTGCGAGAAGCTAGGCCTAGGGTGTCTACACGCCTGTTGCGCCACCTATTTATTATTTTTTTTCCCAAAATATTGAATTGTTTATTTTAACTCTAGGTATACGTTATCAAACAGTTATGCTGTGATACGTTATAACACAGCAGAAACATAAATGAAACTCAGACCGGAAAACTTAAGCATATTATCTACTATCTACATAATACAAAATTAAATTTTTTGATATTCTTATAATGATCGTTGTTCGCTTCTTCTCTAATTTGTCCCCATTTCGAATCCTTTCCACTTTTTTTTTCGAAAACAAGTGGTAGCATTCGCTATAGTGTTCACAGGCACTAAAATTGGGCTGTTTAACATCTGCCATCAACAACAAGCATATCTTGGTGTCTTGGTGGGGCTTGCCTTTAAAGGGCGGCAGTAGTGGAAGTTGCAGTTAGGTTATACTTAGTTGAGGATAGTTTAAATTAGTTAAGTTTATAATTTTGATTTTGGGGTAAATAAAGTTTAGTTAGATTTAAATAAGTAGATTCGCAGCATTTAAAACGGAAGGATTCCTTGGAGGCCCAGCTAAAATATAAGTTTTCGGGCATTCTTTTCCCCCTTATACTCTCTCTCCTATTAGCTATCCTATTTTGTTCATGAGCCGTCCGAAGTCAATTTAAAGCAGGCTTTTCATTTTTGTTTTCTCAAAAACTATTAAAAAAATCACTTAACACATTCGCTGCCAAGCCAATTTTGGCAATATTTCCGAAAGTGAAAACCTTAAGTGTTTTAACCTTACTTACTTACTTAGATGGCGCTACAGTCCAGTTAGCACGATCTTTGGCTAACTGCCTCCAGTTGCGCACTCCAAGTTGGTTGAGGTCCCCTTCCACTTGTGCGCGCCACCTAAGGCGAAGTCTTCCTCTACTGCGTTGTCCCTCCGGGTTGGAATCGAAGACTCTTCGGGCCGGAGCGTTGGTGTTCATTCGCTCTACATGTCCTAGCCATCTTAGTCGACTGATACGTACTTTTCTGACAAGGTCGATGTCGCTGTACAGCTCGTAGAGTTCGCTGTTAAATCTCCTCAAAGTTATAGCTCAAAGTTATAGCTGTCTATCGTGACGTTCTGTCCGATTCGTCGATGTTGTGTGTCCCTTCTAGTTGACAGCATATATTTTGTTTTGCCCTGATCCACCACTAAACCCATTTTTGCCGCCTCTGTACTGATACTTGCAAACGCACCAGTGACAGCTCGCTGTGTCCTGCCAATGATGTCGATGTCGTCAGCGTATGCAAGTAGTTGCACAGACTTTTGGAAAATTGTGCCCCTGGTGTTGGCTTGCGAGTTTCGCACAATTTTCTCAAGAATGATGTTGAAAAAGTCACATGACAGCGCATCACCTTGTCTAAATCCTTTTTTGACATCAAAGATCTTGGTGAGATTGTTTCCGACCTTTACGGAGCAGCGAGCGTTCTCCATCGTCATTCTGCACAATCTGACAAGTTTGGCAGGGATGCCAAAACTGGACATGGCTCTGTATAGCTTGTCTCTATAAATGCTGTCATATGCGGCTTTAAAATCGATAAATAGGTGATGAGTATCGATTTGGACTTCTTGGGTTTTCTCCATGATCTGGCGTAGTGTGAATATTTGGTCGGTTGTGGACTTACCGGGCCTGAAACCGCACTGATAGGGTCCAATCAGTTCGTTGACAAATGGTTTCAGGCGTTCACACAGTACGGCAGACAGGATTTTGTAAGCGATGTTAGGGAGACTGATGCCTCTATAGTTGGCGCAGTTTAGAGGGTCTCCTTTCTTATGGATCGGGCAAACAATGCTGAGGCTCCATTCATCAGGTATACCTTTCTCTGACAAAATGTTAGAAACGAGATGGTGTATGCTCTCTACCGAGTCATCCCCAGCTGCCTTAAAAAGCTCGACCGATAAACCGTCCGGTCCTGCAGCTTTGTTCGACTTCAGTTTGATATTGCTATCCTTACATCATTTTGGTCAGGTGGACGGAAGTCTTGGCTTTCATCGCCCAGGTTGAATGGTTCCTGGGTTTGTGTCGTCTTCGCCGTTTAGCAGTCTACAGAAATGGTTTTTCCATTTCCTCAGCATCGACTGTGACTCTACTACAAGGTTTCCTTGTTCGTCTCTACAGGTCTCTGTTCGGGCCTTGTTCCCGTGACACGTTCTTTTTACCTTCTGGTAAAACTTCCGAAAATTGTTCCTGGAGTAACGCTTCTCTATTTCTTCGATCGCGCGCTTCTCATGCTCTTTCTTTTTCCCCCGGAGACGCCGGTGTTCTTCCCTCCTGTTTTGATCTTAGAGCTCACGAGCAGCTCTAGTCCTTCTTTGCAGCGCCGCTTTGTATGCCTTTTGTTTCGCTGCATGTGCTTGCCGGCACTCTTCATCAAACCAAGGGTTTCGTGGTGGTAGTCGGGTGAAACCTAGCACATCAGTTGCGGCTTTTCTGAGGTCTTCTTGACATCGATGCCACTGGTCTTCAGCACTTGATGCTGGCTGCACAGGACTTCTCGAGAGGTTGAGGGAGACGCGATCGGCAAAAGTTCTGGCGGTTTGTTGCGTTTGTAGCCGTTCAACGTTCAATCTTCTCACAGTATTTCCTCGTTGTTGTGGTGTCTGGGATATCCGCATGCGTACCTTGGCTACAACAAGGTAGTGTTCCGAGTCTATGTTGGCCGCTCGGAAAGTTCGGACATCTAGAATACTGGAGGAGTGCCTTGCGTCGATCGCAACATTGTCAATTTGATTGACCGTTTGATCGTCTGGTGACCGCCATGTTCCTTTGTGAATGTTGAGGTGTGGAAACCGTGTGCTTGCTATAGTAGCATTACGTCCCGCAGCAAAGTCAATTAGCCTAAGTCCGTTTCCAGACGTGGTGTCGTGTAGGCTGTGCTTTCCGATTGTGCTACCAAAGATGTCCTCCTTTCCTATTTTGGCGTTAAAATCACCTAAGACAATTTTAACGTCGTATTTAGGACATTGCTCATATGTTTTGTCGAGGAGCTCATAGAAACATTCTTTGGTAGCGTCGTCCTTATCTTCTGTGGGGGCGTGAGCGCATATCAGGCTGATGTTGGCGAATTTAGCCTTGATGCGGATAGTTGTAAGGCGCTCACTTACGTGTCGAAAGCTCAAGACTTCTTGCCTAAGTCTGCCGCTTACAACGAATCCGCATCCAAATAGACGCTGCTTCTGCTCTCTGTAGCAATCACCGTAGTAGATGTCACAGGTTTTCATCCTTCTTTTGCCTGGCCCATCCCACCGCACCTCCTGAATGGCGGTGATATCTGCCTTGTAGCAGTCTAGGGCCTCCGCTAATTGTTCGGCTGCACGCGGTCTGTTCAGGGTTCGAACATTCCACGTGCAGACCCGAACGTCATTGTCCTTTTTTTCGTTTTGCAGGGTCGTCAACAGTGAATCCATCCGTATCCGAGGCTCTTGGTTGCTTCGTAACCATTAATTTTTCCGTGGGTGGGTAGTTAGCCCCACGCACAACCCCCAACCTGGAGGACCAGGCCCTAAGATAACCCTAGGACAGCGGGTCGGATACTCCGTTGTCAGTAACCCACTTCGGGGATATGAGTGCTGCCGTTGGCCCATAAAGGGTTCATCCGCCACCATCTCTATTTCAGCACACTGACTAGTGCTGAAAATCCTTACAGACCTTTGCTCCAAATATGTCAGAGAAGCTCACGCAAGGTATCTGCCATCTCGACTGTTGACAACACCGTTGATTCAATCTTGTGTATTCATCCGCTGTATGTCCTCTTTCTGAGGGGCTCATGTAAAACCTCTGAGACTCGTTCAGTCAGTCATTCCGACAGAGCATTATAGTGTTGCTATTTTCTTCGTGTTCAACACTCGCGCTTATAAGTTTAGCAAGCCAAGCCCGGTTGAGCGAGACCAGTACCCAGTGGTTACCACGCGGAGGTAAAATAAGCACAATTGATGTGTATGAAAAAGTTACAACAGCTGGGCACCGCCAAGTTGATGCCAATCAGCGCCTACCCGATTCATACACACCCAACCACCGAATGTGTTTTAACCGTTTAACTAAAAAAATGAATATTATATTTTCGTACGAGCGATATCATTCAAATATGAATAACACACTATGTTTCCACAATGGCCGTGTCATTCATATGTGAATGACGGGACATTGGCAAGAAAAGGCCGTGACATTCAATAACGCACGACAATATGAACAAACCGAATAGGGATTAATTAGCCTGGCCTCTGGTGATCATAACTGTGTACTTAGTTTAAGAAAATCTAGAAAAATATGCCAGATACCTATAAACAAATTAAACAAAAAATTTGCAAAAAAAACTGAACAAAAAATCAACTTTTTTTCACTTCCGATATTTTTCAAAAATTTAAATGGAACATTTCACGTCATTCATTTTTGAATGTCATGGCATTATAGAGACATGCAACCGTCAAACACATGTAAATGACGTGGCCGGCACGGAAACATGAGTGTCATTCATATTTGAATGACGTGGCAGTGAATGTGTTAAAAGGAGTCTGATGATGAATTAGTGGTGTAGTTCGAAATAGCCATCATTCCTACCAAAGTGACTGTGTCTACGAATTGTTGTTAATGTAATGCTCTCAAACAATAATTCATAGACTGAAACATAATTTCCCAACAGAAATTGTCAGGGTCAATCCGAAACAAGCGAGAATCGTTGTTATTCCTCGCTTCCTCACTCTGTAATCTTGGATTTTTTTTGGCATGAAATAAAGTGAGCTAAGCAGGTGGTATATGTTGATAGGGCAAGAACAACCCCCCTGTCGGAAGAGCCGAGCGACAGCAAGCGTGCCGTGCGTTCCTTACCTAAACTAAAGCTACTCCTGTGGCTCGATCCTCGCAACAAAAGCACATTTTTGCGTTATCAAAACAGAGTTAAATTTTGGAAAAATTGAATTTTGAAACACAGAATTTTGCATAGAGAAATGTGATGCAATCAGAATTATGTCTCAAACCCAACCCGCACTTTTTGAGTGTACCTACTGTAGGATTTTGTGCTGCCAAACGTTCGATAAATAGACAATTTGGAAAGACAGCATATTTTTTTGTGAGGTTAAACAATTTTCAGAAGAACCGTTATTATTTTTTATTGTCACAATAAAAATGCAAGAGATAAATACTTACTTACGAGAAACTACCAAGGCAATGAATCATTGACATAAGCCAATTCGTTTATTATTCCCCATATTCTTATTAAAATCCGAATCGCTGACTAGAATACTGATCTGAGATTACAAGCTGTCATGTGTAATTTCTCCATTATGAGCTGATTGATTAGAAATTGTTCTTAACAAATTATTTACCTAAGCAATAAATAATATATGAGATACATCATTTGGGCATACATTGACATTGACAGTCTGAGGTTTATTAAAGAACACAAAAATATGAAAAGACAGCCCATTTAGTATACAATAAAACAAAGTACACGCCCTTCCATGTCATAACGAATATCACAAGGACATTCGATTTCGATTTACTTTAAGGGACTCTACCAAATGCATAGTTGATTACAAATATGTACTAGGTATTGTGCGTCACAGTCATTACATTATATACAAGGTGGGGCAAAAGTAATCCTCCTATCAGAAAATGCTATAAATTTTGCGATTGGCCCCTAATGTCAGTTCTGTTTTGACATTTGTGTAGTAAACACATGCGAAATACACGTTAATAAAAAATGTTATGCTACACTGCTCCAGAACGCGGAATATTGGTGACTATTTATTTGAGCAATAATCGGTCGGTGACTTTGGCACAACGTGAATTTCGTCGCAGATTTCCTAGCCGTCCAACGCCTACTGGTGAAACACTGCGACGTTTAGCCGCTCGCCTCGAAGAGACTGGCACAACACGAGATGCTGCCAGGCGTGGCAGACCCCGGAGTAGCCGTTCTGCAGAGAATATTGCTGCTGTAGCCGAAGATGTCATGGACATGAAGACGTCGCGGGCCAAACGGTTACTGTGAATGGTGAGGGCTACAGAGCAATGATCAACGAGTTCTTTTTGCCGCAACTTGATGAATTGGGATTGGAAAACATGTGGTTCCAACAGGACGGTGCAACGGCACACACTGCACGTGCCACAACCGATATGCTGAAGGATGCATTTCCCGGGCGCCTAATCTCCCGTTTTGGCGATTTGCACTGGCCAGCAAGATCGCCTGATTTGACCGCTCCAGACTTCTTTTTGTGGGGCTTTTTGAAGTCTGGGTTTATGTCAACAAGTCTCAGACTCTTGCAGCTCTTAAAGACAATATCCGTCAAGAATGTGAGGACCTATCGCCGGAAGTTTTGGCCAGAGTGATGGAAAATGCCATAAAAAGGGCTCAAATGACAATCAACTGTGGCGGCGGCCATTTACATGACATCATATTCTCGACTTGATGTAAAAATTAAAAGAACAAATAAAAATAATCCACAAGAAGAATCAAAATTTTTCATTTTTTTTTTTTTAATTACAGCCAAAAAACATCGGAAGGTTATTTTGTATTTGTTTTCAACAAAAAATTGTTAGTTATCTACTGTTTTCCGTTTTTTGTAAGGGTGTTGTTAAAAAAATGATTTATTCAAAAAAATGCCTACTCAAATCAAACAAGTTCCTAGGCGTTTAGAGACATTATTCTCTACTTTTCTTAACTTTAGTCCTTTCTTAATTCGATTAAAAAATATTAGTTCAATTATACAGCTTCTGGGAATATTTTTTGACATTTCGAAATTAAATTCCAAATGGTTAATTATAATTTAAAGTTGATTAAAAATTTGTGGCGCCTTTGTTAATTTCGCTGATGATTTAAAAAAATCCAATTTTAGATTAATTTTTACTTACTTAGATTAGAGGTAAATCTAATTAATCCCTATCCTTTTAGTTGATAAAAAGATGCTGTATTTCTTATCCCCTTTTGTGTGAAATATTTTCATCAATTTTAGTCGCATCAGCGAAACCATTTCTTAAACAATATCGAAGGATATAAGACAAGGAAAAAAGTTTCTGCATCAAACGAAATGGGAACAAAAGAAGAATCAAGTTTGACGTCCGATGGACCATTAGGTCGGTTCGTTTGAAGTTTATGGAGCGTATCTATTAGCAGATGGGTTTTGGTATCCGTTTCTCGTTTACATTCAAAAAAGTTTGGAGAAATAAAAAAAGCTAACGACTTTGCTTGTATGTGGCATATCGCATAATCTAATGGCGGAGAATGCATTTCGGGGATGTAAAACTATTTGCCACTGATTTTTGTGCGTACCCTCTGTTTAAAAAAAAAAAAACACCTGGATGTATATATTTTGGTTATTATTTTCCATTTATTTTTTTTTTTTTTTCAACTTCATTTCAATTTCAACCACAAGGGAAATATGAATGCCAAAAACATCCCCATTGGTACGACATGGCGTAAATTATTCTCTCAACACTGAATTCACAATGCAGACCATAAACTACTGCATTATGTTGGATCAGAATAAGAGTGTAAATATTTAAAAAAGAGGAAAATCAGAAAAAAAAATTGGCATTAAACATGAAAATTAAATTAAACATTTTTTTCATCGTTTAGTTTTGGCGCAGTTTATAGTACATAGAAACGAAATCCACGACCGGTACCTATAGAGAAAAATATATAAATGATTATGCAAAATGTGTTTTTGTTCGACTCCCTATAAAATTGAATACGTGTTTAGATGTCTGGCTGTAGTAACCTTGAACAGATTTATTATTCTATTTATCTTAAGTTGAGGTAATTTTGTTATCTTTTATCAATGTTCGTTAAATTAATTGCATATAATTTGTGTAGTGTTTAGCTTGGATGCTTGGAATTTCTAATTTTGTTAAGCTTAGTTAGTAGGACAGTAGGTATAGGTACGTACTGTCGTCAAAAAATATCTAACAATTAGAATTTATAAGAGACTTGCAAAAATCTTGCATTTGGAAAAACAAACAAAAAAAAGAATAGTCCAATCATCCGACTATCCATTGATGACTAATAAATTCCTCTCAGGACAAGAACTATTCAGGCAACAGTAGGCAGCAGCCACATAAAAAAATGTGCCCACAGAGGAACGCCACAGGGTGGAGTCATCTCGCCCCTAATATGGCTAATGTTTATAATTTATAAATAAAATTCTGGTGAAACTAGACAGGGAAGGGTCAAAGTTGTCGCGTACGCGGACGACGTGGTGATACTAGTGTCAGGTAAGTTTCCCACCGTGATTAGTGGAATTATGGGGGCCGCTCGAGGCAAGGTAAGCACCTGGGCTGCAAGTTGTGGCCTCGGTGTTAACCCGGGCAAAACTGAACTGATGCTGTTCACTACCAAAACCAAAATACCCGACTTTACCCTACCCCGTCTAAATGATCAACCGCTCACACTGTCGTCCAGTGCTAAGTATCTAGGTATCATGCTCGATCCAAAACTTAACTGGAAACATAACATTGAACATAGAGTAAGGAAGGCGTCGGTCGCTTTCTATGGTTGTAGTAAAACCTTTGGAAAGAATTGGGGACTTCAACCAAAGATGACCTTGTGGATGTACACAGCCGTAGTGCGCTCAATTCTCACGTATGGATCACTAGTATGGTGATATGCCCCGCCGTGGCAATGAGGTCGGCCCCAACAGATGCCCTCACTGTGCTCTTGCATCTTCTACCTCTTGACCTACACACAAAATATACCGCGTTATGCAGTGCTCTAAAACTCAAGGAGTCTGGATGCTGGACTTCAAGGCCGTATGGCCATACTAACATCCTGGATTCGTTACCAAACGGCATGGTCACCAAGCCGCCATCAAAGCCATCGATTCGGCTACCATATCCTCCAAACTGGTGCAGGAGTGCCGGAACGAGCTAGCCTGTCTAAGCGAACGTTTCAGGGTCACACTTCTCTGGGTTCCAGGTCATAGTGACATAACAGGCAATGAGCGTGCGGACGAGCTGACCAGGAAGGACTCAGCACTCCACGCATCGCTCTCAACGAAGGTCCACATCCCGCTAGAAGCGGTTAAGGGACAAATACATTCACATTTTCTGCAGAAAGTCAATCTCCGATGGTCGGGATTTACAAACTACGTCATATCAAGGAAGATGTGGCCTACCTACAACCAAAACAGAACAAATAACCTGCTAAACAGAACCCGACCAGATATCGCCAGAATCACGGCAATATTCACGGGGCATTGGCCAATTGGAGACCATGCGGCCAAACTACATAGGTATCCCATACAACCCTCATTGCCGCAGCTGCGGTAAAGCAAATGAAAAAGAAATGCTCTCTCACTTCCTCTGTAAATGTCCAGCTCTAGCAAAAGCCAGACTGCGCGCACTAAACCAACCATTCTTCGACGACCTTAGCGACATCTCGGGCAAAGGGATACAGGATCTTATCCGTTTTCTCAATTCCACAGGTTGGCTATAGGCACCGATCAGACCACATCCTTAACAATCACCACAAAATAGGTCACACGAGGCGTGGTAACAAAACGGCACACCATAGTGCTAATTGGGTACCCTACCTACCCAATCATCCGAATTCTTAAGCTCAACTGATAGAAAATTACTTTCATTTGACTTTGTTTAATTTCAGGACTTTTGTATCATGGACCTTGGAGAGAGATTTATATTTACTAATCACAAAAGTATATTTGAATGATTTTTGGTGGTTTTTAAGCGTGTTTCATTAGAAATTAGCAAAGATGCTTATAAATTTATTAAAACTGTCGAGTCTTATCAAAAATATCTGTTATTGTCGAAAAAACGTGAAAAAAATGTTTGACCTCTATAGAGTCCATATTAAGTCTAACAAGTAGACGTGTTATTATCTGCCTGGCTGATGCTTTGATACCCTCCTATGGGCATACAAGTCATTCAAAATGTTAGACTATAGGTACATGGGTTTAATATTGGTTTTGTGTGGGAGCTACCAGAACTACTAGACCGATATAGCCTATTTTCAATAGCAACCTGACGACTGTTAAAAGAAGTCCTGTCAGAAAATGTGGATTCGTTTGGACGCTATCTTTTTGAACAGTCAGACAGATAGACGGACAGACAGAAATATTTCTAAAATGTTTCTCTAAATGATGATCTGGACAAAAGATCCAAATGGATGACCATCAAATCCATAACAAGGTGTCAATGCACCTTCTTACATTCAGAGTCAATTCAGGAATCACATGACAGAGCTGCATATCCTATATCGCAAGATCGGCATCCGCTAAGTTGTGCTACATACTTTGAGCAAAGAGGTAGATTACCTCCAAGCAACTTCTCCTTCTCTACAAAGCACAGGTTAGACCAGGCCTGGAATATTGTTCCCATATATGGAGCTCATCCCCAAAACATTCACTTAACCTACTTGACAGCATACAGAGACGATCAGTTCGACTTATTGGAGACCATACACTCACATCGAATCTACAACCTATGGCGCAAAGAAGACAAGTCGCTGACCTTTGCTTGTTCAATATGTACAACCATTGCAGATATTCCGAGGAACTCAAAGACATTATAACTCGAAATGCAACAACTTTTGGGCGCTCCACAAGCCAGGCAGCTAATGTTCATGACCTTATAGTACACTTGACAACAGCGAGGACATAAACTTTCCAAAACTCCTTCTGTTACAGTTACAGGACAAGCAAACGTTGGAACTCGCTTCCTAAGGATATATTTTCAGAAGACTACAATTTGCAGCAATTTAGGTAAGTGCAGAACTAACATACATCGGCAAGAATCTCGGGGCGCTGGTGAAGCGTTATAGGTTCGCCTTTCCGGGAGAATATAAAAAAAAAAAAAAAAAGGTGAGTATTTCGTTCACAGTGACTTTTCGCACACCCATCGAGCAAACAGCGCAGCCTCAGTTGCCATCTGAATTTTTTATTGAATAGGATAATTTTTAAATATACTCTATTTTAACCACCACCGAGCATGTGGAGCACCCTATGCTTTTACCCTAAAATACAACTTTTTCGTTCAATTACGAAAACATAGCCCAAATTTAAGATGTATTTGGTAAAGTTTCCTGGCGTAATTAGTTAAATCTAGGAAAGGGCGTTAGCTTCTTGACATTAACAAGCGATAACTGAAGTGATGCTTTTTACCATTAGAACCAAAATACCATCTTCAATATTTTCCCGAATAAAAAACCACAGCAGTATAACATCCTAACATGTAAGAAAAACTTTTGACAAACAGTAGAAACTTCCACCAAGAATAATTCTTTGGATGTGGTTCTTTGGTATTGTGGTCGCTATATTTTTCATTTTACTCTACGTGTGTCGTGTGCTGAGGTTTCAAGTTCATTTTGTAAGATTCCTGAAAGCAGCCACATAAACCAATCCCTCAAAATTTCAGTAGAATTTCAATGAGTTATTATTTGGCAGAAAAACAATTTAAAAAAACCAACACTTTGGCTTGAATTATAGCGCTTTTCAACTACACCATTCATTTATTGGCCAAACTGCTTGAAGTATAATTGTTTAAACATTTTCAAGATATTCCTCTTTGAAAGAAAATTCTGTTTTTGTCCCCACGGAACGTTAAGAACCCACTTCACGGTGAATTGCCCAAGTGTCTGTCATCATTAGCATAGAGCATTATAATTTGTATGTTATTATTTTGAGTTTACCCTTTAAGGACTATTTTCATCGGTTTAACACCTCTGCGTGTCTGGAAAGCATCATTAAAAAATAAAATGTATCCTTCATTTTAAATTCCTTCATCGCACCCATACTTACGAACATTTTATAGCGAAATTCAACCTTAATCAAATTTAAATCCTTTTAAATCAAATAGCAATCCTTTCAAATCAACTGCCAAGATGATATCGTTGTTAAAAAGTTTACAGAAACGCGATAGCTTTAATATACGAGCAGATTTACAATACACTTTGCTATACATTCCTTCTCTGTGTATATAGACAAAATAGATAAAACCAGGATTTGGATACTTATTCTGCATCGTCTTTGTGTATCCCAACAAAAAAAAAATAATAAAAAATACGAATTTTAAATGTGTAAACTCCACAAAGGGTGTTCGATGGGATATAGGGATTATTACATATTATCTTTCTTCTTCTGAATTGATAAGTGGGAGGATGAAATTCTCATTAAAAATGAAAAATGTTTATCCCACTTTAAGCGGCGCAAGTTTCGAATTACTTATGTATAATATTATTCGGATTGATGTAGCTGTGAAAAAAATTCGCTAATCATGGAAACAGCATACTTTGTAGAATTTATTGATTTTGCATACCTATTTATCTGTCTCAAAGTGTCAAATAAAGTTGAAGTGAAAGTGATGCTGTTCGGAGTACAGAAGGCGTGAGTAAAAATTACAGAAATAGAAATTTCGATGAAAGCAATAAAAATAATGGTGTCTATTAAATTTTTTTTTTTTTTTTTGATATTGAATAGGTACCCCATTTTTCAAGACAGCTTCAATTTGCAAGTCCATCCTTAATTCGTTTGGTACATTTTAAATAGCCCCTCTATATTTGCATTCCATTTGTGGGTGAAGGCACTGTTGCTGTTCTAGTGATTTTGTCTCTAGATCTAGTGGATTTCTAAGATTCCCGACGATTTTTAATAAAATGTTCCATAATTCCTTGTGCTGAAATCTCTTACTTCCAAAGACCCTGAGAGAAAATAACCGTGGAACAAAATCTCCCATTTTTAGATTTGGTGTTTCAAATGGAGTTTCAAATTTTTTTAAATAATTTTTTTATAGGTACATACTATTAATTGAATGTGCAGTTAACTAATAAAAAAAATGTTACATAAAAATCAGATCATAAAGGTAATTAAAAATAGCTACATTTTAACAGCAGCATTTCTGTTGTTTTGTACTGACATTTCACTTGCTTGGGTATATACAAAGTTTATTATTATATTCTTTGCTTAATTTTATCGCCAATTTTTTAAGTCACCATTATAGAAAATGGCATTACCACGCGCCATGTTGCTTCTGGGTGAAGTTAAATTGAAGTTACAAAAATAAAAAAAAGTTGTAAATTGTGCGAAAAAGGGGATTTTAATGAGGGATTTAATAAGTAATTGCGATTTGTGTAGGTAGGTAGGTGAAAGATTTCTTCCCGGAAGATTTTGGAAAAAGAGAAAAAGCAGAGAGATTATGTCCAAAAAGAGAATTTCGAAAAGGCTTAACGTAGGGATCCCAATTTGTAACTTTTAATTATCTGCCTTTTTCCAACAGGTTTTTTTTTTTTGTTTTTACTTCAATTTGTTTTTTATATGTTTAATTTGTTGATTGTTTTGTTTTTTCATTTATTTTATTCTATAATAATTTACTTTTAAATAGGAGTAGGTATGCATTTTTTAAGAACTTACTTTCAGCTTGACATTTTAGCGAATTCTAGCGGATTTTTTTCTCTTAGCGGCAACACTAGGTGAAGGTCGATTTAGTAAAATTTTAAACAGATTTCCAATTATTTATCTATTCTGCTCACATGTCAAACGTTAGGGCTCAAGTAACGTCATAATAAAAGCTACTGATTATATGATTTATTTAACTTAGGATGCAAAAGATCGACAATAGGATTCTTTAAATGCACAGAGTCTCATTTTATTGCAACCAACGATCGGCCAAATATATTTAATCAGTTTTTTTATTAATTCACAAATTCCCCTGCTAACTCAGCAGCCGGATACCTACTCTCGATGTTCCATTACCCTAAACAATCAATTGCAATCCCCCATACAGTTAGAGGAGAGACTATTGACTTGATCTAACGTTGCTTGCAGTTGCAGATCTTTCGCCGAATTCCCCCCTTGACTGTTCTATGGGTGCTTTAACAAGAAAGCTGCATACTCCGGCTATAGATTCGATGCATATATTTACACCTGTTTAATTATATTCACTCCAATACTCTGCCTTGTGAGAAGATGCATTTTCAAGCATTTAAAGCTTCCACCACCCGCAACATAGGTACACTCCGCGCCACTTGAATAGCACACCCCTAAGGTCGGTTTTCTATTTGCCCACTGGTCCCAAACCATGCCTAGAGACTTAATTTTTTTTTAAATTAAAGTTAATTTAATTGTTTTGACTTGACTAGAAGCAAGATTTACAACTAAAGCTTTAAATATTAACAAAAAATTGTTAATTATAAACCAGCAAAATGTGGGGTATTAATTTTGGGCCACTTAAATAGAACATGCATTTGGTTTGACCGTTATCTTTGGCACGTGGACTCATATTTTTCTTTGATCGAATTTTGTTGTTATTTACGACTATTTAATTTACAAAAAAAAATAAAATGGGTGGAGGAAAAGCCTTAACAGAGCCGGAAAAAGGACAAATCAAAGCTTGAAGGACGCTCGCCTATTTATTGCCAAATTAGCCAAGAAAATCGAGAGGATCCGAAAAGTTATATCAATATTTTTAAGTAATGAGTCTAACTGTGAATAAAAACATGAAAGGCCACACACATAGCGTGCTTACTAATGCGAAAATGCGACTTTTATTAAAAAAGGCGTCAAATTCTCACGACTCTTTTCCAAAAATCAGAAAAAAATGTGGTATCAAAACAAGTCTCACAACTTAATCGTTGTATTATTTCGAATGCTAAGCATATAAAAAGACTAAAAATCAAGAAGAAGTCACCCCTTAACCTGGTTCGCAAACATCCTTTTTTGTCGCGCAGATATAACTTGGACTTAGTAAAAGTATTGTGTGGTATTCTCAGATGAAAAGAATTTAATTTGGAAGTACCGGATGACCATTATCTACGATTTCCACAAACTCCGCAAAGAGACTTACCATTTGGACCGGCTGCATAGCAGAGTTGAAGGTGTGATGGGGCCGTTTTTTTATTATGGCACATTCAAATTACAATTTTTGTCAGCCACACTGGATGCGTTTTCTTTCAATGGCATACTGATAAGGCTTTAACATATTTTTAACATATTTTCATACATACGTCCGGGTTGTTAAAACGTATTTATAGAGCCAAATTGTGGAGCTCACTCACCGGATTTAAATATCATCGAAAATGTTTGGCAATGGTTCACACGTCAAGTTTATGGATTGGGACAACAAAATTCGACTGTATCTAAACTAGTCCAACGTATCGAATTAGCTTGGAGCTCGATTTCGCTAAATTATTTGGCCAATTTGTATATGTATCCCTTCCAAATCAGATGTGTGAATTTTGGAGCAGAAAGGTGGCTCAAAACCAAATTGAACAATTTTTTTTTTTAAATAAAATACTCCAATTACCTTAAATTTAAGTAATGTTTGTGTTGAAAAGAAGCAGAATTCTCTAATATGTTTTTTTTGTTTAAGTGTTCTATTCAGCAAGTGGCGCAAAATTAAGACCCCATGTTTTGCTGGTTTGATATGATCTTTAAAAAATAACTTTTTATTTTAAAGGTTGGAAGCGATTGAGGAAAATAAAATAATTTTAAATTTCAAATTTCATTTTTTTATTAACTAGTAATTATAACATAAGTAGGAATAGTTAAAAAAAAGTAGCTATATTCAACAAAACAAACTAAAGAATTATTTTATAAAACTAAATTTAATCGCCTGGCCTTCTTTACTGCAAAAACATCAATTACTTCGTCAATATTTATTTCTATCTCCCGATGAATTGACATTAAGGCTAAATCAGTAAGTCGATCTTCACCGGTAGAGTTTTTTAAAAACGTTTTAAAGCGTTTCATCGTCGAAAACGTTCTTTCTGGTGTACATGTCGATACTTGTAAGGTTGGCAAAAGTCGATAAATGTTGGAAAAAAAAATTTTACTGCAGTCTCCTAAAGCTGTTATGGCATTCTGTGAACGCAGTGCCTCGGGTTGTTCATGACATTCTTCCACAGTGGAAACTCAGTCTTCTAGCTATCCCAATTCAAAAATCTTTAATCAAATTTAAAATTTTCTTCGTTAAATTTTGTTTCGCTTTTTCCAAGTATTGATGGGATCAAAATATATAACAATGATAGAACGCTCTTATGGTCCTCGAACCGCGTTTGGAGCTGAGTTATGAAGTCGTCCAAAAGGGGAATCATAATAACTATCCTACAAAAGTTTTCACGATCAGACGCTCAGACGCGTTTACATTGGCCCTATGATGCTGCTTCGATACTGTGGAATTTCCAAGGTTTCAGTTTCATCCACAATACTTAAAAGGCCTTGTGCAGTCTCAAAAATATCTTTAAATTCTGAACCAACATCTTCTCGAATTTTTTAAAACGTATTTAAAACAAGCTTTACGTGGTCCAGAGCTGACACTAGGTCACAAGAAGCGGATTGCAAAATTTTACACAATGGTTGTGTGTACGAAAACAAAATATTTAAGCAGCACAAGCTTATCAAAAAATCACTGGCCAAAACTGATTTTAAAAAACGGGAAGCTTTAGATGAGGTCTCAGACGCCTTATCAATACTCAACACATGCAAGGTGTCCACTATGCCTTTAAAAATTTCTTTGAACCTTAATAAGCCGTCATGATTTTCAACCCATCGAGTTTCACAAATAGACGTTAAATTCTTCCATTTAATTTCCGGATAATTTTTTTAACGTTTTCCTGCAACTTGCAGATAGTTTAAAAAAATTTCCAACCGATTTTACAATGCCAATCATATTAGATACTTATAGACTGAATTTGACAAGAATGTCCTAAAGCGAGGTTTAATGAATCTTCTGGGTAAAATTCCCGTACAACTGCTTGGACACCTTTAAAACTACCCCTCATAGCGGAAGCACCATCGTACAATGTCCAATTAAGTTGTTGCAATTTATTTCCAAACTTTGTAATACAGATAGAATTTTGTTAGCTAAGTATTTTTCGGTAGTGCTTTCTACATGGAGAAATTCCAAAACATCTTCTCATAAGATAAAAATGTCGTCTTTATAATCAACGTAGCGAACGCATATTGACATCTGCTCCTTTCGTGAAATGTCAGTAGTTTATTGCTTCAACTATTTTATTCTGAACAATATTACCACATACAGCAATCAATTCGTTTTGAATGGTAGGGCTTAAATAAGTAGCGTTCAAATTCAAATTTTCGAAATATTTTTTAAGATTTAAATGGCCACATTTGCTTCGCATTCGTAGCAAAGCTCGAAAATTACCATCGTTTACTATTGGTTCTGACTCATTAAATTTGATTGGACCAGAGTCACATGTCCCTCTTAAGGCTAATTCTTGCCGTCCACAAATCTTAATAGTTTCAACAATAGGTATCAATTGTATCCTATTGAAAAAAGTCAATGCTATGCCTGATTTGATTTGAATCTTTTTGCATTTAGTTAGGTAAAATGCCGAATTGGCTCATTTTTGTTAGGATTTGCTCTATTCTGGTTTTAAAAAAGTGCACTTGTTAAAAATTTCGGGAGGGGTTCAAACCCCCCCCCCCCCTAGCTACGGCCTTGCTTCAATGTTCAGCAATAGAAAATAATTTCTAAATTATGTCATCGTCTTTAAAAAAAATGCTATGTATAGTTAAAAATGCTTTTAACTGTGGTGTATACTCTAACTTTGTAAGGACCACATGAAGGTAACTCGAAACCTTATCTACAAAGCAACACAGTTAAAACCAAAATTATATTACCAAATTTCACCATTCACCAATCCAGATATCCTTTCATGGGGTTAATTGAAATCTACCCTTTTGAAAACACAACTTAAATATTCCATCCATCACGTGTGCACTCAAATCGACTTTGGTGCATTGCTGTTTCCCCATTGACTCAATTTAGTTGCAGTGGCATCGACCGTAGCACGGAGAAAGAGTGTGCATACGAAACACTCTATATCATGATGTCATGCTGCAGTCAGATATCCATGCACTACAATTGTAAATTTTCATAATTGATCATAGAATAATTTTTTTTTATTTAATATTACGGATACGGATTTATTTCCCAACCACATAGAGAAAACTAAATTTTAAGGTTGGTTTAAATAATTTTGTAGTTGCGTATATCGTACACTTTGGTCAGAAGATGAACACTTTCAATGATAAAACGCATGTACATAGCTTCACCATTTTTATAGAGAGCATTAGGATCTAAATGATGAACAAGCAGCATTTTCAACGTATTTGCTGTAGTTAATTGAAAAATGCAGTATTTACCCTGGGTCGCACTTGCACTTAACCAAAGTCGGATAAAATGACAAACGAACACACAGAGTCATACCAAAAATTCAAAAATGTTATTATCACACGAACACTTCCCAAATATTGATACCTTGTTTGTAAAGGGTGTTTTTTTAGAGTTATAGAATTTTAAATTGGCAACACTATTTTAACTGACAGCCACAGCCATTTTGTCAGGTGTCAAGTGATTTAGTTTTGTTTGGCATTTCAACATGAATAGACTGACGCGGACGCCTAAACAACGCTCCCAAATTCTGCAAATTTATTTTAAAAATCATGGTTCTGTTTGAAATACGTATCGCGCACTGCGTCCATTTTATGGTCAACATAATCGTTGAATGGATACGTCAATAAACAAAACTGCCATATTTGGAATGATGATAATCTTCAAGTGTATGTCGAAACACCATTACATCCACAAAAACTAACCGTTTGGTGTGCTTTATGTGTTGGTGGAACTTCTTGATCCGTACTTCTTTAAACCCGATGCTGGTCAGAACATTACAGTCAATGGTGACCGCTATAGAACCATGATTACTGACTTTTTTGTTCATCAATTGAACAACCATGATGTGCAGGAGCTGTGGTTTCAACAAGACGGCGCAACATGTCACACAGCTCGTGCCACAATTGATTTATTGAAGGAAACGTTTGGTAACCGCAAAGTTTCACGTTGCTGACCCGTGAATTGGCCTCCAAGATCGTGCGATTTAACGCCGCTTGACTATTTTCTGTGGGGATATGTGAAGTCGCTAGTCTGTCGCCGATAAGCCCGAAACGATTGACCACTTGGAGGACAACATTCGCTGCGTTAAAAAGTCATCGAAAATTGGACCTCCAGATTAGACCACTTCCGAGCCAGCCGTGGCGATAATATGCCAGGAATCATATTTAGATTATAATGCCAGAAGATCATCTTTCGAATAAAGTAAATTTCATGTCAATTTAAGAAAATAATCTTTGTTTTATTCTATTTCAAAGTTCTATACCTCTAAAAAAACACTACTGTCTACTGTCAATTTAAAATTGAATATGCATTCGAATTGAGAAGGAGACTCATTACAAAATTACATGAATCTTGATATCCTTTTGAAGAACTTATAAACATAGATGAGTACAATACACTGTGTTGTACAAGAGGTACCTATTTTAAGTACTCTCCTTCTGTAACTGACAAAAAGAATCTGTTCCATTACGACGATGTAAGGAAGTGCGAATAAAAAGGCTGTAAAAAAATTGTTAAGGGCCTGATGACAAGCGAATCCTTTGTTAAACGCAATTATTTTACGTAATGATTACATTATGATATAATGTTTTTATGTTTTTTTTCGCGTGTGGGTTGAGTCAATTAAAATATAAGAGTCGATGGCATAGCCAAATCGAACTCAAAAATGTTGCTTGTCAAGAAGCATCTTTCAAGAATGCACCCAAATTTTCAGAGAGATTTGAATGCGATGCCTATGAGAACATTTGAAGTGAATTTCCAATATGTATTTTGTTCTTCAATAATGCGGAGTATTGTGCCCCGTTATGATTCCTACGAGGGTGGAAAGTAAGTTTCTATTTTATGTCCTAGCTTCATTGAAGGATGGTCATAGCGTACTCTTGGGACCAGATACCTTGTTGTGTGTACACTCCTTAAGCTTTCTTGCGACATTATTTCTCAAGTTTAGAATTTTTTTCTAACGGTCCAGTTATGACTTTTATTGCTGCCTGCTGTGGTCACTGGCAGGACCTTTGCTTGGGAGACACTATTATATGATCGAAGTTTACTGGTTTACCCAATTTTGTTGCGGTAGTAGTGATGCCGAGAGTTCTGGTCTCCCAGATGAGGTGACCACACAAGTAATGGTCGATAAAATCCACTTGCAGAGGCTAAAGGCATCACATGGATCAGTGATTTCAGTTTTGCAAAAATATTCCCACCTGGAAAAACTCTTCACCCGGTCTCGGTGGATGCCGCTGGCTCACATATTGACAATGAAAACAATCGTTAACAACTTTAAAGAAATGTAGGGCTATATTGTTTGATCCTAATCCAAACGAGTTTTTCCATCATTTAATAGCCGTAGACAAAACATAGATTTATCACAGAACGCCAGAGACTAAGAAACAATCGAGACAGTGAATTTTCTTCTACTGAATCGGAGTTAAAAATGACCAAAGTGGGTCTGTCGGCCAAAAATAACATGGCGACAGTTTTTTGGAATGCGGACTGAGTAAAACGATCACATACGCCTATTATGTAGAGTGACTAGATTTATTCAAAAAGTTCCCTTCCACCACCACCAGGACAACGCACACAGGCATGTCGCGGCGCACAAGTTCACAATTGCAAAAGCAACAAAAATTATCTTAAGAGTTACTCACTCATCCAGCATATTTCCTCAAATTAACCCCCTGCGACTATGTGTTTTCTGAAAACATAGGTCAACGTCCCCCAACTTCAGAGCGTAATAAGTGCACATGCCCGGTATAAAGATAAAGTTCCAGAATCTAGGCACAAAAAGCCAGAAAAGCACTGTACGTCAGAATACAGAATATCGAAACTGCATCATATTAACCCTAGCTACTCCAAAGTTGCCTTTAAAATCTATTTGAATTTGAAGACTATGGTCCATGCTTAGTGTAAATAGTAAAAATGGAATGGATAAAGTTCTTATATACTCTGTCCAATCCTTGTAATGTATTAACTGACGCGAACGCTGTTAAGTTTTTGAGATTCTTTTTTTTTTTGTCGGAGGTTGTTACTATCCGATGAAGCCCTCAGGCACAACTACTGGTCCATTGTACTGCCAAACAGACACCTTACGTTGCTGTACTTAGTTTTCGCATCTTTTTCGAAAAAAGATGAGAAGGATCTTCAGTGATGAAGAGCTAGATGTTCGGCACTCACCACGTCAGCCCCAAATATCCGGACAACAACAGAGGAAGTTCTCCGCTGTATCGTCGTCCTCTCTACAAGCAGGACAGACGGTGGTGTCGCTCAAGCCCAATACATTTAAGTGTTTGGCAAAGGCTTGGTGGCCCGAAAGGACGCCCAGAAGCAGTCTGTAATCGATTCTCCTGAGAGACAGAAGGAAAGACGCCGACCTTTTTCAGATGTCCGGAAGCAGTCATTTGGTCTGTCTACACCCAGCACAGTCACGCCACCGACATCCGTGTATCAATCGATGACCTATAACCACGCATGTAGTAGGTACAGTGGCCGGCATAAGTATTTTGACAAAACTAAAGTTAATTCTGCTCATAATTTGAACTTACTTCATGTAAATTTTGGCATCAATGGAAAGGTAATTTAAATTCCGTTTGAATGATACAAAACTTTCCTTAACCGATTAATTACCCATTGAAAATTTGGAACTTTTGTAAAAGTCTACTTTTTTGACTTTTTTCCTCGGTTCCAAAAAAAAAAATGTTTTGATGCAAAAAGTTTCTCCAAACAATTCTAATAGTGACTGCAAAAAAAATTTTTCAAAAATCTCTTCGCTAATATTTTTTATGATTTTTTGAATGGGATGATCTCAGATTTTGCAGTCACTATTAGAATTGTTTGGAGAAACTTTTTGCATCAAAACATTTTTTTTTTTTGATACCGAGGAAAAAAAGTCAAAAAAGTAGATCTTGACAAAAATTCTAAATTCTAAAATTTTTAAATGGGTACTTAATGGGTTAAGGAAAGTTTTGTATCATTCAAACGGAATTTAAATGACCTTTCTATTGATGCCAAAATTTACATAAAGTAACTTTTAAATTATGAGCAGAATTAACTTTAGTTTTGTCAAAATACTTATGCCGGCCACTGTAGATCCAACGCAGGTGCAAAAGCCATTACTTACCGGTAAAGAACACATCGATCGGGGCGAAACTTATTTTTAATTAAATTTCGCTCAGATTTCCAATATAATTCGATGTTTAACACTCGACAATATATAAACTTCTTGATCTATCCATGATTTGAAAATAATTGCTGGTGAAAAGCAGCTGGCTTCACTTATAGTTCCTCTTAGAATCTTACAAACAAAAAAACTTATGTAATATAAAGTAAGTCTTTTATTTTCCTATTTTATCTCTTTCAGCAACTGCGAAAACCTTCGTGCGATATTAATGTACAAGTAGCAATATAGTGTGCCTTTCATAATGACTGCATTTGCATCCCTCTACAATTTTAAGACTAATGAACTACCAAACAAAACTTTAACGTTGCCTCAACCAGTACGTGGTTTCAATTAGCTACATCAGCAGAGCCAGTTTCCCATATTGTTTAGCAGCCTTCTGAATGTAAGGCAAGTTTCCTTTGTTCGGTTGAACACAAAAAAAAATGTTTTTGAAAATATTTGCCTCATTGTGAGAAGAGTATTTGCCCATGACCTCCAAAAACCAACGACCTACAACAATAATGCTATTTCCTCGTAGGTATTATTCAGACAGGCCTACGTCAACAAAAATTTGAAACATGCTTCCAACAATGGCACCACGACACAAGCCAAAGCATGCGAGGAAAAATTGATTTTCATGACAAACAGTATGGAAAGCACACACAACAACAAGAAAACGGCAGCACGGAAAAAAGTTTACATAAATGCACATACGCAATGAAAAATCATCCCAACTGCCGCCACAGCCGCCACCGCCACGCCATCTATATCCTGTGGAGTATTTCCACCGCCGTTCACCATCACCACTCGAAAGTGCTCGCTCGATGATGAATAGGAATAAATTATCATTCTCATGTTTACAGATACATTACTTTCCGAGTGAGTGGGTGAGCAAAACTAGTGTGATATAGCCCCCGCATACTTGTGTTATAATACCCTTTAAGCGTAACCATCCAACGCAACCCAATCCCATCGCATGCCACACATAAGTTGGTAAGTGAACTGATGGACGAGCAACGAGCAGACGGCGGCGGCGAGAAGAAAGCAAAAGCAAAGAAAACTGTAAAAATGAATCGCTCGCCGCAATTTGATAAATTGGTGGCAAAAGGAAATTTGCAGGAAGCCAAACCGAAAGGGAGGTGTTCAAACAGGATGAAGTGCTTCATCACAGTGCAACCGATGCACACCCCCTTTTGCTTGTGCGACAAAGTAGTTAAATGATTGGTGGGGTGAGATGATCCTTGTCAAGCGACCTTGCAAGTCAGCATCGTTATTCGCAGAGCATGGCGTGAGTGAGTGTATGTGCGGTTTCCGAAAGTCTATCTGAAAGTCTCGACGTTATCTCGACACCCGCGCTGATTAGCTTCCAGTGTGCGGTAATGTGTTCGATGCGGTCCAACGTTTTTATCTCTGTTCCACACTCACTGCCTAACTTACCGCAATGCTTAAGAGCTTTCGTGTGAGTGTGTCAACTGTGTGTGTGAAAAGCGTATATCCTTTCGAAAATATGCAGACTGGCAAGGATGACTGCTGGTACAAAGACCCTCTAGCTGCATTAAAGTGAGCGGAAAATTTAATTTAAGGTATTGGGTAAGATTGTAGCAAACTGTACGATGCGATGACAAGAAGGTAACATATGGTGGCGAACGTAGTACATGTCAAAATTAGCTTACGAGATACGAATCGGTGCTCATGGCCGCACATATCACCACTCTGGGTACTGTTTGATTAAACTTGTTCGTAATTGAGTCAAGTCCCCCTGCAGGTCATGGAGATGCCAAATAAATAACATGACGACAACCGGTGTCAGGGTAGTTGACATATTCGCTTGTAGGGGCTTTGGTTAGATAGTACTTAATCAAACTACGGGCCGAAATCCTGCCAATTGGATTAAGTCTAAACCATCGAATCGATGTCACTGTCAATGATAGATGTGTTTATAATTTTTAGATATTATATTAAGTTAAGTTAATATACCTGGAGTAGATATAGGTTAGTTAGTCTTAGTATGTATGTTAAAAGCTCTTAGCTATACGTTTTCGTGTTCATTAATAAAGTTAGTCTAAGCTCATGCTCAATCATATAGGTAACCGAGTTGTTGTTTGATTGCCACCCGAAATCATAAGTTTGGCGACGAGGAAAATAACCATATTTTAAAACAATTCCTTGTTTCAAAAGAAGTGTGGTTCCGATCTGCGGCCCAACGACAAGCGTGGCTCCGATCTGCGGCCCAACGGCAAGCGTGGCTCCAATCTGCGCCCAGCGTTTGGTTACAAATATTGTACAGCGCGAACCAATTCACTTGGCCATTCTACTTCGCAGGTCTCTGTGTATTTTGTTTTTATGCTTTGTTTTGTTTCGTGCGTTTGTTCTCTTAAATCCTCTCTCTGCGCAACCGACACGGTTGGCCAACTGAATTGGTTCGCGCTGTATTGTCCTGAATATATTTTTTTGCGTGGCAGTCATTTCGATATTCAATTTATGCATTTGATACAGCCAAGTCCATAAAACGCAGGCAGGGCTACCTTTGAAGTAAATATTTTTTTTTTTATTTTACCCAAGTTTAGCATTCACATACATCTCCTCCCATGTGGCCCTTGAAATATTTTACGATATAATACATAAACTTTGCTACTTAAACTTACTACACCTAAGGACAACACCAACTAAATCTTTTGATGTGGATGTGGGTGACATAGTGATAGTTGTTGTCTTAAATTTTTCGACCACCGTCAAATCTGCTTCTTCTCTCTGCATACATTTGTATCAGCTTTGAAGCTTATATTTCGGATTCGGTTCAACTGAATGTTTGTTTGTATCAACTTATAGTTTCCTCTGCACTTGTCCGGCACTCTCCCGAAAACGGAGCCCCATTTGGGAGCCTTCTACTACAATGATCTAAACGATCTAACAAACCTAGACATTCGTAGTCTCCTTTGCTTCATCAGAAGCTCAAACTGGTTCAACGAATAGGACGAAATTTTTAATAGATTCATATGGTATCACAAGGGACCTAATTGGTCTAAGTGTGTCGGCCTTTTGCAGGCAGCTACTTCAACCTAACCTAACTAATAGTTCCAAAAGCAGTAGCACTGTGTACCGTTTAAGTTTCCTTTGGTGATTAAACCCGTTCGTAATTCAAATGAATTCACGCCCTTTTGTTCTATTTTCACCAACAACTCCCGGGCCAATGCCTGCCTGAAATTCTGAGCTCGCCTTCGTGGTTTTCGAGATATAAAGTTTAAAAAATAATGTACGGTAGCCTTCGGATTTTGCGAATATTATTCAATATGGAAATTTAGATTTTTTCGATTTTTTGATTTTTATACATTAACTAGCGAACCCGGAGAACTTCGTCTCGCCCCAATTGAACGCCTACATATAAATTCCTGAGTAATAATAAAACACCGATAGTTCAAATTTCAATGTGATTTATTTGAATGGAATTGAAATTAGTAGAGTTCAAACAACGAAGACGGTTTGCCAACACACGAACAGGCAACGTACAGCTAACCGTGAGAAAAACAGGGAAATTCGAGATTAATCCCACAGACTTATCGATTGGCCTTGCGATTTATTGATTGTCATCGCTTTTGCGATGGCTTTAGCCAATCAAACGGGGAACTGTATCAGCTCGAATTGGAATTGAAGATCAGTTGGTCCCTTGATGATCGTCGCTTGATAGAAAATGGCAATGCGAAAAATACACCTGCTCTATTATTTATGTCGTTAACTTGTCCCCCCAAACGCACGCAAAAACGCTTTTATCACAGTGAATTTCACAATTATCCGAAATTTTCTAAGCTTCGCAACGAATTTTCGGCCTTAACATCGTCCAAAGTCATCAAATCATGTGATAAAATGCAAAATTTCATCGAAAAAAATAAATTTATTTTTCGCGTTTTTCCAAAGTTTTCCACTAAGAATTTTCTATTTTTCCATTCGAAAAGTCATTCAATTGCACACAAAATTCCATACAAAAAATTGATTTTCGATTTTTCCAATTTCCCGACTTTTCCGGAGGGTTTTCCCAAAATTATCTTTCGTAAAAACCTTCTCCTGGCAATTATCAACATAATCAAATGCATAGTTTACGATTCTACAAAGGACATACAGACAGACATACAGACAAACAAACATTTATTTTTATTATATAAATTTATTTAAATTCAGTGTTTTATTTCCTCTTAAATATTCTAGCAACACTCAAGAAAAGAAAATGTCAAAAATTAGCCTATATGATATCTTTTTATCTTGCTCCTGCAGCAGGATAAAATGTAGACAGCTAAGAATTGGTTTTCCACCACGATTGAAAATTATTCGATTTTATTTTATTTATTCTTTCGTTAACACACGAGCTTAAAATTTAAAAGTTAAAGGTACTGCGATGTCATATTTCAATATTGTCAGACCGCACAAATATTTCCGGATTTTTTCTGGTACAGTCCTTAGGTATGGCAGTACCTATGCCATTTGCTGTAGCATCAGCTTTAATCTTAGTAATTGTTGTATCTACAATACCGTCTTAGCGCCGTCGTCTTTTATTATGATTTTTTTTTTTATATTTACCCTTATCCTGCCAATTCTGCTTTATGGCGCCGAGTGCTGGACGATAAGCTAGAAGTGAGAGCTGATACTGGGCTCCTTCGAAAGAAAAATACTTCGGCGGATTTTTGGTCCTGTGTGCGAGGAGAAGATACAACCGCAAACTCTATGAACTGTACCAAGATGTGGATGTAGTCCAAAAAGCCAAAACACGTCGACTACATTGGCTCGGCCGCATCCAGCGAATAGACAATAATGCTCCAGCTAAGAGGATCTTCGAATCCCAGCCCCGAGATTCGAGAAAACAATGAAGACCGAACCTCCGTTTCAAAGACCAAGCCATCGCGGATGCCAGAGCGTTTGGTCTGGACAATTGGAAGCAGTGTGCCCGGGATCGTAGAGGATGGAAGGCTGCAGTGTCTCAGGCAGAGACTCTTTACGGGTCGGAAGCCCGATAAGTAAGTAAGTCCTATAGCTAAATCCTATAGCTACAGTAATGGTGCTTGTAACGTTGTACACATAAAACTTTGATAAGCTAAACGTTTAATATAGCTCCCCAAAGTATATTCATCACAAAACAATAGCCAAAGGACAATGTCCCTGTCTAGTTATTATACCTTGAGTATCCATCAAATTGCAAGTAATAAACTTTGAAACTATTTTCCTCAACTTAAGCGGAATATTTTCACTTTGTACAGTCTTGTCCAGTCCACCCTAAAATTAATCATTTCACCCTAAAACCCGTAGTTAAAATTCCGAAATGGTTACATCTCATCATAATAAAAACGCACACTGCGATCGAACATTTTCAGTCACATCAATTCAGGCATATCACTGTCACCATCATCGCAGACCTAACCATAAGTCCACTTTGCAACTATACGTTGTTAATTCCTTTAATTTCGGTTGAGTTCCTCCCTTTCTGTGGAATGTCATCATAAAAGGAATCTTTCAAGACAACATTACACTAATTGGCTTATTTTATATTCCAGTCAACAAAGTGACAAAATAGTGCCAGTGACCGTTGTACACCATAGTCAAGGCTAGGGAATACTACTAATGGTGTTTTAGATGGGCATCTAGATAGATGTGTCGGTCGGCATTATTGGTGCACTGAAATTATGCTCAAATTAATGGCGTTTCTCGAGGCGAGTCCTCCAAATTGTGGAGTAAACCACAAAGACATACTAAAGACCCAATGTGAGTGGAAAAAGACGAATCGCCTAATGGAGTGTCGTTAGTTCTTAATGGCATTTCCTATCGGTAAGGTGATTAAATTAGTATGCAGACGCAGAGTATGACTTTGTCTATGAAAATAAAACTAAATTACTGGTTGCAATTACATTCAGTTTGTCAAGGTCAGTTACTCGTAGAAAAACCAGATGAAAGCATGATAAACTCAAAATAAAATTCAAATGTGTACCTACTCTCTTAGTATGATATACATAATTAATGGCTAAAATTTTTTGTCTACAAATAAATAGTATTTTTCAGAAAAAAAAATCTTGGAAACGTCGGCAAAAATCGAAAAGACGTCTAAAATTTGATAGAAATCATCAGAAAATCAGATATTGGAAACGTCTGAAAACAAATAGTAATCGTCTGAAAAATATAAAAATGTTTGAGTAAAAGGGAATATTCAAGATTATTTTTTTTTTTTTTTTTTTCAGACAAAAATTATGCTGACGATATTCAGATGAAATTTCAAGTTTTTCAGACGAATATTTAAAAAAAGCTGTCAAAAACTAGCAGATGAATATGAACAAATTAGAAGATGAAAATAATTTCTTTTCAGATGAAAATGTTTTAACATATAATTATGCCCAGTTGTACAGTCAGAGTTTAAACTGAAGTTTAACTAAACTTGACCGAGAGTTTAAACTTTTGGTTTAACTCGTTCAGTTTCACAGTACAAAATAATCTGACAGTTAACTAAACGCAGTTGTGGAAGCGCAGAACAATTTCCCTTAAGGGGATATTTTTCTACCAGCGCACTTTTGACCAAGTAAATGGTTATTGCTTTTCTCTACTTTATCTATTTTACCATTTGTAAATAAAAGAAAATGTGTGCAATATTATTACATTGTGTATTTTGGTATTAACGAAGTGAATTGATTTATTTTCGACACATGTTTGAACTGTCATCTACTTTCACCAATTAATTATTGCAGTAATTATTATTTCTTTTTTTTTTTTTCAATAATAATACATATCTAGTTGTTGAAATGTATGTGGCATTCAGACGGATGCGATCACAGGTACTGCTTCTTTGTAACTCGCTGGGTTTTTACCACATCCAATCACCAGTCGCCAGTAAAATATTGAAAGGATTTTATGAGCCTCTAATTAGGGTCATTGTCTGGTAATAGGTAGGCGCAAAGTTTTTTGCTGGTGTTTCTACGAAAATCTGCGCTATCTTGTTCTGGTTTTACTTTTTTTTTAAACAAAAAATGTAGGTAATCCAGATCTGTATACAAAAATGGTATGAACTCCGAAACCTTTGAACTGAACAGGCATTGTCCCGAGAAGTGTGTTCAAAATCGGACAAACAAATTGCATTGTAAAAAGAATAGAGTGGGAAGTGTCTTGTTTCAGCCAAAACAAAATGTGAAAGATTTGAGTATGTATAGAAATATATTTTGTTCGCGAAGAATCTAAAGAAATCACTAGTACATTACAAAAAAATAATCGTCATTTCCACACACGAAAAGAAATAATTTGTATTGAAAAAACCTCAATACAATTTACGCTTGTCTACATTATGTTTGGGCTAAGATCTACCTGATGTTCACTTGAAAAAAGGCGTTTTCATTGAAAAGTACATTATATTGGTTGAAAATCTATTGAAATTTTCTGATGACAGTGGGTTTACCGCAGTAATGCTGGAACTAATCATAGCTCTACTTTTCACTCATATAAAATCAAGAAGTGCAGCACCCAAACAATTTCTCATTTCTGTTCTCTCTCTCTATCTCTCTGTATGAAATAGCAGCTGTCAAAATAAACCTCAAAATGCGAAACGAAAGTTTAAACGGCAGAATGCAGGCGTTTAACTTAAACCGAGAGTTGAACTCCACTTTGGGTTTAAACGAACACAGTAAAACCGAAAATTTGTTGAACGAAGGTTTAAACCAAAACGAGAGTTTAAACTCTGACTGTACAACTGGGCATTAATGTCATCCCAAAATGTAGATCATATCCAGGCTCATTTAACAAAGAGTTGCAAGTCCTCTGGTTTGTTATACAAAACTGCCGGTTTAAAGTTGCCCAATATTCTGAGCAAAATTCTGCATTGATAATAAAGACTTTTAGTATAGTCTTGGGATTTTAGTGATTACATCCAATCATAGTACCTACATAAATGTATTTTTCCGCGTAATGGACAAAGAATTAAGATTTAATATGTCTGCTAGTACAAACTCTTGTCCTATCATATTGGCCTACGTGAATCTACTCAGATAATAACTGGACTTGCAAGCCCACCCCAATTTTGATACCCACAAGGCACCCCCATATTATATCGATTTAATGAGTGGTGTGTAATATTATTGGAAAGTTCCACTGACGAATTTAAATGGGCACAACAAAAATATGTCACTCATTCGAGTCGACGACAATTGTCACGATTTACTGAACGAATATTGTAACAGAGGGTCTCGTCAACAAAGAGGTAGAATAAAACACACAGATGACGCGACGGTTGACAGGTGTTAAAAGTTTAACAGTTGTTGTTGTTGTTACCTTCTCAGCTGTCAAGCTTGTGAGTTAAAACCATGAGGAGATATTTTTTGCAATTTTTAATATTTCCAGAAGCAATGAGAATATAAAATGGAATTTCGGAAAATAAGACTCATCAGTAATTCATGTAATTACCGTTGAACTATTTTTCGTCAACTTGGGGCTTGATGGTGTTAGGTTAGATTAAGTAGTAGTTGAAGAGCATAGCAAATGATATGCCATTCAGTGATTCCATTTGTCTTCGTATTTTTGGAATGATTTAATGTGTACGAGCAGAGTTAAAAAGTGAAGCCAGTACTGTCGGTTTTGCAGTTATTTACTTGATCAGCTGGAAGAATTAAAAAAAAAACTCGTCTTATTCATGTATTGAAAAATCTACTTTTCAGAAGAGATATATTGGTATATTCATACATACATTTTTAAACTACTACTGTCAAAATATTCAGTATATAGTTTTCAATTTCATCATGCAGTGTTTGATACGTTCAAACCGTTTTCTTACTTACTTAGGCAGCTCTACATTTTCATATGGAACAAGGAATCAACTAAAAAGATCGCTAACACTCTTTGACTCCAAATAATTATTGCACTATTTTAATACACTTCAAAACCTCAGGCACAAAATCAAAGTATGGTGGGTTCCCCGTCAAGAGGGCTTTTAAGGAAAGGTAAAAGCCTTCGTATTGGCTAGAAGAGGGTTAGAAACTACTTCCACGGAACCGGAACTTTTTGCTATACCCCCAAATCCTCTACAAATTTAGCCCTAAAATCCCAGGTATAAGACAGGCCACACGAGCTATACAGTCTTTCAACCACAATGCGAATGCCAATAGGATCATAAATCTGAGTGAGCATGATATCAAAAACCTATTGAGATTTCTCACAGGACATCATGGTATACTCTATCGCCTAAGCAAAATGAATCTAAACAGAGTTTTGTCTACTTATGTTTTGAAGAAGATGTCCGGCGCTCTATGTGGAATTAGAAGGAAAATATTCTTCAGGAACCAAATGGACTCCGAAGAGATGAACAAATTTTCTGCTAGTGGTATTAAAAACTTCATAAAAAAATGAGAACCTGCTGACCTAGGTCTTCCTCTACTACGTTGTCCCTACGGAGTATTTCTTTCCATCCGCTCTAAATGTCCTAGTCGTCCTAGATAACTCATGGAGACCTTCTTTAACTGCACGTTTCGTCGATGAATCTCCTCTACAAAGCTCGTCAACTCCAACAGGATCAAATATCAAAGACTCTTCATCCGGCTTAGATAGAGTCTTAGCTTCAGCGCCATTAGGTAGGACTGGATGCTCAAGATCTTATACTACATCTACCTATAGTTGCTTGGAATATACGGCTCTACTGCCAAATTGTTTTCTTAGTCCAAAGAAAAAGCGGTTGGGAGGAGTTTTTCTTCGGTTTTTTTTTCTGCTGAGATGTAATTGGCAACATGTATAGAAGAGCCAAGGTGGTCAAAGTCTCTTACTACTTCCAGTTGTAGTTATCGATTATGAGGTTTCCGATTTGTCAATGTTGGGTGAGCCTTCTTGTTCTACACACGTAGTACCGAAGTGGAACCATATTCATCTTCCTTTGAGACCCAAAGCATTCGTCTATTTTCATGATAACCAGATAGTTAAAAGCTCTGCTCTCACAATTATATCAACAATAACAATATCGTAACAATACCATCAACCAAAATCTTCTTAATCTCACTAACTTTCAACAGAACACAAAGACTCTTATTCGTATAATTAGCTATCTCTTAAGTCAATACTTCATACAACCCTTTGTATTCAAGTGCATTCATTTCAATTTACCAAACTTTAACGTCAAACTTTAGCTGCATCGCAAACTCAGTTATTTGAAGATAATGTAAACTTCTAAGCACCGTGATTTTGGAAACAAGGCAAGATCCCTTTCGTAAGTACACACCCAACTCTAGCACTTTGGTATATTTTAACATGCAACTGTGAAACTTTTCCCTTGCGCCCTTATGTTAAGTAACTTGATTCTTTTTTATGTGTAGTTGAATATATCTTTCAGTATAGAAACAATAGACTGCCGACGACAACTCTCTGACACAGCAAAAACTATCTTATGTCAGTCATGCCACCTTATTCTCTTTTCAGAAATGCAATCGGAAAACTTTAAAACTTCTTCACTCGTAAAATTTGAGGTAATAAAAGTAAAAATATCCCAAACTGAATTCAAAGACGGAAAGTAAATTAGATTTTTCATTTCGTCGCTTTATCCTTTTGGCATAATACAGTATTTCACAGCTCATTTAAGGATCCAGCGGGAATTTTTGCTGCCAAAATACAACTGGCGCAGCAGAGTGAAAAATAGTGAAACTTTTGTTTGTTTTTCTCATTCTTCCGAATGATTGAGATAAATGAAAACTCCGTTCACCTTTGCCAGATGAAAAAGGAAGTCTAGCGAATAAAGTGGAATAGAATTTTCACATTCTTAGATGAAAAGAATAAAAGTTTTTTTATGAGCGCTATTCGGGTGTACAAGGTGTCATCTTGTGGTTGTAAAACATGGGGTGGAAGTAGGTACTATCAGAGGCGGAGCTGAAGACTCTCAATGGATATCGTTTTTATCTTCAAGCCTTGAACCAGGTACCTACAATTTTAACAACTTGTAAATTGTTATCCATCTTATTTTATAATTTTTTTTAATTGAATCAACAATAGATTGCCAATTAGTCGAAGGGCTAGGTGCAATCTATTTCGGGATGACGAAAGTCAATCGGTTTAGAGTCCCTCACTATTGCAGAAGCATCTCTCGCTTAGTAACTCTGCAATGCCTTTAATAATATAAAATACAAATATTGTTACTATTATTCAACCAGTTTGTGTATCCATTTTAATTTTGTGTATGCCATTTTAGGTGAAGACTCCATCCATTGTGTTGGCCGTCTAGGCAAGAATCGAAAACTATGGGCAGAGAGTTGATGTTCTTTCTCTCTGTAGATAATATCGACCTCATGGACCCAATGCGCAGTTTCCTGACTACGTCGATGTCGCTGTACAGTCCGTACGTATAGTTCGCCTCCTTTAAAACAGGATACTGTCAATCTGATACTTAAAATTTGAATGCTCTCTTGGGCTATCGCTGTTTGATTTGCTTGCGCACCGTAGATCCTGCATGTTGTTTCCAATGATAGTTCTGCCGGTGCCCGATGTTCGCTCCTTGATATAATTAGCGTTATCAGTCCTTGCAGTTGAGGTATTACCTACTGTTTTGTTCTAAAGCGTTTCTGCAGTGGTAGGAACCATTGTTGTAACAGCACATATTTGGCGTCCCTGCGTCATCGGTAATGTTTTACTTGTAGAGGTATTTTGTGTCCACTTCGTTATTCAGCAGTCACTTATACCTATGTCTGCTGACTATTTAGTAAAGTGAGTATAGATGACCCGGTAAACTTTACCACCTAAAATTGATTTGTTTGTAACTCTGCATATTTCAATTTGTTTGGACAATCCGCATCACTTTTTAGAGTTTTACAACTTTAGCTCCCATGAGTGTCGAGAAATAACATTTGAAATGTATTTTTTCTGTATGAGATTTTTGACTAATCTTCACAGGAACCTAAGAATGTTTCGATGTTTTTTGAGATATGTACTAATACGATTTATAACTCTGTTTTGTATGGGAGGTGCCACGCCCCTTTCTCAAATTTTGACCAAACAGAAGCACGTTTAGGTCAATAACAATTTTCGAGACATACAGTTTTTAATGGTTGTCCAATTTTGAAAAAAACTTTACAGAAACTCCTCTGGGCCAATTTACTCAACATTTGAGCCCAATCTGTTCGGTGATCATTATGGTGGTGTATATTCTCATACAAAATGGTTTTCCGAATTTTCTTTATTTTCTTTATAAAGCATAAGCCTGGATATTACCCATTTTATTTGGGGGTCCACTAAATGGCATGTCTCCCAACCTGGGTAGTCAGGCTTTAACCTTTATTACTAATTAAAACAGCCATAGTTTTGTGGTTCGCTAGTTCTAGTCCTTTTGAGCAGTACCATAGCTTATAGTTTTTGATGATATTCTTTCAGTCACCCCATCTAGTATTTAAACTCTTCCAAGTGATGGTAAAACGGTCCAAAATAGACCAAAAGTCGAATTGCCACATCTGTGAAAGTTACAAGGTCTCGATATTATGGCTACTTTGGTAAATTCCGCTCGCTAATGAGCCCATTCTGTTGTTACTTATACTTTTTAGAACATTGATAACTATCATAACTTTTCAGCTACGCCACTGGATACTTGGTCATGATCGAAATGACGGATTTCAATTTGCGATTGAACAAAACGTAATCGAAAAAGTTTTCCGCACATTCTTGTTGTTCTTTCATTTTAGGGGTAGCTCTATACATATTGGCATGTGTGCTCTGATGTTCATTGTTGGCACTTGGACAAAGTTTTTAGCCAGTTTTACTTGTACAAGAACATTGAACGTATATATAGATACAGATATTTATAGTTGGAATAAAAATGTTCTGGGGCTTTGATAGTGTTCAAATTGAAATTGAATTTCTGCTCGAAATTAATGTCTCTAGAGAGTACCATGCCAACTTGACAAAGATGTGAATGGTTATATGATTTTCAATTGAAGACATATCCACCAGAATAGTACACTTGTCAAATAGGTGTTTGGATTTATTTGTCATGTATTTAGGTATCTACACAGGTATCTACACTATTTTCAATTTCAAACTCACGAAGTAGGTTCTTGTCAATTTTTATATAGTCGGTGGTGGGTTGGGCTTTGCTAATAAAATTATTCCGTTAAATGAAAGTAGGTAGGTATATGCTTAATGTCCGATTAAATTATAAACTTTTGAATAAAATTAATTTTAAAACAACTCAAGGACGAAGCTTCCAAATACAACTCACTCCTTTTACCAGAATGACAAAGGTGACCTCCCAGTTGGTGGATTTTATTTTGTAACCACACGGTAGTTGATGTAGCAACAAATGTTTGAAGTATTCACATGAGCTGTTGTCGTATTCGAATTTTTGTTTTGCTATCTTCGTTGTGATGATAATAGTTTGTGGATCCGGATTAAATCAGCATAAAAGAAAATTGAAGTAACGAAAATTCCATTGACTGAGTCTTTTTTTCATCACTGAAACTTATTTCAAAATAATTTCTCATTTAAACATTTGGAGGCCCGGTGGGATACAGGCTTTCAATTATTTTCTTAAATCTTGAAAATTTTACGTAATTACGTGAAATGTTTTCGTAGATGAAGATGGTGCAGATAGAAGACCTGAAGCCTCTGAATCCTCAGCGACTTAACCAAAAAAAAACCATTGTAAGTAGATGATAGCAAATGAAACGTATTGAGGATTATCAAACACAAATCCGAAAGGATCCGACAATGACAGTCGTCGGCATAATTATTTACACAAAAGTAAAGTTAATTCTACTCATAAATTTGAACTTACTTCATGCAAATGTTGGCATCTATGGAAAGGTTATTTAAATTCCGTTTGAATGATATAAAACTTTCCTTAACCCATTTTACCTATTGAAAATTTAGAACTTTTTTAAAAGTCGAACTTTTTGACTTTTTTCCTCGGTCTAAAAAAAAATGTTTTGATGCAAAAAGTTTCTTCAAAGAATTCTAATATTGACCGCAAAGATTTTTTTTTTCAAAAATCTCTTCGCTAATATTTTTTACGATTTTTTGAAAATTACTAAAAACGTCTGAGGAAGAGCCCTTAATGGGTTAAATCCCCGAAACGGGTTACTGACTCCGGAATATCGGGCCCCTTTCGTCCAAGGGGTCACAGAAAGGGCCTGGCCCTCCAGGTTGGGGGCTTTGCGTGGGGTTAACTACCCAACCACGGAAAACACCACCGGTTACGAAGCAACTAAAAGCCTCGGATATGGATGGATTTACTGTTGACGACCCTGCAAAACGAAAAAATGACAATGACTTTCGGATCTGCACGTGGAATGTACGAACCCTGAACAGATCGCGAGCAGCCGAACAATTAGCGGAGGCCCTGCCCTAGACTGCTACAAGGCCGATATCACCGCCATCCAGGAAGTGCGGTGGGATGGGCCCGGCAAAAGAAGGATGAAAAGCATCTACTACGGTGATTGCTACAGAGAACAGAAGCAGCGTCTATTCGGATGCGGATTCGTTGTCAGCGGCAGACTTAGGCAAGAAGTCTTGAGCTTTCGACACGTTAGTGAGCGCCTTCTAAATATCCGCATCAAGGCTAAATTCGCTAACATCAGCCTGATAAGCGCTCACGCACCCACAGAAGAGAAAGACGAAACTACCAAGGAATGTTTCTATGAGCTCCTCGACAAAACATATGAGCAATGTCCTAAATAAGACGTTAAAATCATCTCACCACGTCTGGAAACGGACTTAGGCTAATTGACTTTGCTGCGGGACGTAATGCAACTATAGCAAGCACACGGTTTCCACACCTCAACATTCACAAATGAACATGGCGGTCACCAGACCATCAAACGGTCAATCAAATTGACAATGTTGCGATCGACGCAAGGCACTTTCCGAGCGGCCAACATAGACTTGGATCACTACCTTGTTGTAGCCAAGGTACGTATGCGGATATCCCAGACACCACAACAACGAGGAAATACTATGAGAAGATTCAACGTTGAACGGCTACAAACGCAAAAAACCGCCAGAACTTTTGCCGATCGCGTCTCCCTCAACCTCTCGAGAAGCCCTGTGCAGCCAGCCATCGATGCCAAGAAGCCATCAGAAAAGCCGCGACTGATGTGCTAGGTTTCACCCGACCACCACCACGAAACCCTTGGTTTGATGAAGAGTGCCGGGAAGCACATGCAGCAAAGCAACTGGCCTACAAAGCGGCGCTGCAGAGGACGAGAGCAGCTCGTGAGCTCTACGAGCAAAAAAGGAGGGAAGAACACCGGCTTCTCAGGAGGAAAAAGACAGAGCATGAGAAGCGCGCGATCAAGGAAATAGAGATGTGTTACTCCAGGAACAATGTTCGGAAGCTTTACCAAAAGGTAAAAAGAACGTGCCACGGAAACAAGGCCCGAACAGAGACCTGTAGAGACGAACAAGGAAACGTTGTAGTAGAGTCACAGTCGGTGCTGAGGATATGGAAAAACCATTTCTGCAGACAGCTAAACGCCGAAGACGACACAAATTTCAAAATTTTCCAACAACATTCGGAATATTTCGGGTTCTTCACGAACTTTTACCGGTGTGCTGGACTACTGGGCGACGGATACCAGGTTCGGTCCACGGAATAATACAAATTACATCTTACAGTTTTTAAAGTGAAACTTCCTTAGCGAGGTGTGAGTGTGAGTCCGAAAAAAATTAAACAGAAATCAAAGTTGGAGATCAAAGTGAAACACTTTCTTTCCTCCTAAACGGATGGAGCGATTTTGATAAAATTTGTTGTGTATGGCTCATGTGACATGTCGGATGTGATAAGCTTTCGCAGGACATTACACCCCACATTATATTGTTGCGTACCCGTGAACGCAGCCAAGAACTCGTTGTCAGTCTGACAGCTCCCGGCTGTCAATTCTTTCCCTATTTCTAAGATTAGTTTTTTTGGACTGTCAATAAAGAGAAACGTGGTCTACCAAGAGGTTAAGTGGTTTTTAATTCTTGAGATTTTTTCTAATTCTTTTGGCATTTTATTTCATCGAGAACCCCCAAATTTAGCGAGAGCGCAACATTGGTGTCAGAAGTGGGATTCTCGATTCGATATGTCAGAAGAATATAACCAGCATCTAGAGAAAATCTTCTCCAAGTTGAATCTTCTCACCCTAAGTTTGGAACAGCAGGGCGATGCGATCAGTCAGCTTAAACAGGAGCAGCAGCGACAAACAGATGAGTTGCGTACACTGAGCGGAACAACGTTCGTCGAAAAAGTTATGCAGTGTTCTACCCCCAACCAGAACTCTCCTACAGAAAAAGCCCACGACGATACGGCCATACCCGTTGTCAATAAAAATCAAATTGATAACCCACCGTCTCGCCAATCTGGTCAACCTCCACCATGTAATCCACCTCCTACTGCATGTACACTTCTTCCCCCACCGTTTGACGGCCATACTACCCATTGGCGCGACTATCAAGTGCAATTTGACATTGTGGCCGAAGCAAATGGATGGAATAACAAACAAAAAGCTCAAACATTAGCATCATTACTTCGAGGAGAAAGCGTCGCGGTACTAACTAATCTAGATTCTGCTGATCGTGCGGATTACGATAAGTTGGCTGCAGCTTTACAGCTAAGGTTTCTTAGTCAAGAAAAACATATTTCTCACTCTACTTTTCGTTCTAGGCGACAACGTCTAAGAGAAGATCTTGGTGCATTTGCCAGCGACATACGGCGACTCACGCGCATTGTGTTTGAAGACTGTCCATCCGAAGCTCAGGAGCGCATTGCAATTATGCAGTTTGTGGATGGAATCTATGACAATTCTATCCAAGAAAGTGTCAGACTTGCCGACCCCAAAACCTTTGCGGAAGCTGTGTCTAAAGCAATAACAGTTGAAGCCGCTCGGGTCGCTACTCAAACCACACACCAAGCTAGATCCGTTGAAATCTTCAACGAAGAGGTACCCTCGACATCGACCGCAAGCAACAACACATCACGTTATCATAATGAAGCACGCGGGAACCGTTCACTGTGTAATGAAGTGGAGGCAGTCACCGAGTCGGGAAACGATCGGCAGTCAGCGACCAGGGGTCAACGCTGATGTTACATACTAGACCCCAAATTTACAACGTACACACCAGCCGTCACAGTGGGTTCATTATTCCCGTCATGTTCGGCAACATTTCATGTAAATTATTAGTGGATACCGGTTCATCAGTGACACTGGTTAGTCGAGCTATAGTTCCATCCAATGCCCGACTTAAATCAGTAAATACAAGCGTTCAGACGTTAGGCGGTAACACATTCCAAACAACGAATATTTGGCCTACAGTAATTCAACTCGGTAGATTTAAACGTCGTGTGAAAGTGATGGTGGTTGATTTTCCCCTGCCCACTAGTTGTCACGGCATCCTGGGTATTGATGTGCTACAAGCCATGAAAAGTGTTTTGAATTTTTCTTCGCATGAGCTACGAATTGGTGGAGAACGCATTTCTCTGATTTCTGAAGGCTGCCCCTCATCGTCTAGTGGGGACTCTGCTGATGAAGCTGTGCGAGTCGTGTTTCTCCGAACCGTAAATGAACTAACAATTTCTCCTCGTGCCGAAACTTTTATTCCGACAACTGCATCTTGTTCATCAACACTCTTGGAAGGAGTTGTATCTCCGATAGAAAGTAGTTTGCCGAAGGGCATTATAATTGGCAAATCAATGAACAAAATATTGGATGGTAATGTATTCGTGCGAGTGGCTAATATCGCCGACCACTCGGTGGTATTACCAGGTAATACGCAAATAGCACTTTTTGAAGAGGCCGAGTGCATGGAAATGGAATGCTCGCAAAACAGTGTTTTCCCAGATTTTCTGGTCGATTTACTTCAACGTTCTCAAGAGCACCTGCGCCCGGAGGAACAGAAAGCCGCGGAATTGCTGCTACGGGAGTTCAGGGATATCTTTAGCAGTGGGCCTGATGATTTGGGAAGAACAAACGCTGTTCAGCATAAAATAAATGTAGGAGGGGCCATTCCGGTTAAGCAGCCACCACGTCGTTTACCATTGGCGAAACAGGAGGAGTCCCGAAAGATCATTGACGATATGCTGCGCCGAGACCTCATTGAGCCTTGTTCGAGCCCCTGGGCATCGCCAATCGTGATGGTTAAAAAAAAGGATGGCTCAACGAGATTTTGCGTCGACTACCGTCGGTTGAACTCCGTCACCATCAAAGACTCATTTCCTTTGCCCAGGATTGACGACACCATAGACTCAGTGGCTGGTTCGGAGTGGTTTAGCACCGTCGATTGCCAATCAGGATACTGGCAAGTAGAAGTAGATCCAACTGACCGAGAGAAGACCGCTTTTGTGACGAGAGATGGACTCTGGCAATTTAAAGTAATGAGCTTTGGGCTGACTAACGCCCCAGCTACGTTTGAGCGCCTCATGTCTAACGTTTTACGAGGCCTCCCTATGGACACCTGCTTGGTTTATTTAGACGACATTTTGATTCACGGTAAGACCTTTGAACAAATGCTACTAAATTTGCGTTCTGTTTTCAGTCGACTAAGATCTTCTGGTCTTAAATTAAGTCCATCGAAATGCGTGCTATTCCAACGGAAAGTTAAATTCCTGGGACATATACTGAGTGCTGATGGTGTGTCACCTAACCCGGAAAAAATCGAGGTTGTCCGCGACTGGCCCACCCCAACGAATTTATCTGAATTACGTAGCTTCGTTGGTCTTTGCACGTATTATAGGCAATTTGTACCGCAATTTGCGGCGATAGCACGCCCATTACACCAGCTGACAGAGAAGAAAACTCGTTTCGTGTGGACTGACCAGTGTGCCAGAGCTTTTTCCGATTTGAAATGCCGTTTAACGTCGTCTCCCATTTTGGCCCATGCACAATCAGAGGGTGAATTTATTTTGGACACTGACGCATGTGATTATGGTGTAGGCGCAGTGCTGTCTCAACTACAAAACGGGGCCGAGAGGGTCATCGCCTATTATAGCAGAGCATTAAACAAATCTGAACGCAATTACTGCACCACCCGTAAGGAGCTGTTGGCTATGATAAAAGCAATCGAGCATTTCCATGTGTACCTATTTGGACGCCAATTTCTGATACGAACAGATCATGCGGCGTTAAACTGGTTGCTCTCGTTCAAGAACTTAGAAGGTCAATTAGCGCGCTGGATGGAGCGCCTTCAACAGTATGACTATCGCGTACAACATCGAGCTGGAAAAACCCACCTGAACGCTGATACATTATCCCGCCGACCCTGTGCTAGTGGTAATTGCAACCACTGCTCTTTGAAGGAGGATCGCTTCGACTTAAATGAGAATCACTTCGTAAATGCGGTAATGTTGGTGAGTACCGATCTTGATCTCGATCAGTTAAAACTTTCGCAGGAAACGGATGAAATTCTTTCGAAGGTGATTCAATGGGTTGTACATGGCAATCGCCCAGATTGGCAAACTATTGCGGGGGAGAACAGCACACTTAAAGCGTATTGGGCTCAATTTGCTGCTCTTTGCCGACAAAATAATCTCCTGTACAAGAAATGGACATCAACTAAATGTCGGCAGCCGGAACGTCTACTTCCCATTATTCCTCCGTCAATGACCACCGAAGTAATTCAAACATACCACAACACACTGTCCGGTGGACACTTCGGATCAAACAAGACGTTTGAAAAATTGAGATCCCGGTTTTATTGGGTGGGAGCGAGGAAAGATGTAGAGCGCTTTTGTACTGCGTGCGATATCTGTGCAGCAAAGCGCGGTCCACAGAATAGAACGCAGGGTGAGCTTCAAGTTTACTTGGTGGGTGAGCCGTTTCAACGTGTGGCAGTAGATGTTTTAGGACCACTTCCACCTACTAAACTAGGAAACAAATATGTGCTGGTACTGATGGATTATTTCTCGAAATGGGTAGAGGTCTTTGCCCTTCCTGATCAGACTGCGAATACTGTTGCAAGAACTCTAGTCCATGAAGTGTTCTGCCGCTTTGGAGTACCTCTGGAACTACATTCGGATCAAGGACGTAACTTTGAGTCGGAGGTTTTCCAAAATGTAATGCAGATAATGGGAATACGGAAAACTCGCACCACGCCTTTGCATCCCCAATCGGATGGTCTCGTGGAGCGCATGAATCGGACCATACTGCATTATCTGGCCAAATTCGTCGATGACAAACAGGACGACTGGGATGAACTTCTACCTCTCTTTGCAATGGCTTATCGCTCATCACAACAGGACTCGATCAAGGAGACCCCATTTATGATGCTGTATGGTAGAGATATGAGACTTCCTCAAGATCTAGCGTTCGGACCGGTACCAGAACCGATACCTTACCAGGGGTTTGCTCAGCGCTTGCAAGCCCAATTGCAGGAGATCCACACCCGGGCCAGAGAGGAAATGCGTCGTGCAGCCCGACGAATGAAAACGAGGTATGACGTCAACTCAAACGTTCCTAAATTTCAAGCAGGGAGTTTTGTTTGGTTTCACAACCCCAGAAGAAGAGTACGGGTTTGTCCTAAGCTTCAATCGGATTGGGACGGACCCTATCGGGTCATGGAGATTATTACCGACGTTACCATTAGAATTCAAAAGACACCGCGAACGAAATCAAAAATTGTACACGTCAATCGACTGGCGAAATACCGAGGAACTAACATTCAATCGTGGCATCCAGAGCGTAGGCTCACAACAGCAGATTCCTCAGTCCAAGGAGGGGAGAGTGTTGCGTACCCGTGAACGCAGCCAAGAACTCGTTGTCAGTCTGACAGCTCCCGGCTGTCAATTCTTTCCCTATTTCTAAGATTAGTTTTTTTGGACTGTCAATAAAGAGAAACGTGGTCTACCAAGAGGTTAAGTGGTTTTTAATTCTTGAGATTTTTTCTAATTCTTTTGGCATTTTATTTCATCGAGAACCCCCAAATTTAGCGAGAGCGCAACAATATTCAGACATTGAATTGGAAAATGTGCATGTAGAGACTAACGTGTCCACCTAAATTCTTTGAAAGAGTAAAGTTGGCATAAGGTCCCTAGTTAGATTTATTGATCAATATATATTATCTATTTTATTAAACATTTCCTATTAAGTCATTTTGCAATGTAATGAAAAACTCTCAACTAAAAATCGACTATACAACTTTGTAAAGGTAAAGTCTTATATTTCCATCACAAACCGCAAAAGAAGCGGTCTATGAGTTGCCATCGGCAATACCTTTTTGTTAATTTCGGCCACCTCAATAACCTCCTCACTACTATCGATCGATTTGGCATTTATTATGTATTGCCAGTATCTACGTCAATTGCCTTGTGTTTCTAAAATTGGAATGATTGAAAACGCATTTCAAACGTCCCATCGACAAGTGATACTCCATTCTTCGAACGCAACTTAGTGGCCCTCTCAACTACAATCCAACACACAGACATTCCCCACTACTCTAACCCCGCCCTCAATCTACAACCGCCCACCATAACCATCACTACCCACAATAAAATCCATTATCGACATAAGGACTATACACTATACAGTGCTGAGGATACAACACATCGTTTCAAATTATCTACGCGATTTGAATCCGTCTTCTCCAAGGAAAGGAATTCCCATTATCTTCTCAGACAATTCCATTGCCATGGCGTCTATAAAAGTGATATCATTACTTTCAGGGATGCTCTTCTATCAGCTCTGCCGGGAGTTCCTTTGTGGAAAATTAAGTGCAAAACTGAAGATGAATGCGAAATAAATCTCCGACAACTTTATGGTGTAGCTGGTGGAAATCGCGTCTTTCGAGGTTTTCCATTCGAATGGAGTGGCAAATGGCGTGGAAACCCCTTAAACTACAAGCACCTTCAATCACAACGAGGAAATCCTTTTTGCTTTTCCTCACTCGTCTCAAGTGGTAATTCTTTCGGGCTCCAAAAACAAAACAAAAAAAAAAACTGTCCTTTGATGTCCCTACCTAACACACAGAATGTGCACGCGCACTTTGCTCTCCACAAAACAAAAAATATATAAATATATAAATAACCAGTTAATGCGCTCGGAGTGAGTGTTCAGTGTTGAGTTGCTTCACTAACACATCGCCCACCGCAAATATCCGTATTCTTAATTTACTCGCAGGCCGTCTTATCCATTCTATGTATGGATAGGTCTGATGATATTAAGAGCTTTTCTAATGGAGGGCGGGGGAGAGCTGGCTTATAATTCTACTATTCCATAAAATGACATGAATTAGGCATTCCGAGCGTGCTTCTGATTACGTCAACTGCCATACGATTTATGTTTATGAGTGGTATCAGGGGTTAGCTAGGAGGATATAATGGAAATTTCCCCTGCTTCTGTGTAACGAGGTTGACACTACCCCTAGTCGTACGAGTATAATAAATGACGTGCTAATTTCATTCCGGTAAAAGAAAACTGTGTATCTTCTCCTCGAAATTAAGGCAGAACAATTTACTGCCTCCAGTAAAAGGATTATTTAATTTTGTAAACTTTGGTGGCGGATTGTTCTCTGATCTTCCAAAGGGTTGGATCTTCTCTCCTCGAGGGTTCTTCTCTCATTCAATTTGTGCGAAACGAAAAATAAATTACTTTTGCAATTTTGTTCGCTTGTCCTTCTTTGTTATTTCAGGATAAGCGTTCAAGGATAAATGTGTCTGTGAATTGTAAGTTAAATGGGATCAAGGTTAGTTGTGTGCTTGTGTGTGCGGTTTGAAGGCACTTGAGAAAATGACACGTTTGTTAGAGTGGAGCCTCAAAGTGTGACATATTACGCCTTTAAGTTATGAGTTAAATTTATTTGCTTCCATTGTTTTATTTATCCTCTCGTTGGGGGATTTCATGCAGCTGCGTGGGACATAGAAATCTGTTGGAGAAAATCACATAAATAATATTTTTTTTTTTTTTAGGCCGAATTGGGTAGAAACGTGCTATGTGCCTATTCTGTGAGTTTCAACACAGTGTTTGCACTTACATCCCTTCGTTGACAAATAATGATACTCGTATGACATTTATCCTCGCATTCACAGCGAAGGAAATTTATTTATTACTCTGTAGATAGCACGACCTTTTTTTTAATTTTTAACCATCTGCTCGCTCTTAAAATAAAACCTTTTAAATAATGGTGATGGTGACATCCTAACAAATAAAGATATGATTGGTTTGACAGGCGCCGACGGCAATGAGGTCTAAGTATGTCAGTGGGACATTTTGTTTGTTGCTTAAAGTTCGAGGAGTCCAGGATTTGAAACACACATTCATATGTAGTTCACTCTGAGGGCATCCACCGAGAATTTCAAATCACATTCGACAGTGGCTATCGGCAAAAAAAAGCATCAAACTGACACTAGATACCGTGCAATTGTTTTCTTTTTGTCGAATTGATTTAAGCCATTATTAATTTCATTATAATCGTAATAATTACTCAAAAGGACTACTGAACGAATTGGACAGAAAGTCACGATAGACTTTGAGGTGGTTAGGGGACTTTATCTACCTCGGCTCCGCAATAAACTCTAAAATTGACACCACAGCAGAAATCAAACGAAGAGTTACACTTGCCAACCGCTGTTTCTTTGGCCTAAGAAAACAATTGATTAGTAAGGCCTTGTCAAGAAGCACTAAGGAGACTCTATATAAGACACTCATCATCCCAGTCCTACTCTACGGCGCAGAAGCATGGACGTTAATAAAGGCGAATGAAGATCTTCTTGGTCGCTTCGAACGCAAAATACTTCGAGTGATTTTCGGTCCCGTTTGCGTTGACGGGCTTTGGAGGAAAAGATTTAACAGCGAACTCTACGAGCTGTACAACGACATCGACCGGGTCAGAAAAGTACGTATCACTCGACTAAGATGGCTAGGACATGTACAGCGAATGGACACCAAAGCTCCGATTCCAACCCGGAGGGACAGCATATAGTAGAGGAAGACCTCGACTTAGGTGGCGCGCACTCAACCAACTTGGAGTGCGCAACTGAAGGTGGTTAGCCAAAGATCGGGCTAACTGGAGAGGTGTGTTGGTTAAAGCCCAGGTCCACCCCGGACTGTAGCTCCATCTAAGTATGTAAGTATGTCAGGCCGCATATGGCAGCATTTAGAAAGTCGAGCTGTACAGAGGCATGTCTAAGTTTGGCATACCTAGCAAACTTGTCAGATCGTACAGAATGACGAATGAATGGAGGTCAGAAACAATAGCACCGATACCTTTTAAGTCAAAAAAGGATTTAAACAAAGGTGATGTGCTGTCATGTGACTTTTTCAACATCATACTTGAGAAAATTGTGCGAAACTCGCAAGCCAACACCAGGGGCACATACGCTGAAGACATTGACATCATTGACAGAATCCAGCGAGCCTTATTTACTGTTGCGTTTGCAAGTATTAGCACAGAAGCGGAAAAAAGTGGGTTTAGTGGTGAATTTGAGCAAAACAAAATACATGTTGTCAACAAGAAGGGAGCGACAACATCGACGAATCGGACAGAATATCACGATAGACAACAACAACTTTGAAGTGTCTATGGACTTTGTCTATCTCGGCTTCGCTATAAACTCTGACAATGACACCACAGCAGAAATCGAGGAGTATTTGCTGAGACCCAGGTTCACCCCGAACTGTAGCATCACCTACAAAATAGAACATGATGAACTTTTCTATACTTTGAGTAGGTATGTAGTGTGAAAAATCAACATCTAAGGCGGCTCTCACATTGAGGCAACAATCAATAAGCAACTGGCAATAGGAAACACGCAAAAGTATGGCTCACAATTATTTTACTCTGAATTAAATTAGAGGTTGCACATCAAAATCAAAGCAACTAAATATCGCTCGAACGAAAAATGTTGCTGATTGCTTATTGGCAGTTGCTTTCTATACAGTAGCTTATTGCTTGTTGCCTCAATCTGAGAGCCGCCTAAATGTACATTACTTTAAGGAAATTGTTGTTATGTATCAACATAATTTTTTATGTAATTTCATATACTCAAAAATGTTGTTTCACGATTTATTACATTTTGCCAAATCAAAATTTCACACATTTTTAAATTATTAGCATAACAATTTAATTGAATTGATTCATATGCTGTACATTACATAATTTTATTATTAATATTAGTATTTTTATTTTTTTTTTGTCTTAAATTGGAGGTTTTTTTTTGGTATTTTCCTCTAAACGCATTTTTCTCAGAAGAGCCGATTTTACTTTCAATAATGTTTCAGTAGAAAGATATCATTAATATATCACATCTCTGTATTGAACATATGTATGTGCGATAACAAAAGAAATGTACATTTTTATACCAATAAAATATATCTATCTATAAAATTTCACACTGAAATTTAATTTCACCATCGAAGTAGGTGGATAGGTAAGGTCCTTCCTACTTCCAGTTCCAGTATACAACGGTCACCGGTATTTTTGTTACCATACGCAACCGAAGAAAACAAACTGAAAGTAAATATTTCGACTTTGTATGATAATAATTTAAAGTTTTAAGCCCTCAAGCTTGTCTAAGATGGAAAAGTTTATTATTCAAATACTGTCGAAATTATAATACGGTTTTCATTTGAAAACATTTTTGGGGACTTGTAATCAGCACAAGACATACTACAAGTAATGGGAAATGTCAGCTAGCTGACAAACAACTGTAGTCATTCATTTCAAATCATTCATGCGTATATTGAGTAGGCTACAGGATTTGGGTAGAGATGAGTTGAAAGGACAAGTATGAAGAATTTAAGTTTGAAGTTACTAAGGAAATGTACGAATTGATTGCATTATTGCCGCTTTATAATGTTTGTTGTTTGGTCGGTAATATGTTTATATTGATTTTCTTTATTCAACAGCTCTTCAACTATTTATATAACAAGGGATAATTATGAGTTTTATCCAGAATAGGAAACATCTCCCGTCCCAATATTTTGATTTTTCTAACAGTTATTAATTCACATTTTCGATTGGAAATAAATATAAATAATATTTTGGCAAAAGAATAAGGTTTCGAATGATAATGAAATTTCGATTTATACTGATGGTTCCAAAACTAAGGAGGGTACTGGGTCAGGTATATACCCCAGGGATTAGTACCTAAAGGGTCCGCCAAATAACTTTTTTTTTTTTGAAAATGCTATAAAAAAAAAACTACTGAATATTTTCTCAAATTTCTTTTTTTATTTGAAAGTAGGTACAATCGTTCCGGGTAATAATGGAAAATAATTTCATTCAAATGGCTGCCTCGGCTGGCCATGCAGTAGCCTACACGATCGGTCCAATTTTTAAGCCCATTATCGATTGTGTGCAGCTGTATTTCACCAATGGCTTCACGAATATTGTCCTTTAAAGCGTCAATTGTCTCTGGCATGTCGGCGTAACACTTATCTTTTACGGCACCCCACAAATAATAGTCCAACGGTGTCAAATCGCAGCTCCGCGGTGGCCAAACAATATCAGCTCTGCGGCTGATAATGCGATCTTCAAAAACAGGGCGCAAAACATCGAGTGTAGCTTCGGATGTGTGGCACGTAGCGCCGTCCTGTTGAAACCAAATGTTGCCAATATCCTCCTCTTCAATTTTTGTGAACAAAAATTCGTTCAACATGGCCCGATAACGATCGCCATTGACTGTAACGGCCACTCCTTGCTCATTTTCGAAGAATGGCCCAATTACGCCTCTGCACCAAAATCCGCACCAAACAGTGACTCGTTTTGGATATATCGGCTTTTCAATGTATGCTTTTGGCTTTTCACGCTTTGGTTTATCGATGAGGATGCCATTTTCTTTCACTTTTTTCACAAGATAACGAACAAACGGAGCTGACGGTGCTTCTCTTCTTCCAAAATCCGTACGCAATTTTCGCACACATTCTGCATGATTTTCAAAGTAATGTCGCAATATTTCCCAGCGTTGTTCAAGCGTATACACAACCATATTCGTTCAGCGGAAGGATAAAACTAATTATTATCTGTCAAATCAGAAATAAGCTAAGTGTTACCATTCGCGAAATAATCACTAGTTGACAAAAAAAAAAAACGTTAGATGGCGGACCCTTTATTAATCTCTAATAATATACTCCATTAAGACTTTCGGATACCTGGGATACAGGCGGGTAGACAGACACCCTAGGCCTAGCTTCTCGCAACCATTCGTTTTGTGTGAGTTTCTATTTTTGGGATGGAAGGGACCTAAAATTTTATGCCGAGTCCGAACGGCTGAATTGAGAAGCTTTTTCAGGATAGTTATACTATCGGATATTTGTCAGACGTTCGCGAGAGGTGGCGCAGTAGAAAAAACCTTAAGATGTAATTTGTGTTTTTCCGGGGATCGAACCTGGGATCCCTCGCACAGAAGTCCAGCACACTAATCACTGGGCTACTGCGCTACTGCGCCCAATTCGGGTTTTTCAGATACTGTCCCTAAATAAGGCAACAAGACACATACCTGCGTGAACGTGATGGTAACATAACAGCCAGTATATGCACCTCGGGGGCAATGAGGTCGGCTCCAACAGATGCCCTCACTGTGCTCTTGCATCTTCTACCTCTTGACCTATATACAACATATACCGCGTTATGCAGTGCTCTAAGATTCAAGGAGTCTGGATGCTGGACTGCAAGGCCGTATGGCCATACTAACATCCTGGATTTGTTACCAAACGGCATGGTCACGCTTCCAACCGACTACATCACACCCAAATTAAACTTCACGAAAGGCTTCCACGTCGGTTTCCCTACAAGGGCTCAGTGGAAGAGGGACGAAGTAGTGAAGGGCTTCGACACGGTCATATACACTGACGGATCTAAGATGAGCTGTGGTGTGGGGGCCGGTGTCTAATCGGAATCACCGCAAATATCAATTTCAGTTCGCTTACCGGATTTTGCCAGAATTTTCCAGGCCGAATTACTGGCCATCCGAGAAGCCTGCACGCAACTAGAGCGTGACAAAACGCATAAAAAAAGCATTGCTATCCTTATAGATAGCCAAGCCATCAAAGCCATAGATTCGGCTACCATATCATCCAAACTGGTGCAGGAGTGCCGGAATGAGCTAGCCTGTCTGAGCGAACGTTTCAGGGTCACACTTCTCTGGGTTCCAGGGCATAGTGACATAACAGGCAATGAGCGTGCGGACGAGCTAACAAGGAAGGGCTCAGCACTCCACGCCTCGCTCTCAACGAAGGTCCACATCCCTCTAGGAGCGGTTAAGGGACAAATACATTCACATTTGCTGCAGAAAGCCAATCTCCGATGGTCGGGATTGACAAACTGCGTCATATCAAGGAAGATGTGGCCTACCTACAACCAAAACAGAAGAACAAATAACCTACTAAACAGAAACCGCCCAGATATCGCCAGAATCACGACAATAATCACGGGCACTGGCCAATTGGAGACCAGCGGCCAAACTAGGTATCCCATACAACCCCCATTGCCGCAGTTGCGGTAATACAAATGAAAAAGAAACTCTCTCTCACTTCCTCTGTAAATGTCCAGGTCTAGCGAGAGCCAGACGGCGCGTACTAAACCAACCATTCTTCGACGACCTTAGCGACATCTCGGGCAAAGAGATACAGGATCTTATCCGTTTTCTCAATTCCACAGGTTGGCTATAGGCACCGACCAGACCACATCCTTAACAATCACCACAAAATAGGTCACACGAGGCGTGGTAACAAAACGGCACACCCTAGTGCTAATTGGCTTCAAGGCATGAACCACCACTTCTACCTACCTACCTATGGATAAATTTTAACGAGAAATTAAGAAAAATTGAATGAATCTTGACAAGAACTCAATTCAAATGCTCACATGTCAATGCCAAAGCTGCGAAAACGGAAAGAAACAGAGACAATCCAACATTGTCTGTACCAATGTCCCACACTTTAGGAATCCCGATTCCAAACTGTTTGGTACAGGTTCTTCAAAATCAAGCTGAAATATCAGATCTGCTCAAATTCGCTAAGAGCTGACTTAAGCAATCAGAGATATAATAAGTCAACTTGATTATTTTGTGTTAGTTTACAAATGCACCCCTCTCAGAACAAGGAGGAACACTGTTTCGGTATATATTTTTTATCCTATACGTTTTATTATAAGTATTTTTGTCCACCCATGTACTCACAAAAGAGAATCGGCCAAGTTAAGGTTAGGTTAGGTTAAATAGCAGTATGAGAAAGAAAGGTATTTTACTAGGCACCAAAAGCACCCATCGCTGTTCATATTCAGCTACACTGTAAAAGACTAAACAATTCCATTGAACAACATACAATTTATCTGCAGAAACTAAATATGTAACCCTTTGTAGTCAGTCGCCTCTAAATACTGGAAGCGGTACATTCCCCGAAACTAACTTTCAGGTTTGGATTTCTGGAATAGATGCCAGAACTCATCACGTTCTTTTTGAGCCGTCTATATCGACTCCAATTTCACCTTGATTATGGTAACTTTATCCCCTTACCATTGCACTTACCGCTAAGGTTGCAGTGTCTAAAACTATCTCTGATGAAGTAGGCCAAAGTAATTTTTTTTATGCACAAAGCGCCATAAAGTGCTGAAAGATGTCACTAAGAGTACCGACCATGGCTTTCTTGACTTTCAACTTCCACCAGATTAGTCACACCATCACTCTATATGAAATTGCAGGCTCCAAGTCTTGTCTTGGTTTGACACTAATCCCCATAGAGTTCAGTTTCGTCAAAATATTGCCATTAACTTGCATCCATAAAAGAGGCGATAGATGTCCTAATATTCCTTTCATGACCGACATTCTAATGGCACTTTGTCGAGAGGAGCAAATAATTTTCCTACTTCATGTTGACCTAATAAATTGTACTTTGTTCAGGCGCATTTAATCGCTCTACTTTCTACTTCCTATTTTCCCTGCTACATCAGTGAAAGCTGTTTCTGCCGAGATTTCCTTTATATACGTGTGTTGTGACTCACTTAAGAAGACATTGGATATGATATTATATTCTGTTTGCCAGCCTGTGAGAATAAAAAATACTTTACTTTCCTCCATGCTTTTGGTACGAATATACCCTTCTTTCACACTCTAGTCCAGATTCTAGAATCTCCCTAATTATTTGCATCGCCCTCCGCGTTTTGGGGCATGATTAGTATAGACCGAGAGCCCACCGTAATTTTTGGGTGTGACAAAATAACTCACATAATTAGGTACCTAGTTCTTAAATTTGTTCCTAAATGTTACCGTCTTGCATGGTGACACAGGAGATGTTCCACAGATTCTATTTCCTCTTCATCTCTGCAACTTCTGCAGAAGTCATTTGTGAAGATACATAGTCTTTTGGCCATGTTGCCAATTATGCAGTGTCCGGTTATTACCCCGACGAACACTCGGATTTTGGTTACAATTAAAAGAAGTTAGGAACTTTGACCTTTCAGTGTCAATTGCGGGCCATAAACTACGAGTTATAGTACAACCGAGAGTGTTGTTCCATCCTTCCTTAGCCAAGTTTAATATGACATTGTCAATGAAGCTCTTAGCTTGCGTTGAAAGCTGGTGATACTTCACCGTCAGCTGATAGGACGTCGATTTCAGAGCCGCATCTGGCCAGTTTATCTGCTGCACGTTGCTTTCCACACCAACATGTCCAGGAACCCAGCACAGACTTACTGTGTGATGGTGTAATGCTCTCAAGCCGAGAGGCACTGGCTTACGGATTTGGAGTTTACCATTTTAGAGTTAATCGCTTTAAGTGATGATTGGCTGTCCACGCAGAAGGTGATTTCCATTGCTGGTAGTTCGCTCGCTAAGACAGTTTGGGCTGCTTTCTAAACTGCGTAGATCTCCATCTGTGCCTTTAAGACCTGGCACTGGTCTGCCAGTTGGTATAAATAGTTGATGTTTAATTCTTCTGAGAAGACTACTGCTCCCGTTCTATTCTCCGTCTTTGAGCCATCTGTGAAGATGGGTATACCTTTTATGACAGTACTCGGGGAGAGCCAGTCCTTCCTGTCCGGTACACAGGCTGTAAAATTCTTGTCAAAGTCATACCTCGGTTTCTTCTAGTCTGTGAGTGGCATGAGGCCGCTCTGATCAAAGATGTGAAGTATGCGTAAGTGACAGAATGACTCGGGCTTCCAAATTTTGTTCTCTCGAAGTCTAAGAGCACCTTTGGCTACCACGTTCTTTTAGTATATAGCTCGATGGGTTGTAGGTTCAGCAACGTTTCTACACCCAGTTGAGGTGTAGATTTTAGTGAACCCGTTATACCTATGCAAGGAATTCTTTGTACCTTGTTCAGGTTCTTGAGGTAGGACTTAGTGTTAACAGCCTCCCACCATACAACCGAGCCACAGGTCAGAATTGGTCTTACGATCGCGGTGTACATCCAGTGTACTATGTTCGGTTGTAAGCCCCATTTCTTCCCGAAAGCCTTCGTGCAGGCATAAAAAGCATTTAGTCCTTTCATCATTCTTTCCTCCGTATTCCGTTTCCAGTTTAATTTGGAGTTGAACACGATACCCAAGTATTTGGCTTTGGGTGTGAGATTAAGACGAACGCCTCTCAATGTTGGTGGTTTCCATTTTGGAATCCTATATCTTCTGGTGAACAGGATGAGTTCAGTCTTGTTAGGGTTAACCGATAGACCGTTGTTCTCCGTCCACTTAGAAAGCTCCGATAGCGGAAATTCCATGACTTGACTAATTGTGGGAAGATATTTTCCCGAAATTAGGACGACTATGTCGTCTGCGTGTGGGCGCAGTAGCGCAGTGGTTAGTGTGCTGGACTACTGTGCGAGAGATCCCAGGTTCGATCCCCGGAAAAACACAAATTACATCTTACATCTCTTCGCTCACGGGAAAAGACCTGGAGCTTTTTGGGGAGGCTGTTAAATATCGACTAGATATAGTTGGTGTTTCCTCAACAAAGCAAAGGGGTTCTAGAACTGTGGACCTTGCAGATGGGTGGAAACTCTTCATGTCGGGAGTAGCACCTTCAATGTCTGCTCAGGCGGGAGTGGGGATACTCACAAGTCCCAGGCTGTCAGGCAGAGTATTGGAGTGGATTCCGTTAGGAGGGAGAGTTGCGATCTTAAAGCTTAAGCTTGAAAGATCAACTCTGGCTCTAGTGCAGGTGTATGCACCGAATCTGGAGTCAGGGTACGCAGCTTTCTTAGATGAAGTTTATGCAGCCCTTGAAAAGGTTGCAGATATGGATTCTTATATCCTGATGGGTGATTTCAATGCTCACGTGGGTGCGGATTTCTCGACATGGGGCAGCGCGATTGGGAAACACGGTGACCCCGATCAGAACGCGAACGGAGAGAAGTTGTTGGACTTTTGTTGTTCAAATGGAATGTCCATTATGAACACTTTCTTTCCACACAAAGATATCCATAAATACACATGGTACCGTCGAAGTCTTCAGCAGAAATCGCTGATAGATTTCTTTGTGGTACCATCGTGTATTAAAAGGATGGTTTGTGATGTTCGTGTGTTGAGAGGGGCTGAACTGTCAACTGATCACCACCTGGTGTTGTGCAAATTGTATCTCAACGATCAAATACCTATCCTGCCAAAGCGTAAACCAAGGATGGTTACGCGCATACGGTGGGAGGGGCTACAGAACGATGAGATACGGGAGGAATTTGCACGGCAGGTATCTGAAAGGTTTGAACAAATTCCAAATGTTCCATTGAATGTAGAGGAAGAATGGCAGTTGTTTTCAACAGCAGTTATTGCCTCTGCAGGACATGTTTGCGGAGTGAAGCGGCTCGGTGTGGCGGCTGGTGGTGAGAAAAGAACTGCGTGGTTTAAAACGCCCGGAGTTCAAGAAGCCATCAGGGAGAAGAAGAAGGCTTTCAAGGTGTGGATTCACTTGGGGGACTCTCCTTCTCGAAACCGGTACATTGAGGCGCGAAGAACTTGCAAATTGGCTGTTAAAGCAGCCAAAGAACATTCTTGGAAGGAGTTCGGCGAAAAATTGGACCGCGATCACAGATCTGCAAGCAAGGTGTTCTGGCAGACCATCCGCCGTCATAGAGGAAGGAAGTGGAACATTATCGAAGGAGTCAAATCCAAAGATGGTACACTTCTTTCTAATGAGGAGGACATCTTGCGCAGATGGAGCGAGCACTTTTCCGAATTGCTCAATCCAATCCAGGGCATTGAGGATGACACATCTATCGCCTTAAGCAGGGCGGAAAATAGTCCCACGGTAGAGGAAGTCACTTTTGCGATCAAATCGCTAAAAGCTGGCAAATCTGCCGGAGTGGATGAAATCCGGCCAGAAATGCTAAAGGCCTTAGGTGAAGAGGGAGTCAAATGGCTCTCTCGTGTCATTAAAGTGGCCTGGGAATGCGGCGAAACACCCAGCGATTGGCAGATTGGGGTGATTGTGCCCCTTTTCAAGAAAGGGGATAAAAGGGATTGCTCCAATTATAGGGGTATATCACTTTTAAGTCTCCCCGGAAAAGTCTTTGCCAAGGTGCTGGAAACGCGTTGCAGAGCTGTGGTCGAGGCACGATTAGGAGATGAGCAGTGCGGCTTTCGTCCCGGCAGAAGCACAACCGACCAGTTATTCACTCTCAGAATTGTACTTGAGAAGGCTTGGGAGTATGCTACACCTGTTTACGCTTGCTTCGTAGATTTGGAGAAAGCATATGACCGAGTCCCTCGAGGGAAACTCTGGAGTGTATTACAGCAGTATGGAATTGATGGTTCTCTCTTGAGAGCCATTCAATCTCTTTACACAAACTGTAAAAGCTGTGTTCGGGTAAACGGCGTTAAATCAATACCTTTCACCGTGGGCGTTGGACTTCGCCAGGGGTGCGTCTTGTCGCCTCTCCTTTTCATTACTTATATGGACTGGATGTTACAGCGCAGTCTTGGCGAAGAACGTTTCGAATTGGGAGATCTGAGGATAAGTCATTTGCTCTTCGCTGATGACTTGGTCATCCTTGGGTCCTCTCAGACCGAACTTCAGCGCGCACTCGATCGGTTTGTAGCCGTTTGTGTTGAAGCTGAGATGAAAGTAAACGTGAACAAATCTGAAGTGATGGTCGTCTCCAGAACGCCAGTTCAATGCACTCTGCATGTTAGTGGAGTCCCATTGAAACAGGTGGAGAAGTTTAAGTATCTCGGGGTCTTATTCACGAGTGATGGAAGGAGCAATGCCGAGTTTTCCTGTAGGATTGGTCAGGCTGGATCGATTTTGAGACAGCTTGGTCATTCTGTTATCAGGAGGACTGAACTTGGTGTCAAAGCTAAGTTGTCAGTCTTTAATTCGGTGTTTGTTCCAACTCTTACCTATGGTCATGAGGTTTGGGTAATGACCGAAAGAATAAGATCGCGAATACAAGCTGCCGAAATGAGATTTCTCCGTAGTATTGCTGGTGTGACCCGTAGAGATCGCATCAGAAATACCAGAATACGTGAGGAACTCAATGTCGAGCAGCTACTTCTCCGGACGGAGCGATCCATGCTTCGGTGGTTTGGTCATGTTAAACGCATGTCCCCGACCAGGATTCCACGACGTGCTATGGAATCCGTACCATCGGGCAGGCGTCCCCTAGGTAGACCCAGGATGAGATGGTTAGATCAAATTCATAATCTCTCCTCTACCCGTATGGGGATTGCCCTTGATGATTTAGAGTCGATGGCGGAGGATCGAGAGCTATGGAGGGTCCACTTGAGCAACCTACACCCGCGACCCACTTAATGGACAAGCGGACCATTGAAAATGAATGAAAAAAAATGAAGTTTTTTCTACTGCGCCACTTCTCGCGATCGTCTGACAAACATCCGAGAGTATGACTGTCATGAAAAAGCTTCTCAATTCAGCCGTTCGGACTCGGCATAAAGTTGTAGGTCCCTTCCATTCGTCCCAAAAATAGAAACTCACACAAAACGAATGGTTGCGAAAAGCTAGGCCTTGGGTGTCACCCGCCTGTTGCGCCACCTATTTATTTTATTTATGTCGTCTGCGTATGCGACCACCTTGATACCCTTGTCGACGAGTGATTTAAGAAGTTTGTTTATTAAGATGTTCCATAGGAGAGGAGATAAAACCCCACCTTGTGGCGTTCCTCTATTGAGACTGATCTCTCAATAGTACTGTCTCCAAAACTGCTGTTAATGATTCTGTTGTTTAGCATTGTTTTAACCCAGTTAATCAAGTAGTAATCCATTCCAAGCTCCTCAAGTGAGGATGTGAACATATGCGTGTTGTGCACCACATAGGGAGCCATTAGTCTCTAGGTTGTTCCTTATCTGTACGTCCAATAGTCTTTCTATAGTTTTCAAAAGAAAGGAAGAGAGACTTATTGGTCTATAATCTTTCGCTATGGAGCGACTGGGCTTCCCAGCTTTGGGGATGAAAACAACTCTCACTTTTTTCCAGCTGTCGGGAATGAATCTCAGACAACCTATGTATATTGCCTGAATCCACGGGATAGTCGCTTCGCTCTTATTTTAAAGCATGATGTTTTATAATACCGTCCGGTCCCGCAGATTTGTAGGGTTGGAAGGATTTTAAAGTCCTTGCTATTTTATCTTTACTAGTACACTTCGTGATGCTTACCAGTTCCTCACCCCAAAGTGAAGGGGGGTTAGTAATAGGCTGATTTCCTTTATGTATATAACCCAGAAAGTGGATTCCTATGAGCAGCTCTAAGTTCCTGGTTGTTTGCTGTCCAGCTGTTATCATCCTTGCAGAGGTAGCCCATGGTGGAAATATCTAAATAAGGGAGCGGCAAATTTTTCTGGTCATACCACACTAATCTGTCAGGTTTTTGTTCCGCAAAATCTGAAAATCGTTTCTAAGTTCTTGTCAATTTATTGGTTTTCTAATTAATATATGTTTGGTTCTTGGGTTATAAAATGCAATCAAACAATTCTCATCCCTTTGAATTCCATCCAATTTTCAAAAACGGCATGGATCGTCCATCTCAATTAAAAGTTTTCGTTATACGATATTGATGACTATGTTATACACAACTCCTAATTGGTTCCCATGGAGTAAAAAAATCCAATGTCGACTACATAGCAATGGCGCACTCCCTTTAGTGACAATGCGCCATCACTTACAGACACTACGAGCTGTAAACACTAGTGCTCCACTCCAAAAAGCACTAACGAAGCCAGACCTGCAAGGAAGCTGGAGCAAAAACGTTTCATTCATTAAGTTGGATTTGTGCTACTTGACCAAATACCAGCAACTGTGGTAATAGCTTAGGTGTCCTTGTCCTTAAGTTCTTCGCTTCCACACCCTTTTCTTTTTTGCGATTTACTATTTTTCTATTTGCACTGGCATCATGTTTCCCGTTTAATTCTCCACAGCCCCCCTACCGTGTGACCGTCATTGCTATAGTACACACAGTTCCATAGTCTTCTTCGACTGCAAGGATAATCCGAAATCTTGAAATGTGTTTGTAGTGCTCTACGACATCATCGGAATCCTTTCAAAGGCATGATGCAACCCCAAATCGCCTCCACCTTGCATAGAGAGGCATGGATCCGCATTGGTGAGAAAAAGGTCAAGTACAGATCACGCAAGATATTAATGTTCCTTTTGTATATGTGTTTGTGTGTGAGTTGCACGTTTCAGTGGCTGAGAATTAATTAAGGATACCAGACCAGCACGTAGCCGGAAGAGGCTCTATGTAATTGCTGGTAAATTTCTGCTAATAAATTGAATTTTTAAATTGAGGCACTTTTCCTTCCGTCTTTTGTGTCCGCCCTCTAGTTTTGCCCTTCGACAGTGACTTTTAAGTCTGGCGCCAGTGATAGCTCTAGAACCATTACTTGAGGAGGCTTTTCAGAAGGGAATCCAATATGGTGGGCGTGCCAGAGTTTATCTTTTAATTTATCTTTATTGCAAAAGTGTGATGTCATTTCTAAGCGCTTGTCCTTATTTGCATGCTCCATTCCATTACCAATAAAACTTCGCGGGGACAAGGAGAAATAGGAAAACAACTAAATCGGATGAAATTTGCTCATGTGGAAGTTGTGCATCTGTTAATTTTCCAAGCACTCGGTATTTCCGGAGGGCACGAAATATAGCATACATGCATATTGATAAAGCTCCTGCGGACATTTTACCACTATCATCTGCCGTATGGCATCTCTACGACAGATGCTGTGGCGGAGTTTTCCTCCAGTTTGAGATACAGACCAGTGCAAGCATGCGAATTAAGGATATCCGGGCTTTTCATAACCGCGAGGAGTAAGCCGGCATGCAGCGAAAATGACAGATGAATAATGTGCAGTGCATCTAGATGGGGAGTAGTAAGTAATGCATTTTTGATGTGCCGTCTTCCCTGAGTGTATTCATATTTGTTTCCTTCTTTGCGTGGAATTCCCCTCTTGCTGTCATTAATCCGAATTAATGGAGTGTCGGAGTATAATGTACGCGGGTAATTTGTTTGAACGTGCGGCTGTCGCCATTGTGTCCTGAAACATTTTTTCGGACTATCAATCATACAGGATGGATAGTGGAGGCCAATATAATATGCTATCTCGTTGTATTGTCTGCTTCACAATTATTTTTTTTTTCGCGGTGGCCTTGAATTTTTTCCGAAAATGATAGCGAGCAAACAAATCGGGTGAGGTCAGAAACAAAGATAACTAATTCGATTGGGAACTTTCAAAGTGGGCAAAAGGTTTTCTTCCATCATTGGTGGTACATTGTTTTGTTTCATTTAGAGGGAGTGGGGGACAAGTACATGATACATTAGCTCCGAGTTTCCCAAAGTGTGCTCCGCGGAGCACTTGGTGCTCCGCCAGAAAAATTCAAGTGCTCCGCGGAAAGATGAGCGCAAAATATGAAAATTCCATCAGACTAGCTAATTTTGTGCTTCTGTAACTTTGTCATTTTGTTCGCAACCATGTAATTTGTGTATTGATTACACAGTACAAAAATGGTTAAAAATAAATCGTGTACTCCAGAACTTCCTAACTATCAAAATGGAAACGAATCAATGGCGTTGATAGCGAAAAGATTTTTTTTTACGAAGCTTGTTTTCGAAGAAAGTTTCTAAGAAGACCGGAAGTTTTGAGAGCCGCAAAAGAAATGAGAGTGGACGCAAAACTACTCCAAAGAAAGATTTGCCGGACAAGTAGAGCCAATCCATTTTTGATGTCCATTACAATTAAGGAGACTGTTGCACTTAAACTCCATCAAGAAATCAGGGCGCTGTGTCGTAGAACAAAATCTTCGTGGATGCATAATCCAAAAAAACACACATTATGTCAACAAAAACCTAAGCAAGATCCGAAATTTCGAAAGACTCCACTTTAAAAAAAAACATTTGCAATATTGGAAAAAAGTACTTTGGAGTGCCAAATCCAAGTTTAATTTATTTGGATCCGACTACTGTGCGAGACGTCACAGGTTCAATCCCCGGAAAAACACAAATTGCGTCTTAAGGTATTTTCCACAGCGGCACCTCACGCGACTTTATGTCCTGAAACTGTCCTGAAAAGCTTTTTAAATCAGCCATTCCGACTCGGCCTAAAAATTAAAAGTCCCTTGTATTCGCCTCTAAAAAAAAAAAACTTTAAAAAACAGATTGGTGTGAGAAGCTTGGCATAGGGTGCCTAGCCTATATGACCTGTTGCGCCAAATATGTCGGATTTTAGTGGAACATCTTCAGAAAAGATTGACTGCCCTTTTAAAAAAATAAAAGATATTCCAGTAAATATCGGTAATTTTTATCATTTTTTTTGGAAACTGGAATTTTGAAATCTTTGTTTTTCTGTGGCCAACTCGAAAATGAACTAAAAATGTTTCTGAATTTTTGTTTTGTTTTTAAATATCTACTAGTTTAAATATTAAAATAAATATTTTATAAAATGTTCAAAAGTCACAACACGTTACTTATTTTTTCAATTTAATACAATTAATAAGAAAACAATTAAAAATTGTTATGGTTTTTTCTTTAACTACGAAAATTGGGATACTGACAGTGAAGTGTTCCGCGAGGAATTTCTCTCCCGAAAAGTGCTCCGCGACCAAAAAAGATTGGGAACCGCTGCTAGCTAATTTGCTATTTAAAAATTTTGGGACGAATAGCTTGTTTCTATTTCCTTCACGAATAAACCGATTCGGCTAATGAATTCCTTGGTGGGGAAATATTTCCTTTGCATCAATAGAAGAATTAAACCACAATCTTTGAAAAGGGCGCTTTTACAACTGTTTAACTTTTTTAACTTTCTGATTATATTCTCATAGGCTTTTTACGTTCCTCTTGGTGAAAAAATGTTTTCCTCGCACCATTCGTCTAAATAAGTTAACTTTAAAATCGTTTATATTGCGATATTGTATAAATGGTCCCGACATATTATTCCCGAATTAATTGTGACTCTGAAAGGTACATGGATTTCTTGGTATGAATGGGTTGATGGTTGATTTTAGTTTGAGCATCGATGCAGAAAAGGCGATGCTCCCCAATAGAAGAAAGTTGTGCTTTAACTCGGAGAGTTGTTGTGGTAGTCCATAGCAAGTTTATTTGTTTAATACCTATATACGATCGAAATCCTTTAAAAAAAATCTACGGCTATAGCCCTGGGTTGTTATGCAAACGTCTCCGTTAGTACAATTTCGC